>OU015490.1:141705254-142062754 GCA_907164885.2 Dolomedes plantarius
GAGCTGATCTGGTCGACTAATTTCTAGAAAGTG
This sequence comes from Dolomedes plantarius, assembly GCA_907164885.2. Taxonomy (NCBI): domain Eukaryota; kingdom Metazoa; phylum Arthropoda; class Arachnida; order Araneae; family Dolomedidae; genus Dolomedes; species Dolomedes plantarius. The sequence continues at coordinate 141,705,288 of OU015490.1, forward strand.
TCGATATTCGCCGGATTGGCCAGCCCGATCTCCAGACCTAAACTATGTACAGCATGTCTGGAATGCTCTTGGGAGGGCAATTGTAATTCACTTTCCACCTCCCAGAACCATCCAGGGCCAGAATACCTTCCGACGCTGAAGAGTCTTACGCACGATCCTGCGGGGGGTAAAGTAATTAATAATTGTTGTAATTATAACTGTTGGTATTATAACTGTTGAAAACGTTGTCATTTTTCTGTTTTTTTTTGTTTGCATTATATAAACGTATGTACATACCAAATTTCATTAAAATCTGTCCAGTAATTCTGGAGATAATCGACCAAATCTGAAAATTCTCTTAATTTTGAACATGAGTGTTTATATTCTATGTCATATAATCTATCCATATTAAAAAGTAAGCACTGGCTCAATTCTGCTTATTACAAGATAGCAAAAAATCTTTGATTGGTAAAAAAGAACGCCAGGTTCACCAGTCAAAGTACAACGACTGATCCGTGAAATCAAAGAATATTTGCTTTTTCTGAAGAAGAAGTGATACTGATAATACCTCGCAATTTTTACATTTAAACTGAGAATTCCTTTAGATTTTTGCCCCTTAGTGCGTGAGCAAACTTTTCGAGAGTACGTCTTTTTGACGGAACTAACGTCCTTTTTAGATAAAATCGAGTTGAAGAAGAAAGCATCTCTGGCTCTTTGACGTCAAAGGGAAAATGAAAATGATACAAAAAAAGCGAAACGCAATGAAAAACATTTGTTTGTAGTTTGTACGGTCTCTTTTCTCGAGGGCACTACTCTCATACAGTTTTTTATTTATTTCTTGAATATTTTATATCTGTAGACAATAAATTTTATGTAGACTTTTGAAACCTAACGTCAGGGTTAAATCTAGACTTAACCCTGACGTTAAGTCTAGCCTATACAAAAATAAAGAAGGGCCTATACAAAAATAAAGAATTTGCCTATACAAAATTCTCTTTCTAAAAGTGTTTTTTTTTGTCTAATTCGGAGGCACTTTGTCATTAGACATTCGCCATTTGTTATTCACCGCGATTTACTGGCTTCTTTATTAGAAGAGAGCCATATGGGGAATCCAGCATTAAACCCTATGAAGGGGACGACACAGAAACTGCAAAGCCTTATTTTGGTATTTGAACCCAAGCCTGCTACGTGGCAGCTCAGAACAATAACCACTATACGTTAAAAACAAATTACAATTTCACCTTATACATATACTTTAAAAACAAATTACAATTTCACCTTATACATATACGTTAAAAACAAATTACAATTTCACCTTATACAAATCCTGGTCGAGTAATATGTTGAAAAACGGCATTTGGTCCGACGAATCATTGCTCACATTGTTCCATGCAACAAGAAGTGCGTATGTCTGGAGAACACCACAAAAGTGTAAGATTCTGGAAGTCTCATCTCAACTGTCAATCATGGAGGTAGATTTATCAGGGTTTGGGATGGCATTTCATGGTTTTCTTCAGGCCCTATTGTAACCCTTAAAGGGACATAGAATGGAAAGGACTATGTCGAAATTTTAGCTCAATAGTCCATCCTATGGTGCAAACACTGTTTCTTGCAGGAGATGGCTTTCTCCAGGATGATAATCCCCCTATACATACAGCTAAATCTATCAAGTATTGGTTTGAAGAAAATGAAAAAATAGTCAAATATCTTGCCCTGTACAATCCCCCCGACTATATATCATACTACCACTTTGATTTGTATAAGCGGATAGAGCCAGGTATCGATATCCACCACAACATCTCTACAGGAACTTTCATGATTTTCTCTGAAATATGGTATAATATATTCTTAACCACTATTCATGACTTGTATAATCCAACTCCACGAGGGATCAGATGGTATTATATGACAAAGGTATTCCTGCACCCTATTAATAAAGGTTTCCATGATGTTTCTTCGTTTTTCCATTATTTCGATAACCACCTGTACATCTATAGATGGTTATCAAAATAATGAAAACACCTATCAATATTAGTGGAGTTTATGAATGTCCTTCATATTCCTTAAAAAACAAGTTTGGCCACCTGCATTTTTTATATAATATAGTGTATGTATTATTCTACTGTCAGGTAGCAGTAATGAAGCTAAGGGCATCGTACTTTTGGGGCGAACATTGTAAAATATCAAACCTTGCAGACCTTGCGAGGAAAGAAAATTGTTGGAGCGCGTTTAAATTCTGTATCTGTTACTGTAACCCCCAGGCTAATGGGTGTTTTTCGAGCTATGGTATCGAAAGTCATGATAGCATACAGAGTGCTCGGAAAAATATCCTTTGCCATACAGAATAGTGGACGACAGGGAAAGCTGAGTTAAAGAGACGGATGAGGTATTGAAGCGGATTGGGACGTGAAGAAAGAAAACAACTGCATTCAAAATCACCGAAGAGCTCAATCTGCATCTGCATGATCCGGTATAAACTGCATGATCCGGCATCTGCATGATCCGGTATAATATGTATCCGGTGTTTCTTGAAGGAGATGGCGTTCTCCAGGATGATAATCCCCCTATACATATAGCTAAATCTATCAAGTATTGATTTGAAGAGCATGAAAAAGAAGTCAAATATCTTATCTTGCCCTGTATATTCCGCCTGACAATATATCATCGACCAATGTGATCTGTATAAGCGGATAGAGCCAAATATCGATATCCACCACAGCATCTCTAAAGGAACTTTCATGATTTTTCCCTGAAGAATATTATAATATATTCTAAACCACTATTCATGAGTTGTATAATCCAATTCCAAGGTGAATCACGTGGTATTACATGACAAAGGTGATTCTGCGCCGTATTAATAATGATTTACATGATTTTTCTTAGTGTTTTCTTTATTTTGATAACCACTTGTATGTATGTATATATCATGATATTTTCAGACTCTGGGTAGCAAATGGACATTCCGAGTCAGTCTACTACATAAAATACACTTTTATTAAAAATTAATTCGATGGATTTTTACAGATATTTACTGATGATTTGATATACCTCTAGACATGTGAGGGAACTGGCCTTCTCAGTAGCCGAATAAATTCATTAACAGGATGTCAGCTATTACAGTCACGAAACTGGAGGCTATAAAGGTTGGCATACAGGCTCTAGAGCATGGAGCTCTAGAGGCTATAAGAATATTATAATATATTCTACTAGGGGCTTCGCACCTAGGCTCGCTACGCTCGCTCCTCTGTTATGGCTAATAGCGAGATACATAGGCGTGATTCTCGGGCAATGTAACAGCTTCCATCCATTTTCTGTTGTCACCCTTAATGCGAAAGGCGTTTCAACACTGTTGAAATATCAGCTTTAAAATTCAATTAAAAATCGAACATTCAAGATATAGACATGAAATGAGGTTTACTTGAATAAGAAAGCTTTCAGCTTCCAGATGATGTAAATATTTTCTTTGTAAGATAAAAACTCGAGGATCATCGATATTGTATGGACATAGGGGACGATATTTCTTGAAAAACTGTGTTTCATTTTTTGATGAAAATATTAGTCTGTTTTAAAATATTTTTAAACAAATGAGGTCTAGTTTGAAAGAGAAATGTCTGTATTCTTAGATTGTAAAAAGATCAAAATTTTACGATAATTTTTTGGCGAGTTATCGTAATCTGAAAATGAAAAAGTCCATATTTCTTGAAAAACTGTGTTTCATTGTTTGATGAAAATATTAGTCTGTTTTAAAATATTTTTAAACAAATGAGGTCTAGTTTGAAAGAGAAATATCTGTAGTCTTAGATTGTAAAAAGATCAAAATTCTACGATCATTTTTTGGCGAGTTATCGTAATCTGAAGATGAAAAATTCAATATTCTCCCACAAAACATAAAATTAAAAAAACTTCAGAGTCCGACGAAGATGAGACGTGTCTTACTTTGTTTCCGACATTTTTCTGCATCTATTGGTATCGGTCTCGACCCCGTACCCCCAGCGGTTTCAGAGGAGATAGCGTGACAAGCTTTTGACAGCGGTGGCAGCGGTAGCGGGAGTTACTTTTTTTTAGAATAGAGAGAAACCACTATTCATGACTTGTATAATCCAATTCCAAGGTGAATCAGGTTGTATTACATGACAAAGGTGATCCTGCTTAGCATTAATAAAGGTTCTCATGCTGTTTCTTAGTGTTTCCATTATTTACCACCTGTATATATATATATATATATATATATATATAGAGAGAGAGAGAGAGAGAGAGACAGAGAGAGAGAGAGAGAGAGAGAGAAAGAGAGAGAGAGTCAGTCAATATGAAATTTCATTTCAAACTGGGTAAAAGTGTAAAGGAAACCCAAAAAATGCTGCGGAATGTGTACAAGGACTGCATGGAACACATCCTTGTACACATTCCTAGTACGCACTCATCGAATACATTCCTTGCATAAATATCATTCTCAGAGGCATGATATTGAAAATCTAAGCGGATCGTATTCAGATGTGCTCTAAATGGAAAAACATTCAGGGGAAAGGGACAACGAGATTTGATTTATTGCTCTGTGTCAGGATACATAACACGGATACGCTTAAAAGGTATAATTTTGTGCATTCTCGCAAGTGGTTGAGATTATTTTTTAAAAAAATGATTTATCTTAGAGATTTTAGTGAGAAAGGTAAACAATCAAAGGAGCAATCAGTCAAAGCTATAGGCACTTCCGTCTAACACTGGACTTGCAGAAGCATGTTGTACCGTCTTGGACATCCTCTACCTGCTATACCCATACGTAATAGTTAAATCCATAGCTGTAGCCGTATATATATATAGCATACCCTCTTAACCCTGAACTGATTGCTAGGCGTCTCACAGACGCCAATAGCGTTATTTTTATTATTATTTTTATTTATTTTTATTCATATTTATTTTTTACATTTTGCGTATTAGTGGATTGCTCTGGATGCCCAACAGATGTCAGTACCATCGAAGTGTATATGTATGAGGCATAGTTAACAAACAAAACTCCTGCGGTTGCTGTCATCTTTACTTATATAAAAGCCTAGAGTAGAAAAAGTGTAGGTAACCATTCCGGGACGGACAAAGTCAGGAACATGTTAACATTGCGACGCCATTTTCTGAAATTTTTCTTGAAAAATAATACCACAAAAGTTACATATTTTGAAAGCCTTTTAAAAAATATGAAAATTTCAAGTGAACACTCTAGCTCAAAATCGTTCAGTTTTTTAAATATCTTCAAATTAAAATATCGATTGAAAAGAATCATTTATTCAATTTAGTCATTCACTTGAATTTCGAATTCATTCTACTCCATGGTTTTTCATATTCCCTTTAAATAACTACATTTTTAATGTTTAATTTAAATGTTAATTAAATTGTGTTTCACGTTTTATTTTTGTTTTATTTTATTGTTCTTTACTGATGTTTAAGTATTTTTTTCAGCAATGCCTGCTGTGTGGTGAGTCATTCACTTTTGAAACAGTTTTGGTTTAGTTTTGATTTAGTTTTTTTTTTGTTTGTTTACTGCTGTTTAAGTACAGTTTTCATCAATGCCCGATGAAAATGATGAATCACCTCTTGAAACGCTGATCAACATTCTTTCATTTTTGACGGGGGTTATATACTAGTTATTTTATAGTAAACGGATATATACCAAAACACCCGATTGTCCTTTCCCCAAATTTGTAAAAAGTACTAATAGAAATACATCTTTTTAAATCTGTTTTATTTTTATTTATCCTCTTGTAAAAATTGCTAATAATTTTTTTATCCATTTGATTGGCTTTCATTTCTAAATATTTATTACAGATATTCCTTTTTTTCCTTTTGCTTTAATTTATTTTATGGTAAAAAGTGCATATAAAATTATATATTTTTAAAAATTTCATTGGTTTTCATTTACATCCCTCATGTCTTTAACATACTGTTTTATGCATCGATATAAATGTGATTATGGAATGGACTTGTTCCTTGAGTTTGCGATCTGTATTTACCCTGTAACGTAACAAATGATCTGTATTTATTCTGTAATGTACTAATCAACCATAGTTGAACTAATTGTTATAGTAAATGCGGATTACTTGACTTGGGTATAACAGTAACGGAGTGCTAAATTATAATTGCACTAAGAATTGCTATGATAGTGTCAGTAAGGATGTGTCGCCTGTGTCTTTACCTGTATGTGCCTGGACTATGTAACTGTGTCTACAAGATTTGTATTGCACCTGTATCATAGTTTGCAAGGGAAAAAAATTTGATAAAAAAATTATTGTAATATGTTTTCCCAAATACAAGCTGTAATTGCTAATTTGTAACATTAAGGGGGTCCAGGACACAAAATTGTTCGAATTTTCGAAAAAAAATTTACTGCATTAAAAATTTCTGTGTTCTTTTACGCTTAGAATAACGTATAAGTAATGTTTCTATCTTAATTAGAACAGGAGAAAACTTTTTCTGCAACATTCTAATAGTAGCCAATTGTTGCTTAAACCTGTAAGTGCGTTTCACTGCAAGATGGGTTTTTCCCCCATTTCTCGTCTTTAAATTGTTATAAGTCAAGAACCGTTAAAGATAAATGGTTGAAACTTGTAACATGTCTTTTTCAACTATGTTACTTTTGATTCAGCAATATGATTTTTTAAAAATAAGTTACATATTTTTTTTGTAATTTTTCATCAAAATATTTTTAATTTTAAAAAAAATTAATATTTAAAAAAATGGTGAATCAAAATTAAAACTTATATATTTCTGTTTAATTAAGTGAAAAAATTTGAAATTCTACTTATAATATTTCGAGTTATAACAATTTTAAATTACCCCACTTTTACTAAAAATTTTTAATTTAAAAATTTTTTAAAAGCTCTTTGAGAAGTTTTATGATGTGATTTTGTTTACAAATTATATGGTTAAGCAACACAAAAAAATTAAAAATCTTTAACTCAATAAATAAAAAAAAATTTTAAATGTGTCCCGGACCCCTTAAATCGTTGTTAAAAAGGATTAAGGACATATAGAAATAAGAAGGGTCTTCTCTAAATTTTCCTTATATTTGGCGAAATTGGTCCGACAGGTTTGCTATCGCAAGGCTAGTTTTCAGAAAATTTTGACCGATACACGTAAGCGGAGGAGGCCGTGGAGAATTGTGAATTAACTTACTGTTTTAATAAATATTTATTTATACAAATAGAATAACAAAAACCTAAATAAGATAGTGGGGCGTCTAACAGACGCCACGAGACCACGCCTGCAATTTTTATATACGCTACCAGCGCAAGCTAAAATAAAACCATAATGGTTTATTTAGAGGCAATTTGCTGTACAGGATGTTTATATTTGACCATATTAATGGGCTTAATTAGCATCAGTCGGTCAGTTCAGTTCACAAACTCATGCTAAATGTGCGAAGTGTTTAATAGTGGTCTCATTACGAAAGGAATAATTAATGAGATGATAAGCCACACAGTTAATTTAAAACAGTAAAAGAAAAATGGGAGCAATTGAAAAGATACTGGATGTTATTAATAGGTAGCTGAATGTAGATAGATCTTTTTAAACCAATTTTTTGCCACTTCTAGAGTGTCAACAAATACAAGAACGTCAGGAGAGTCGTAGCCTTTTAATTATAAAAGAATTCAACAAATTCTTATTCATATTTTTAATATCATGTAATTCTTGGTCCAAAATATTGCTTGGTTCCAATTTTAATTCACGGTCATTTTTTTCTATTTTCAATATTTTATGCTGTATACAATATGTGAATAATAAATATTAATTTTAACTACATTGAAGACACTTAGAATTTTCAAATAAGCATTTTGTGGAAAGTTAATACCTGTCTTTCAAAATATTCTTCAAAAATAGTATAATTTTTCAAAATGCTATATCGCTTACTCCTTTCAACAACGTCATATCTCAAAAATCGGCGATTTTTAGCTATGCTTGTTTTCAGAATGCCCTGAAAGAGTAGTATATCCCTGCAAAATCGTCATATCTCACTTCTCAATATTTAGCCGCTAAAGAGCAGAATTAAAATTTATTTTCAATACACTTCAATGTACTCTTAAACTTTAAAATCACTCTCCTGAAAAATCTTGCTTTTTGAGACATGACGTTGTTGAAAGGAGTGAGTGATATGCTCAAAGTTGTTCTGATTTCTTCAAAATTTCTCAGGGATGTTAATTAAAGAGCTCAAAACTATGCATCATTCTTTGAAACCACATATATTTTTTCAAATTGATAGACCATGAAATAAAGCTAAAACAAGCAAAAACATAAGTAATAGGCAGACAAAGAAATTTATTTATGGCTTTACATTCTTATAAAAAAAATTCAATATTCAGTTATGTTTATATATGTATGGTAAACTTATATTAAAAAATGTAAGGTTTTTAAATAAAATGGAATGCGCATGGAGTATTTTGAAAAAAACTAGCATATTTTTTAAAAAAGTTTTGGAAACAGGCATTATTCAGCCAAAAAATCCTTATTTGGATTCTAAGAGTGTTCAATGTTGTCAAAGAGAATATTAATTATTCTCATTCTGTGTATAGAATTAAAAATTGAAAATTAAATAATTCGAGGTTGGAAAGTCCCTTGTACCCTTAAAATGCAAACTAGATTTATCTTGTTGCCATAAAGGAAAGTTTTATGTTGGTTGTGATCTATTTTTATATTATTTCAGTTAATCTAGACTTATGGTACTCCTAATCAGTCTGGTTTTACGAGGTTTTTACTGCACATCCCTATCTCATGTGTGCTGATAATATGTATTTGCGTACATGCATGCAATCATAAATATATGAATGTGTGTATATGTATGTACAATGATACTTCTCTATGACGGCCAATAATGGTTTCGAACATAAGTGGCCGTTTTGAGGGGTGGCCGTCGAAAAGAGGTTCCTTCCGTAACATTGGCTCAGTTTTGAATAAAATATGTCCGTTTATAGAGGTGGCCAGCTCGGGAAGTTTCACTGTAGTTTTATTGATATTTATCGTATATTCAAATATGGAATGAGATATTTCATATCATTCCATGTTCGAATATTAGATGTTTCTTATTTTAATAGTTTTAAATTTTTTTAAATTATATATGCAAAAGATTATTCAGTGGAGATAGGTTTGCTAATTTACTTGTCCAGAACATGAATTACAACATTACTATGAAATGCTTTCTTCCATAACATTGGCTCTACGGAGTCCTGAATTGGTTCTGCACAAAATTTGGCCGTTTAGGGGAGTGTCCGTCGAATAGGGGTGGCCGGCTACCGAAGTTTCATTGTATATATGAAAATTCTATGTGTTTTTCTATTCATATTTATTCGTAAAGCTACGAAATATAAAAAATTAAAAACATAATTGAAAAACTTAAGGAAACTTATAACAGATGGTATTCATAAGATCAAACTCTGCTATATGCCAGGATGGTAAAGTGCATACAATTTAAACTTTATTGACCAGTGGACGTAGATCCGATTCCCGCTCCTGGCAGACGGTTGCTGTGAGCAAACAGTGATTTGAACAAAAATCTATCCCGTTCGATTTATCTGAAAATATTGTGCCTTTTAATAAATTTGCATAGCTTTCAAGGCAATTATTGTCAATAAATTTGCATAGCTTTCAAGGCAACTATTTTTAATGAATTTGCATAGCATTCAAGGCAGTTATTTTCTATAAATTTGCATAGCTTTCAAGGCAATTATTTTCAATAAATTTTGCATAGCTTTCAAGGCAATTATTGTCAATAAATTTGCATAGCTTTCAAGGTAATTATTTTTAATGAATTTGCATAGCATTCAAGGCAATTATTTTCAATAAATTTGCATAGCTTTCAAGGCAATTATTTTCAATAAATTTGCATAGCTTTCAAGGCAATTATTTTCACATCGGTAAGAGTTTTCCGTACCACTAATCTCGTCTTTTAAACGCAAAATAACCAAAAGCCAAAATAATTTCCCCAACTTCAAAACTATTTTAAATTAATATTTCTTGCGTCTAGTTCAAACTTTGATTGACATCCGTTAAATGATAATTTTATAATTTCCAATCATTAGTAAAATCAAAACTAAACTTTTCAATTTATTTATTTTAATGCACTTGTTTGAAAACATTCGCACTCTATCCTCTAGATTTTTAGTTGTTTTCAATAGGGTTAGCTTTTTTTCAAAGTGAAACAACACCACCCAGTGGTGCCACCTCAATTTTAACTGAGCACAATAGCGGTTTACAATGGCACTACAAGGGTCGGAGTCCGACTTTAGCCAGTTGCTACCCAGGGGCGTAACTAGACATTTAGGGCCCTCGGGGCAAGGACGCAAATTGGACCCCCTTAAATATTACAACTTCACTTTCCCCTGTCTTGGGGGCCCCCTTAACTCGTGGGTCCCGGGGCATAGTTACGCCCTTGTTGCTACCACAATTCTGAGCGAGCATTTAGAGAAATCGTACCTTCTCTTACCCTCTCAGACATAATTGAAGGACTTTCAAGTGTACGGATTTAACATGTCCATATACGGCCTAGACACGAAGGTATTCAATGGGGCTCCATAATGCTACCTCGTGCCCAATCAAGACTTAATAATATTTTTTAAATGTGGTTGCGAAATTCGAACTTTTGATTCGAATTTGTATTTAACTCAAGAATATATAACAAATTTTATATATATTTTAAAAGCTAATAGTTGCGAGAATAATAGAAGAATTTAAAATTTATTAATTAAACTGCAAAATCCTTGTTTTCATATTATACAAGATAGACGTTCCATTTGAAAATCACATTGAATTAGAAAATATTTTTACAAAAATATTACAGCTGATATCAAAAGGAACTAACATATACTTTTAAAAATAATAATATATTATTTAAATTTTTTGAATTTAGGGAATGTCTTTTTTTAAGGATTCAGTTAGTCTATATATATAAAACAGTTTCGTAACTGACTCACTCACTGACTGACTGACTGACATACAACGCACAGACCAAACCGCTGGACCTAAAAGGGCTGAAATTTTGAATGGCGATTCTTCTTATAATGTAGGGGTGCACTAAGAAAGATTTTTGAAAAATTCTTCTTAGATTTTTTTTAAATTAAATTTTTAAGCTGTTTTAGTACCTTTTTTTAAGTTTGCATTTTAAATAATAATTTGAGAGTTATAAAATTTATATCACAAGAAAGATTCATAAAAACTCCTATAAAATGAAATCTTTTTCGAATATTTACCTCTATTTTCTGATTTTTTGGTGAATTTTTAAAGATTAATTTTTTAGAATTTAATTTATTAAATGCTGATCACGTGATTTCTTTTTCTGGTACTTTAAATAAATTTATCGTCACGTGCATAACAACTAAATAGACAAAAAAAAATTTCTTGCTAATACGGCAGACGATTGGACATTATTTTATCTATAAAAATATCCCTTACGATTTTTTTATAAATATATATATATATATATATATATATATATATATTTTTCTACATCAATTGTATATATTTATCGTCGTATTTATTATAAATACATATTATATATTTTTTTTTGGCATTAATTGCATACATTGACCGTCGTATTTAATTTGACTGTACTCCGCAGCGAAGTGCGAGTTTTCAGCTAGTATACTTATAAATATTTTATGGCGTTGTTTAAACACATGTAACTTAAAGTAATTATACTCTGGTTTTTAATTTATGAGTGAAGATATAATATCTTCACCATGAGATTCAACAACAGTAACGCGAGATGGAATTCATCGATCTCATATAGCTGCACTTATTTAGCTATAAAAATCAGCCCAAATATTTTTTAATAAAATCCTTTAACCACATTTGAGTTAAATTACCAAGTTCCCTTTTATCTTAAAATGCCACAATTTTTTTTATTCTAAAATGAAACAAAATTGAATTTGCTCAAATTTTTTTATTGCAGTTACGCAAGATCTTACTTAAAGGCTGCAATAGCTTCTCTTTAAAAACCAAACAAAATCACACCAACTTTCTTCAGTTTAATATATATTTTTATCTTTGACGTCTTTAAAGAATACTTGGAAAGGATTATGAACAGCTGAAGCAGAAACCCTCATTAAATTGCATCTGGGCTTGAAAAAAAATATTCTATCGATTTTTCTTTTATTTCTTAAAAATCCAATAAATAATATGTCTCTAAATTTATAGAGATTTATTTGAAAAAAAAGTAAAATTCCTTTTAAAAAAGAAGCTTTTGCTAAGTACTGTTGAAATCAGCGAATGGGCGACATTGCCAGATGGTTTAGATACAGTCACAGATTTAGAGATTAAGTCCACATTAATTTAAGGGTAGTCATCATATTTACACAAGTAGAAAAGTCAGAATTTATAGCGTTTTTTTTGGAACTGCTATAGCTTTTTGTGTTAATGTCCGCTATACATAAAACTTTTATTATTACTTCTATAAATACTTTAGATTATGTTCCTGAATTTATTTGATTGAAATTAATAAGAATTTTATTTATAAATAAAAAGTAATTATAAGTAATTTTCTGATATTTTTAAATTTATACTGATACATTGCACGCAGACGTACAACAACCCTAGTAAAGTTTCAATAAGGCAAAAAAAATATTAGTTATCATTCTACACTGATTTAAATTTTTAAACATCAAAGAATATTTTCTCCAGGAGAATGAGTTTTTAAATAACTGAAAAAGCACATAAATAAACATTTTACTTTTCAATAAAATAGTTTTTACGTTAAAGTTTTTCAGCGGTTAATAATTCGTCTACACTTCATATACAGTGTATAGTTACTTTTCTAATATTACCAAAAAAACTAAAATGTACTTAATAGAAGTTCATAAATGATTTTTTTTCTGGAAAAACCTGATTTTGACTGATATATTCCTTTATTTATTAATATGTTTAGTTTCACGAACAAATACATCCCTTATACATATCATACACGCATTTTTTACATACATCTTTAAAAGTACTTATGATTACACACTTTTCAATACAATTGTGTAAAAAGCTTTTATTATGTTTTTATAAAGAGGCAATATATGTTAGCTCATTCCTTCGCTTGTATGTTCGAAATAGCGGCTCCATGTTTTGCACGAAAGCTTAACTTGTAGACAAAACAATCAATAATAAATAACACACACACATACACATATATATATATATATGTGTGTGTATATCTATCTATATATATATATATATATATATATATATATATATATATATATATATATATATATATATATATATGTATATGTATGTATATATATATACATATATATATATATATGTGTGTGTGTGTTATTTATTATTATTATTAATGTTATATATATATATATATATATGCTACTTATTTTTAATTGTTTCGTCTACAAGTAAGTCTTTCATGCAAAACATGGAGCCGCATTTTCGTAGATACAGGTGTTTAGCGAAGGAAAGAGCTAACATTACCCGATCCAAACAAAGAACTATAACACACAGCAATTAAGAGGTTAAACTGATAATAAGGTGAAAAAAAATGAATAAAAGGTGTGTTGAATCAAAATGTATGTATGTTGCAATACCTGCACAAAAAGGTCATGGAACTCTGGCGACTGACTTGTTTGTGACGTCATAACTGCAAGTTCATGTGGGTCACAGTTTCAGGAAGCTCCGAAGAAGTTGTCAGACCAGGGAGACAAGAAGAACTTTTTTACTGGAGATCCCGTTCGTCTTTTATTGCTGATTTAATAACTGCTCGGACTTCCTTTTGACTTCTTTAGAGCGGTTCCAGACTTGACATTTAATTTGTTGCTGCTACAGCCGGTCGCGTGAAGGTCTGTTTAGCTGTGTTTCGCGGGCAAGGGATAAACGGCGACCGAAGCTACTGTTTACGTTTTCTGCGGAGTCTGGAAAAGCGTTTTGTTTTATTTACTGTGTCAGCTGTATTTTGTGAAGTCTAAATCTGTGTCTTTATTCTGTGGAACAAACTGATATTTTTAACAGTATTTATGGTGGATATTCAAAAGAAGTGATATAAAGTGAAGATATTTAAAATGTAGCTGATATATTGAGTAAGTAATAAATTATTACATAAATTAATTCATAGATTACGTTATTTAAACGGAGTTCAAAAATTTTCTGAAATAAAATAGCTTTAAATTATGATTATATTGTTTAGATATCAGTAAAGGTAACTTTGCATGAATTAAAATTTCGTAAGCAGAAATAATCAGTTATATCTTACTTTTAGGTAGAAGAATGATCGTCCTTAAATGAATTGCTTTAATTTGTAAATATTTAATTTCCTGAGAATGATTACATCGTTACAGGGAAATGAATATATATTTAAAAACATTGTAAAATATGTCTTATAAAATTTAAACAATTTTTATTCAATACAATAACGTGTGATTTATGATTATATTGTTTAGATATTTTATTTTGCAGAGGAGTCTGAAAAAGCGTTTTCTTTTACTAGTTCTGTCAGTAATATAAATTGACAGTAGTTATTGTGTCAGGAAAAGTTCATTTTCACTATTTAAAATATAGCTGATATACTGAGTAAGTACTAAATTATTAATAAACTAATTCTCAGATTACATAAATTTAATGGAGTTTTTCTTAAATAAGATAGCATTTGAATTACATTGCTTATGATTACATTGTTTAGATATGATTAACGATACCATTGCTGGAATTTCGATAACATTGTTAAAATTTCGTAAGCAGAATAATCAGAAATATTTTACTCTTAAATAAAATATATTTACTTTTAAATAAATAACTTTTAAATAACAATCCTTAAATGACTTGCTTCAGTTTTGAAACTATTTTATCTCCTGCTAATGATTATATTGTTAAAGGTATTTGATTATACTGTGTAAGTACTAAATTATTACATAAATTAATTCTGAGGTTATATTATTTAAAGGGAGTTTTTCTTTATAGCATTTGAATTATGATTATATTGTTTAGATATGAGTAGCGATAAATTTACTTGCATTTCGATAACATTGTTAAAATTTCGTAAGTCGAATAATCAGAAATATTTTACTTTTAAATAGAAGACAGATTTTCCTAAAATGACTTGCTTCAGTTTTGAAAATATTTAATCTCCTGCGAATAATTATATTGTTTAAGGGATATGATTACAATTTTGAAAGCATTGGTTGATTTTTCTAAAATACAATAACGTGTGATTTATGATTATATTGTTTAGATATTTGATTTTTCTGCAAATCTGATTTTGTTTTATTTACTCTGTCAGCTGTATTTGGTCGAGTTTAATTCTGTGTTTCTATTCTGGGGGGCAAACTAATATTTTTACTAATATTATAGCGGATTGTTAAAAAAGTGATATAAAGTTACTTATTGTAGCAGAAAAATTTCAATGCCACTGTTTATAAATGTAGCTGATATTTTGAGTAAGTTCTAAATTATTACATAAATTAATTCCTAATTTCATTAATGTTTATTTACATTATTTAAATGAAGTTTAAACATTTTCTTAAATAATTTTGCATTTGAATTTTGATTGCATTGTCCAGATATGAATAACGATAGCTTTGCATGAAGTTCGATAGCATTGCTAAAATTCTGTAAGGAGAATAAACAAAAATGTTTAACATTTAAATACATAGAAGAATGTTTTTCCTTAAATGACTTGCTTTACTTTTGTAAATATTTCCTCTACTGCGAATTATTTCATTGTTAAAGAGATATGATTATAGTTTTGAAAACATTGTTGAATTTATCTTACATACAATAATGTGTGATTTATGAACTTCAATTTTGTAAATATTTAATTTCATAAGAATACTTACATTGTTAAAGGGAAATTATTATTTGTTTAAAGTATTGTTTAATTTTTCTTAAATACAATAACGCGTGATTTATAAATATACTTGAATTCTATAAATATTTGAACTCCTGAGAATGATTACATTGTTAAAGGGATGTGATTATATTTTAAATACCATCGTTTAATATTTCTTAAATACAATTACGTGTGATATATGATTATACTGTTTGACACAAATTGATAAAATCTCTATTTTAGAGATGTTTTAGAAACCATTTTCGACGGCCACACCTCAAAACGGCTCAAATATATATATATATATATATATATATATATATATATATATATATATATATATATATTAATTCTTGGTTGACTATTTCAATAGAAAAAAGGGTAAAGGGGTTGTTTAAGCAAAAGAATAAAAACGAAAATTTATACTGAATTCTAAGTTTGATACTACAATATGGAATATATCTTATGATAAGAGATTCAGAACTGAGATGAGATATGCGCATGGAAAGTTTGTAGTTAAGTTAATTATATGTTATATTAAAATATTAAAATTTTAATTGCTGAAAATATTTTAACGGGTAATAATTCCAGATTTTAATCATGGTGGCTTTAAATTATTACCTCTAAAGTTTCATTTGAAACAGCTGAAAATTTAAACTAATATAGTTCAGAAAGCCAAGTGTCCAATTAAATTGCAAATTATATTACAGATATGCTATAAATAATACAGTTAGCTCTGTTTAACGACTTCCAAATGGACCGTGAAAAATCGTCCTTAAGTAGAGATCGTCCTTCAACAGAATTTGAGAAAAAATAACACTTCCCTTCACACTTTACAGGCTTAGGAGTGACAATATATTTCTTAATGTATGGACGTGCTTATAAAGATATTTTATTATTATTATTATTTTATTCGCAAAAAGTTATTTTAAATTACATTGAAAGAAGAGTACAAACAATACAATAAATTAAGTTTTTAAAAAAGTCAAAAACTTTTCATGTCTTCCTTTTTCGCCTTGTTTTCGTTATTATCTTTTCCAGATTTTCTATAATGTTAAATATGTCATCTTCCATATTCGATGTAATATAGCGTCGGAGAACATCTAGAGAAGAAGTTGCATCTGTGTAAGACGGTGGCAGTGTCTTGTTTTTTCTGTCTTCACCTTCTTCATTTGATACTGTGTTTTCGTTTACTATATCTTCATAAATATGTTCTACATTTCTGTAATCTTATGTTAAAACAGACTCATCCCAATTGTAGAAATCTTGAATTGAAACAACCTCATCTTCAACAAGACTTCTCCATTCTTCAGGGGTAATGTCATTTTGTTGATTTCTACATCCGTACTTTGTAGTTCCACTACAAGTTCTTTGTGAATTCCCCCAACACGAAAGCAGTTTTTTATTGTAGATGAAGAAACTGATATAAAAAAATTCGTCGTTAAACAGAAACAACGTTGTCTTTAAATAGAATTTTTTTACGTCGGAGGGGCCGGGACTGGGAAACATCGTCTTTAAATAGAGATCGTCGTTAAGTAGAGCTTTGTTAAACAGAGAGTCAACTGTACTTGCAAATATATTGTTTCGTTTCTGTGTATAGCATTGTTCCTATATGTGATAAAATTGTTAATGTACATAACTTATGATTTTAAATATATTATAGCTTCAGGAATATTTTACAGAAACTAATAAGCAGTTATTAGAAAGAATGCAATCATAGGGTTAGTTTGAGTTAAACAGATTGAATTCCCTTTTACATGTTTATATATATATGTACAAAGATACTATTATGTATATGTTATATATATATATATATATATATATATATATATATATATATATATATATATATATATATATATATTATATATGTATATATATAATATATATATATGTATATATATATGTATATATATATATATATATATATATATATATATATATATATATATATATATATATATATATATATGTGTGTGTGTGTGTGTGTGTGTGTGTGTATATATATATATTATTTATTAATACAATTTGGCAACAACACTGCAGAATTTGTCATTAACGCACCAAATTTAACTCTAAAGACGGATTCGATTGATGACACCGGAATGATCAGATCCCTTCAAAAGAAATTAAAAAGTGAAATTTAAGAAATTATTCTAGTCAAAATTGTTGTTGTTTGCCAGCGCAGAGCACTTTGTCCAATAAGACATTCGTACTTAATTTTGAGAATGGTTGGTTTATTTTTATGGGGGCACCATATAGGAAAACTAACACCACTCTTTGATGCCACGTCAAATTTGATCGAGCAATAACCAGGGGCGACATCTGGAGTGATTGTACCTTCTCCCACCATCTGTAACCTGATAGATGGACTCATCTATCTGCGGATTTAACTTACTTATATGAGGTCTAGAAACGTGGGTATTGAATGGTGTTTGTTGGGTTTCGAACCAAGCACTGCTAATTCCGTCCAACACGCTAATGCTAGGCTACCTCGGACCCAAAAAAATCGCAAGCAAAAAAATATTGAAAAATATTTAAGAAAAAAATATTAGTATTTTTTGTGTGAAAAATAATGCGAAATAAATGTTATCATTACAAAATATTATCATTTACAAAAATATAAGATAAGTTACGAATTACCTCTTTTATCTATATATATAAAACAGTTCCGTAACTGACTCACTGACTGACATACAACGCACAGACCAAACTGCTGGACCTAAAGGGTAGAAATTTTGCATGGCGATTCTTCTTATGGTGTAGGGGTGCACTAAAAAAGATTTTTGAAAAATTCTTCTTAGATTTTTAAAATTAAATTTTTAAGCTGTTTTAGTAACTTTTTTTAAGTTTGCATTTAAAATAATAATTTGAGGGTTATAAAATTTATATCTCAAGAAAGATCATAAAAATTCCTTTAAAATGAATCTTTACCTCCATTCGAATCTTTACCTCCATTTCGAATCTTTACCTCCATTTTCTAATTTTTGGTGAATTTTTAAAGATTAAATTTTAGCATTTAATTTATTAAATGCTAATACGTGATTTCTTTTTCTGGTACTTAAAATAAATTTATCGTCATGTCCATAACAATGAAATAGACAAAAAAATATTTTTTCCCTTGCTAATGCGGCAGACGATTGGACATTATCCAAAAAAATATTGAAATACAATTCAAAATATTGAAATACAATATTGAAATATTCAAATTGTACTATATTAACTGTACTATATTCTGTAGTATGTCCTATTAGATTTAATTTGAATATTTTCTTCTACATTATTTTGTCTATAAAAATATCCCTTATGATTTTTTATAAATATATATATTTTTTACATCAATTGTATACATTGATCCTTCTATTTATTTTACATATATATAGATATTTATTTTTTTGGCATTAATTGCATACATTGACAGTTGTATTTAATTTGAATGTACTCCGAAGCGAAGTGCGGGATTTTAGCTAGTTATATATATATATATATATATATATATATATATGTGTGTGTGTGTGTGTGTGTGTGTGTCTGTGTGTGAGTGTGTGACGACTTGAAATAATATTAATAGGGATCCAATAATTTACTAAAAAATAAACAGTTGCATCACCAATCAAATCCCTTTCGGTGTTAAAAGTAAGTTACGTAAGTAGATCACGCGATGTTTCATATAATAATCATTTTACTGCTGTGGGGGTACAAAATTTAAGTGCAGAGCCTGGATTGACGCATTACCGAAAGGACGTATATTATGGAGTGAAACTAGCCATGGAATGGCAAACTAGCCATTACTTCAGCTGGAGTTCTTTAGGATTTGATGTTAATAAAATACTTAATTAAGAACTGAAGTGTTATCATTTCCAGTCTCCAGTCACGACTGCATCACGAAGAAGTAAAATTTAACGCCCAGTAAAGGACTTGTCATATATATATATATATATATATATATATATAACATAAAACCCAAAAACCTTTTAAAAATTCCAAATTTCATTCAAAAATGCTTGGGCGTAACGCGTTGAAATTAATTGGACAGTTCGGTTTCAAGAACAAAGGAATTGACTTAAATTAAGCACCTACTATACAACCCCTGTTGTTCCCCAATTTGTCACAGCCCAGATTCCCGGGCACAAGCCAATTGCTGCAAGAGTTTTCAGTGACGTGGCGAGACTTCTATTAAGTTATTAAAAGGCACGCATCAACGTAGTGGTATGATTTTGTGAATTATCGTTGCCCCAATATGATGCAGCAGCAGCAGTTGAGAGAAATAAAGTTTTGTCGAGACTTGACGTGTGTTCCTGTGTGTCCAGGGCTGGAGGGGCCATAAAAGACTTTTAATAGGGCCTTCGAGTGCCCCAAGCCACCAGCGAGCCTTACCGGCCAACACGACTACTATTCGCGTGAAATATGTTGACTAACTTCGAACTAGACTTTCTGTGAGGCACGGCCGGCTATCAACCTTTTCCCCTTCCTCGCCGCCTCCCGTGGTGTTATATATATATATATATATATATATATATATATATATATATATATATATATATATATATATATATATATATATATATATATATATATATACATTTATAAATATACATATACATATATATATATATATATATACATACATTTATAAATATACATATATATATATATATATATATATATATATATATATATATATACATACATTTATAAATATACATATATATATATATATATATATATATATATATATATATATATATATATATATATATATATACATATATATATATATATATATACATACATACATTTATATATATATATATATATATATATATATATATATATATATATTTAGGAAATATCATATTGTGAAAAATTTCATGTTTTTCCTGACTAGAAATATTTTGTATGTATTCATAGTTTTTACATACTTTCGAAATCCTATAATAGATTGAAAAATTAAAGTACATACAGTGAAACTTCTCTATCCCTCCACCGCTATTCTACGGTCAACCCTCTAAACGGCCATATTTTATTCAAAACCAATTAAAAGCTCCATAGAGCCAATATTGTGGGTGAAACCCCTTTTCCAAGGATACCCCTCAAACCGGCCATTTTTTTCGGAATCATGTCTGCCCGTCATAGAGAAGTTTTACTGTGTATGTTCTTAAAGTTTTTGTGAAAAATTTAAGCACTATTATGAACCAAACAATTAATTACCTGTACTTTAATAAATCACTTTGTCGTATAGTTTGACGTCGTTAACCATTCTTATTTAAAATGCAATTTCTCTAGTATATTTATTTAAAAAATATCATATTGTGAGCAAATTCTTGCTTTCATTAATATTAACTGAACATAAAAGATACAATATTTTCAGGCTAGAAATATTATATATATATGTAAGGTTTTTAGATATTTTTTAAATCCTATAATTTAAAGAAAGTTATTAATGAATTTTAATAAATGACTTTGTCTTATAATTTCATATCATTACCAATTCTTATTTAACGCAGTTCATCTATATTTTTTTCTTCGTTTTGGGAACAATGTTATGATTTCAATACATTACTCCTTTTAAAATTCCTTTATTTTAATGATGAAGTCAAATATTCTTCCAAAATAATCTATATATATAAAACAGTTCCGTAACTCACTCACTGACTCACTGACATACAACTCACAGACCAAACCGCTGGACCTAAAGGGCTGAAATTTTGCATGGCGATTCTTCTTATAGTGTAGGGATGCACTAAGAAATGTTTTTGAAAAATTCTTCTTAGATTTTTTTAAATTAAATTTTTAAGTTGTTTTTGTAACTTTTTTTAAGTTTGCATAATAATTTGAGGTTTATAAAATTTATATCACAAGAAAGATCATAAACTTTTTCGAATCTTTACCTCGATTTTCTGATTTTTGGTGAATTTTTAAAGATTAATTTTTAGAATTTAATTTATTAAATGCTGATCACGTGATTTCTTTTTCTGGTACTTGAAATAAATTTCTCGTCACGTGCATAACAACTAAATAGACAAAAAAAAAATTTTTTTTTCTTTCTAATGCAGCAGACGATTGGATATTATCCAAAAAAATTAAATATCCCTTACGATTTTTTTATATATATATATATATATACAGTCGAACCTCCATATATCGAACTTCCACATATCGAAATTTTCTATATATCGAACTCTTAGCAAATCTCTATGTTCATTACATAGAAAAATTGTTTCTATATATCGAAAAAGTTTCTATATATCGAAATTTTTTTCAAGACAAATTGGGTGATTTTGTTCCACTTTAGAATAAAATCTCCCAATTTTTGACATTTGAAACAATATATCGTGGACTTCAATTCACCGAAAATATCCCTGATTAAGTTTTTAGTGGACTGAATAAATACGAACATTTCTTTGAACTTTCCCCAAAACTGGCTGTTCAGCAAGATATTCGTAGTTTTTTTTTTTTTTTAAGAATATAACTGTGATCATTGTAACCACTGTCTGGATTATTGTTTTTTTAAAGGTATGAAGTACTCAATAAATCTTTCATATTAATTCATTTTTTAGTTATTAACTTTCATTTAATGGGATTCGCATATAAATTAGAAATGGAGTTGCGTATACGAAAGTTAGCTTTAATTTTTTTAGAAGAATTATGATAAAACTAAGGTCAATTCTATATATCGAATTTTTTTCCGGCAATTTGCTACTTCGATATATGGAGGTTCGACTGTATATATATATATATATATATATATATATATATATATTACATCAATTGTATACAGTGATCATCGTATTTATTATAAATATATATATTTATTTTTTTGGCATTAATTGCATGCATTGACCGTTGTATTTAATTTGAATGTACTCCGTAGCGAAGTCCGGGTTTTCAGCTAGTAGCTTCATATAAAACATACAATTTTTCAAGACTGAAAAATTTGTATACATTTAAGGCGTTTATTTTGTAATTTTGTATTTCCTGTATTTGAAAGAAAATTAAAGTACATCTTGGTGTCCAGATCGCAAGTCTGCCGCCGAAGCCCGTTGCAGACGACATTTAAAAATATTTTATTTCACGTTTTGAAGAACTTGCATGACAACTACGATGACCCGGTAGGGGAGTAATAGAAAAAATTATTCTTCTGTATCCGTTGTTAAGTTTTTTCTTTCGTAATTTTTGGCGTCTATGTTATTCTTGAATTTATACGAGTCATATTTTCAATGTTAAATATATGTAATAATTGTTTTATTTTTCACGTTTAAATCGAGATAATGTGCTTTGGATTTATGGTATATAAAAATACTCATTGAATTCACTGCAAGCCGGTGACTACCACAAACTGGCGACTCCTACATAGGTATCTAAAGTTTTTGTAAGACATTTATACATCATGATGAATGAAACAACTGAAGACAGGAATTTTAATAACTGACATCTATTATAAAACATTTTTATAAGTATTTACAATTTGATTTATTTATAAAACATCATATTATAAACACTTTCAGGCTTTCAATATTTTAATATATTTTTATTTTTATCTTATTTTTTTCAGTTTCTATTGAAGCTGTGAATAAAGAAACGATCGTTTGAAAATAGGAAAAGTGAATGTTCAAGAAATCTTTCTACTCTAGATATTTAACAGAAAAGTTGATAAAGTGTATTTATATGTATGGTTTCCTCGACCGTAAAAATTCAATGGTGGGAGAACTGGAAAGTGTTTTCTACTTTTACTTCTGATGAATGCATCGGACTGTCGCGTTCAAAAATAAATGCATATATTCGCCGAGAATTTCAATTGACCTGAAAGAAAAAAATCAGAGAAACTACTCCCTCATGTTGTGTGACAGCAAAATCAAATCGCTTTGAGAGATTTTATGACAACATAAATATCGTGGTATACAATATTTGTTGTACTTGTGTTAGTTTTACAGTTGTAGAAACATCTTGAGGAATAGTATTGCAAATAATGGAAGAAAATTATACTTCGATGTGAAAGAATACGAGAATATATTAAGATAATGTAATTTGTGAAAAAGCAGAAATCGGAGAATATTTTGATGGTAAAATTTATTCTAAAATTGATGCTTTTCTTTTTTTTAAAGCAGTAGGAAAGTTTATGTAATTATGAGTTGCACTATGTCATATATTATACGTTGATGACTATGTTATACCTAAACATCAAAATCAAATGGCTATTTGAAACTTCAAGTTTTGATAATTATTTTTCAAATTTTGAGTAATATTTTGATAATATTATTCAATATATTTCGTTCTTCTAAAACTACAAAGTTTAGTTTCTCCGTTCATCACCTGCTGAAATTCCTGAAAATATATTACAGCAAGCAAGGAAATCCTTCCTGTACTTCAAACACGACCGATAGTACAAGAGCACTCTACTTCAGAGCCAGGGAACAGTATACTGGAAGTTAAGTGGCTTGAAAATAATTAAATTTAGAGTTGGAAGAGCTTGTGTTCTAACAGTAAAGAATATTCCTCGCTCTCGTTAATGCTGAGAGACCTCCCAAGAACTTAGATACCACTAATTGACTAATAATGCATCACGGGAAAGTTCAAAGCACTTATAAATGGATTTTATCTGCAGTTTTCCTGGTAAGTGAAGATTATAAATTAATTTATGTGTTGTTAGAAGGTACATTGATTTTTATAAATGATGTATTTTTATATCTAAGGGTGCTTGATAACTTAACCGACCTCGCAGTGATTTCAGGTTTTGGGGTAAAATATTAAATACTTCTATTTAATGTATTTAATACTGATGTTTATATATAATAACATTAAGTGTTATTACACACACACACACATAGACACTCATATATATATATATATATATATATATATATATATATATATATATGTTAAGAATTAATTAGAAAAAGGACAATAATTAGATAATTTACAGGAGGGCTTCAAGGTCGTTAATTTCGTGCGTAAAACGCCACTATTTTCATATCGTATGTCGAAACGCGCCTCAAATTAGGGGAATTCCCTTTTTGAACGAATAAAAGAGAGAGTCTATTAATAGTATCAAACGTGACTCCGCCCCTGGGTCCATCTTCAGCGCAGACGTCACAAGCATGCGCATTGGCATTAGACGGTTTAAAACAATAGAGTTTTAAGGAAGAGAGGAATAGATTTTGGTCGGGGTTGGTCACGCGTCGCGACAATCGAGACGACGGCTTGGCAGGTAATTAATAGATTGAATCAGGGTAGGTTAACATTCCGAAATAGACTCTTAAGTGTAATTAATTTGTAGTTCTTTGCCAAAGGCCTGTAATCACTGACTGCTATATCATAAATAATTATTTAGGAATAGGTTAAGATGGAGTAACGGGAGATAAGAAGACATAATGAAGCTGGATAAGAATAAGCTCCGTGTCATATATATATATATATATATATATATATATATATATATGCGCTTCGTAAGCATTAAAATGCAATCCTATACAATTCTAGCTACCATCTTTTTAATATAAAAGGTACATATTTATCATTGTGGTATGAGGTAGGTTTAGTGAAGTTGTATGCGTCTGAGATTTTTGTCAAAAGCTTAAAATGTCAGACCTCACAGACTTTCAAAGAGGCCAAATTGTAGGAGTTCGACTAGCTGGAGCATCAGTGACCGAAACAACCCAGCTTTTAGTCGTTTCTAGAGGTACTGTGTCTAAAGATATGACAGCGTACTCACTGCGCGGCGAGACAAACTCGGCAAAGCAAAATAGTGGACGGAAGAAGCTGAGTGAAACAGAGAAACGGGTATTGAAACGGATTATAATGTCAAATAATTACAAGATAAAAAGAACTTTATTTACTGCACTTATAAACAACAAATTTTATTGACTGCACTTATAAACAACAAAAATATAGAATGCATTTCATATTATTTTAAATGATGCAGTCTAGTCTTCGACGATTTTCTAATCTTAGTGGCAAATTAAAAATAAAAATGCAAATGTTCACGGAATAATTACAAGGTAAAAGAACTTTTTATATACCATGTTTTTAAATTTTCTGTTGAATCTTATAAACTTGACAATTCTATGTATTAATAAATACTTTTTAAAAATTTTTTTGATCAATTATCCCATCAACTTGAAAGAAAATGAAGTTAATTGGAAGTTAACTTGCGTTTAACTTTTCGTTCCCATCCCGGCCGATAGATGGCTGCACCAGTCTACAAAACAAAATTAACTGAAACTGGATTCAAATCTTCTTAAAGATACTTAAAATTATATAAAAATGCATTGTCATCGTCCTGAGCTATTCTAAAAGTTTCAAATGTCTAGGTAGTCGAGAAGTTAGTTAAAAATCGATTGCAAGATTTGTACTAGACAAATACACACAGAAACAAACAAGAAAGCGAGTTAAGGGCCAAAGTGACCGCAGAACTCAATCAGCATCTGGATTCTCGAGTGTCAATAATTACAGTTAGGAGGAACCTTCATAAACAGAACATTTACGGCAGAGCAGCAATTCCCGAGCCACTTGTCACAAATGTTAATACCAAACTTCGTGTACAGTGGTGCCACAAAACCTGGTCGATTGATAACTAGGAGACAGTTATATGGTCAGACGGATAATCTTTCACAATTTTTCACAGAACAGGACGGTTGCGCGTTTGGAGGACACCAGCACAAGCATATGATCATGATTGTCTCCTTCCAACTGTCAAGCATGGAGGTGGGTCTGTCATGGTATGTGCAGCCGTGTCGTGGTTTTCTTCTGGCCTAATAGTAAACCTGAAAGGAAGGGTGACTGAAAGAAACATGTAGTTTGGCCCGCACAGTCCCCCGACATCAATATAATCGCACCGTTATGGTCTATTTTAGAGCGTTCAATCCGAAATCGATATCCTCCACCGGCATATCTCACGGAACTTTCAGAATATCGCAAGGAAGAATGGTACAATATTCCTCTAAACACTACTCAGAATTTGTATTATTCGATTCCCAGGCGAATCTAAGCTGTATTACATGGCAAATGCGGTCCGACGCCATATTAGTAAAGGATTCCTTATAAATCTAGGGTGTTTCCGTTATTTCGATAACCACCTGTATATATATATATATATATATATATATATATATATATATATATATAAAGAGAGAGAGAGAGAGAGAGATGGCTGCACCAGTCTACAAAACAAGATTAACTGAAAATGGATTCAAATCTGCTTAAAGATGGCTAAAAGTATTAAAAAATGCATTGTCATCGTGTTCTGAGCTATTCTAAAAGTTTCAAATGTCTACCTAGACGGGAAGTTAGTTAAAAATCGATTGTAAGATTTGTTCCGGATATATATATGAAGATGAGAGAAAAATATATATATATATATATATACATATATACCAGTATAGTCAATAAGTTCGGGGACTACCCTCCCCTCTCATGTCCGGTGTGTGGGGGAACCGAAATAACGATGTGGTTTGCAAGTCTGGTTATCTGCATACGCGTGAGACGTCACATGACACTTTGCACAACTGCTAAGACGCTCAGCTCACCATTTGGCTGCAGACTGTCAGCCTATGATGTCGATGTAGCAAAATGTTCTTTTGGAGCAACGTTCCAACATTAAATTCTGCTACAAATTAGGAAAAACTACAGCAGATACCTTACGGTTACTGCAAAAAGCGTATCGAGACGAAGCTATGTGCAGATCGAAAGTTTTCAAATGGTACAGCTTGTTTAAAAATGGGAGAGACGCTGTTGCAGATGATCCGCGAAGTGGGTGGCCAGTCACTCCACAAGCGGGGGTGAACATCCAACGGGTAGGAGCAGTTTTTGGTTGGTTGAAGTTTATTGGCGCAAGGTCCAGAAAGGACAAGCTGCGCCAAACACAAGGTAACATCGTCAACAAATGGTATATGCAGCTTCTTCGTCGTCTCCGGGAAGCAATCCGTGGTAAACGTCCACACGTTTGGAAATCCAACATGTGGATGTTGTTACATGCCAATGTCCCGGCTCACCGATCCCTGATGGTGCAACAAGCCCTGACTAAGCACGGCACCACAGTTCTGCCACATCCCCGTATTCCCCAGATCTCGCTCCTTGCGATTTCCAAATGTTCCCGAAACTGAAAGATTGCATCAAGGGCAAGCGGTTTGCAAATGCCGAAGTAGTGATGGCAACAGCGACAACCGTTTTACGACAGCTCTCACGCAACGGTTTCCAGGACTGTTTCCAGAAGCTGTATCAACGCTGGCAGAAGTGTATAGTTTCGGAAGGACATTATTTTGAAGGTGATTGTGTTCAGAAGACTTTGTAAGTGTATTCGTTGATGTAGTAAATAAAGTCCCCGAATTTATTGACTGTACGAGTATATATATATATATATATATATATATATATATATATACATGTGTGTGTGTGTGTGTGTGTATATATACACCGCGTAACCTTTTATGTACTCGTACTAATTAACACTTAATAGCAGTCATTAAAGTAGGCCTGGGGCAAAACTAATATTCAAGTAACATTTAAAAAACTTTATGAATTAACATCAATTAAAAACATAACCAAACCAGCTAAGAAGCCATTTCCCTCAATCTCTCAGCCCCACGACAGGCGCAGCCGCAGCAAACGGCTATCCTCCCTAATCTAAGTCTTTCTTCTCTTCATGCGTTATGCAAAACCGTGGGTGCGAAAAACATCTCGTGAGGATATGGCATCACTGGTGACTCAGCCATCACACGCCTTTCACTGTTCGAGATTGCATCAGTCCGAGCACGTAGGAGCAATTAATTATCGATTACCATGAACTCTCCGCTACGAAAAACAACCTACTTCCTGAATTGGAAAATGCTAGAATTTCTAATAGTAAGTTATCGTTTAACGCTAATTTGCCTAATTTTATCCCTTATTAATATAGTTAAATATAGTTTACATTCTACATATTACATATATACATAAATAAATATATGTATATATATATATATATATATATATATATATATATATATATATATATATATATATATATATATATATATATATTTCCTCTCATCTTCATATATATAATCTTAGCTTGAACTTTCTACAGTGACAATAAATATATCGGTTATTTTCAGAAATGAGTGAATCCCACGATGAAAGGCTGTCGAGAACGTTATGTACATATATATGAAAGAATTATTTACGGTTATTGGTAAAATTCTATTTGACAGTTCATGACGGCCTTTAGGTGATATTGGTCTATTTGGAAAAACATTATCTTTATTTCCGTTTAGATATAATAAGATAAAATACATGTCGATTATAATAGATAAAATAAATGTTAATGTAATATGAAACCTTGTATTTTTACCTTTTCTTCAATGATTTCTCCAGTGAACAGATATTTCGATTACAATATGAATATAGCCTACCATATCAGAGGTTCTTCAAAAAAAAATATACATCTCCAGCGTAATAGGTATACTTGTATCTCTTCTATCTATCTATCTATCTATCTATCTATCTAATTATATATATGTGTGTGTGTAATAACATTAAATATTACTATATATAAACGTTAATTAATCAAAAACACTAAATATAGCCAATTAATGTCAAGTAAAATACATTCCAGTTAATTTTTACCTGAATCCCCTGGAGAGGAGGCTAAACGCATTTAGTATCATGATTAATAATAATTCGCACCTGAAGTGATTTTGGAAGCTCGAATTAAGCAGATTGAATTCCTTATTACATGTTTATACCTATGTGTCTAAGGACCAGGAGTATATATATATATATATATATATATATATATATATATATATATATATATATATATGTAACATACAAAACCAAAAACCTTTTCTAATTTCTAAATTATTTTTAAAGTTTCTTGGGCGTAAGCAAACTATATTCGTTTTAAGAACAAAGGAATTGGGAGTACCCTGAATGCAAAAGAAGGCAATTAATATATCATTCCTTAACCCCCAATCTCGTGGGAACCAAAACTTATACAACAAG
Organism: Dolomedes plantarius; assembly: GCA_907164885.2. Lineage (NCBI taxonomy): Eukaryota > Metazoa > Arthropoda > Arachnida > Araneae > Dolomedidae > Dolomedes > Dolomedes plantarius. Next base: position 141,735,037 of record OU015490.1, read on the forward strand.
ACAAGGGACTTCTGTGCCTGGATGGCTGGGCCGGCCAACGGGTGCGGAGAGCAAAGGTCATGTGACAACGACTTCATGATTATTTAAGCCAGAGCACTGAGTTTTCCGCGGCTCTTTTCACTCGTGTCTTGTCTAAGTGTCTCGTCTGCGGCTGTCCGCGTCTTTTTTCCGTCACTGTCGTATTATGTAACTTCTGTCTTCGAATGTCCCGGCAGCCGTCCGGTGGCTAAGTTCGTATCTCCCTGTCAGCTTTTTGTGATGTTAGTCTCTTCAACATTGTCAAGTCGTATCTGTGTAATTCGTTTCCATGCCGTTGTTGTGTTCTACTGTAGTGAAACACCATGTCGTCAATGTCAGTTTGGATTGTGAACAACATGTCTCCAATAATTGGTATATATATATATATATATGTGTGTGTGTGTGTGTGTGTGTAAGGAAGTAATTGGGGAAAGAATAATTAATTTAAATTTAAAGGGGGCTTTGGGATTAATTTATTTCTGTGGCGCTAAAGCTGCTAGTTTCAGATGCCAAAACGCGTCGAGAGAAAGGGTATTTTCCCTGTTTCAGTAATTGACCTTCGATTCGCGTGGAATGAAGTTCCATGCAGAGACAATCCATTTTGAGATACTGTACAGGTTTGGCGGGAAGAATGCTTCTAGAAAATTCTAGTTTGGGCTTCTGCGCATGTGCCATGAGAGTAGAAACGCTGTTTTGACCTCGAATGCCGGCAGAGAGAGGGAGTTTTTCAATCAGTTCGGCCATGCATCACGAAGATCGAGATGATTTCTTGGGAAAATAATTAGCAGATTGAATCGGGGTAGATTAAATATTTGGAAATAAACCTTTAAGTGGATTGATTTGTAGTTCTTTGCCACAGGCCTTTAATCATTGACTGCCGTAACTTTAATAATTATCTAGGAATAGATTCAGATAGAGTAACGTTGGATAGAAGACGCCATAATGGAGGTGGGTAGAATTAAGTGCCGCGTCATATATATATATATATATATATATATATATATATATATATATATATATATATATATATACATATATGTATAAATATATATATATATATATATATATATATATATATATGTATATATATATATATATATATATATATATATATATATATATATACATATATGTATAAATATATATATATATATATATATATATATATATATATATATATATAATATATATATATATATATATATATATATATATACATACAGTGAAGTGCCACTGAATTAGGGATACCTACCTAGTAACGAGTTGGGCCTCCTCTGGCCTTGATAACGGCTGCCACACGACGAGGCATAGATTCAACAAGTTTCTGGAAACGTTCCACGGGAATGGCTTGCCAAATATTGGCTAAAGCTGTCCATAATTCAGTAAGGTTCTTTGGTGCTGTGTGATGGCCTTTCACGCCTTGTTCCAAAACATCCCAAAGATGCTCAATAGGATTCAAGTATGGGCGTCTAGGTGACCAATTCATGACAGAGAAGTCAGAGGAATGCTCATCCAACCAGCCAGTAGCCAACCGGGACTTGTGAGAGGTACAGTTGTCTTGCTGGAAAACTCCATTACCGTGCGGATAACAGAACAGCATAAACGGATGTAGGTTATCACCCAGCAACTCTACGTACCGAATTGCATTGAGGGAGGTTGGTACACGCACCAAAGATCCCAAACTGTGCCACGAAAAAACACCCCAGACCATGATTGAGCCACCATGGCCTTGTACAGTTCCAGCAAGGCATGCAGGATCCATGGCTTCATGAGCCTGACGCCATATTCTCAGCCTCCCGTCGACGTTAAGTAGTCTGAATCGAGACTGATCATGCTACTCGTTTCCAGTCCTCTACACTCCAGTCTCTGTGCTCTCTTGCCCAGGAAAGACGTGCAGCCCCATGGCGAGTATAGAGCAATGGTACTCTCGTAGGTCGACGGCTCCCGAAACCCATACGGTGAAGCGAGCGTTGCACAATCCGTTTACTGACTGTATGACTGGCACCGTCATTAAACTGGGTGGTAATTTGAGCTAATGTTTGGCTTCGCTGGCTACGTACAATACGCCTGAGCCGTCTCTCACCACGCACTGTCAAGGCTAATTGTCCTTTGCAGTTTGCCCGATCGCTAGTTTTTTTCCACCATCCATGTATTCTTGGTATACTCTGGACACTGTCGACCTTGAAAATCCTAGCTGTCTGACGATTTCGGAAATTGAATGGCCCATGCGTCGCGCACCTACGATTTGTCAGCGATTGAAGGCGTCTAAATCAGGCAGTTTACCCATACTGGCAATTCCAACAACTAATTCAGAGCAACCACAGTACGCGCTATATATGCAGTTATCACAGCTCCCTCACTTGCGCATACATGATGCGGAGCTCTACACAATTTGCATAGGCTTTGCTATCCCTAATTCAGTGGCACTTCAGTGTATATATATATATATATATATATACTAGCTGAAATCCCGCACTTCGCTACGGAGTACATTCAAATTAAATACAACGGTCAATGTATGCAATTAATGCAAAAAAAATAAATATGTCTATATATATTTATAATAAATACGACGATCAATGTATACAATTGATGTAAAAAAATATATTTATAAAAAAATCGTAAGGGATATTTTTATAGACAAAATAATGTAGAAGAAAATAGTCAAACTAAATCTAATAGCCTCTTCAACATTGTCAAGTCGTATCTGTGTAATTCGTTTCCGAGCCGTTGTTGTGTTCTGCTGTAGTGAAACACCATGTTGTCAATGTAAGTTTGGATTGTGAACAGCAAGTAATCCAACTCGGATGTCTGCTGAATAAATACTTACAGCTGATCAGCGTTCATCTGCTCTCTGGATTTCAAAGATGCCTACTCTCTCTTTCCTTGAATCTCCCTCGGTACCAACAACTACACGGTAAAGTGTAATTAACGTTCAAACGATGTTACATACTTGTATACCGGGTGCTCATAAAGAAACTTTGCAGATATATGTTACCTCTAGCGGCCGTTCCGTTTAGCCTATCAAGACTATCATTTCAGATATAGTTATTCAGAGGTATGAGCTCGAGATTCTGAGAACGGCAACATAGTGCCGCTCAAGGTTACGGTTATAGGTATAGAAACTCGAAATTTTCAAATGGCAACGCCCACTTTTTCCCGTCGCAAAATGCTCCGTACATGCGAAAACCCAAAAAAAAAGTTGGAACGGTACGTGTATCACAAAAAAAACGGACACGTTATGCACGCACAAAAAACAGCTCTGCGAACGGCCAACAAAGACACGATCGGGGAGCATGGAGGAAATTTGCATATAACAGAGGCTAGAAACCAATCACAGAACGCCGTTCGCCAGATATTCAGCGTAGAAAACCGATAAAAAGCTCTCGATAGTCTTTTTGTAACCCATTCACAGAGTTGTTTTTTGTGTGTGCATAACGCGTCCGTTTTTTGTGATACACGTACCGTTCCAACGCTCTTTAGGGTTTTCGCATGCGCTGAGCATTTTGCGACGGGGAAAAAAGGGTGTTACCATTTGAAACTTTTGAGTTGTACCTATAACCTTAACCGTGAGCTTCACTTGGTTGCCATTCACTGAACCTCGAGCTCATACCTCTGAATAACTATATCTGGAATCTCATCTCGATCGGTTGAACGGAACAGCTGCTAGAGGTCGATATATCAGCAAAGTTTCTTTATGACCACCCGGTTTATATATATATATATATATATATATATATATATATATATATATATATATATATATATATATATATATATATATATATATATGTGTGTGTGTGTGTGTGTGTGTGTGTGTGAAATTGAAAGATTTCATAGACGACATTTGACGATAGTCGACACAGGAGACCATGCATTTACCGCTTTCGGTGGCTTGTTGGTTTAAAAAGATGTAGTCGCGCTGAGCAGCATAGAAATCCAATAACAAAATCAAATTTGGGAATAATACGCTTATTCATTTATGCTCATTATGATTATTTACTAGGTAAATATATAATAACAAAAATAAAAGACTCGAATCTGTTTGCACATTTCCTACAAGCAGAGAGAATGGAAAACAGCGACGGCTCAATCCTTGATGCAGTCTCTAAGTACGCAGTTCCGACACTCCCACCAGGATATAGGAAATTTAATTTCGTCTTTCAAGTAATATCTGTGGTGCAATATCAGAATATGCCTAAGCGATAGCCAGGCGACACCCACATAAAACGGAAGTGAATTATATTACGGGGAAGACAATATTAAAAATACAGAATCAATGGAATAGTAATAAAACTGGGTTCGTATTATTATTACTTACACACACACACACACATACATATATATATATATATATATATATAGGTTGATGTTAATAAATGAAATATAAAATATATGTATATTATTTTTAAGAGATATTTAATTATACTAATTATTTTATCAACAATTTCAAATTTTTCCAATCAAATATCTGTAACAAAATTATAAGACCACTAGTTAAAACAATTTTTTTTAATAAAACTAATATGATGTTGATCCACCATTTTTCTGAATAACTTCAAATACTCGATTTTTCATTGAATTAATTAGGTTTTCGAGCAATTATTTGGGAATTTAGTCCCATTCATCCATGATAGCTAGTTCCAATTCATACACAGAATCAAACTGACGGTTATTTGCATACACTTGATGAGCCAAATAGCCCCACAAGTTTTCGGTGGGATTCAGGTCTGGACTAAGGCTTGGCCAGTTTAAGACCTCGATTTTTTTCTTTTTGAAACTATATTTTAGTTGATTTAGACACATGGCATGGCGCATTGTCTTGCTGAAATTTCCAGTTTGATCTTCCTAAAAATGGGCCAAAAGGTATAAGGTGTTGGTATAGAGTTGTTGATAACAAATGGAGGCCATTATTCCACGAACTCGCTGCAGATCACATTTCCCATCATATGCAAAAGCTCCCCACACCATCACAGAGCCACCACCCATCTGTCTACTGAAGAAAACCCTAGGTTCCTTTCGTCAATCATGCCAGTAGGAAATATTACTGTCCGGCCCATCCAAATTAAATTTTTTTTGTTGGAAAAAATAATATTTTTCCAAGCAGCATCCCAGGTCATGACTTCCTTTGCCCACTTCAGACTTCCTTCTTTATGATGCTTTAACAGTCTTGGTTTTGTTTTTAATTTCCGAAGAGCAACATTTGAATTTGATCTTAAAGTGCGCCAGACTGTCATATGTGAAATAGTTTTACTTGTCTGCTGTGTTATTTTACGAGTAGACAAGTTCTGTTTCGTTGTAAGCTTGAAAATTCGTCTATTATCGCGAGCTGATAATTTACTCTTTCTGCCAGATCTTTTATATTTTCCATAAAAATCTATTTTACTTAAAACGTTATGAATAGCAGTTTTAGAACGTTTAAGTATATTACTTATTTCACGTTCCGATTTTCCAGAGCCCTTATAAAACCAAATTTTCGAACTTCTAATTCAGATAATTCTCTTCCACGCGGCATTGTGAATTTCCTCATAAAAACAAAAAAAATTAAATTCTATTTATTTTACAATATTATTGTTTGGACTTTTTTGTTATGTATAGTGACAGTTCATCTACAATTTTGAAAGAAAAAATAAAATAGTTTTAAAAGCGCAAATGATTTTAAATAAAAAAAATAAGTGGTCTTATATTTATGTTACACCGAGATTTCAAGAAATCTTTTGCTGTGTGAAATTAACTCAATTTTTTTTCCTTTAAGCGATTTATTTGGAAAAATATAACTTTTTTCATTTGCTTCAAATTTTAAAATTATTCATTTTATGCAGTGTAATATTAAAATGACTGATATTTTGGGTGGTCTTATAATTTTGTTACACACTGTATATATATATATATATATATATATATATATATATATATATATATATATATATATATATATATATATATATATATATATATATATAATGTGTGTGTGTGCGTGTATTTATTTATTTAGTTATTACTCACACTATATATATATATATATATATATATATATATATATATATATATATATATATATGGGGGGTGTTATTTATTTGCTTACCTTTTACACAAATATACACTGGTATCAGTATTTTCTTCCCTCAGAATTGAATCATATTACTAGTATCAATGAGATTACTTGTTTCACTGGCCAAAATCCATAGGCTGTCTATGGCATGAAAAGAATAGTAAGCAGTATTTTTATTTCGTTAACTTTAAAGAAAACGCTTCCAAACAAAGAAAAAACTTTAAATTCCGAAGGCGCATCTTCTTTTCTAGCACACTGTTTAAGTTATTCTTTCTCTGATGGACAGCGTATAAGTATTTTCCACTAACGGTGATATATATGTGTATATATATATAAAGAAGCTACCAGCGCAAGAAAAATAATTCCAAAAAAAATCCACTGTATGATGCACGGCCTTTTTGTAGCCTGACTGAGCAATTTCTTGAAAAATGTACGCTTTTTTTTTTTACGAGTGGGTGAACTTTTACAAGGGGCTCGCGTCCAAATTATTGTCAGCAGACTTTCTGCTACACTGACTTTCCTGTCAAACGGACTACAAAAGCCGCGTTTTGGATGCTCTCTTAGAATTGCTGAAGCTTAAACCCGGAATAACAATCGGACTCTGAACTTTATTTTGCTCTCTCGACTGAATTGGAGATTTGTAGCATAACGTGAAAATTTTTTACAAAAGTAGAAATCCTTTACCTCTTTTCCGGAAGATACACGTTTATTTTAATGTACGATATCGTTACTTAATAACACGGAAAACTCGCATATATATATATATATATATATATATATATATATATATATATATATATATATATATATATATATATATATATATATATATATATATATATATATATATATAATAAATAGATATCAAAATCGGCATTCCAGGATACCTAACACAGAACTGGTAATAGAAGGATCATGTTGTGGGCAATAAGATGTACGCCTTTACAAAAATGGAATAATTTTCCGAAAATTAATTAAGGTGAATGACAAAATGGATCCAATCTGAATGCAATTTAAAAAAATTACCTAGAATTAATTAATTAAAAAACTAAATAATCAATTATTAATTAATTTATTAATCAATTTCAAATTAATTAATAAATTTTACTTTAAGGGACCTTAGAAAATGGGATGCGTGTTATCTTGTTTGAATTTTTTCATTCATTTTTAATAATAAAATGTATATTTTTTATAAATACCTGTGTTTTTTTAGCACAATCTCGGTTTTTGTGAAATGCTACCTGAGTTTATTACATTCTTCCAACTCTGAGCTGTGCATACCGATTCCATTAAAAATCAAATTATAAAAAAACTTTTTTTTCACCTACTGTATTTCTCGGCATTCGAGAGCTGTGTGACTGGTGACTGGCAAATCGCGTGCTACCCCGTCGCTCAGCTTGTTTGTTTTAATTAAAGCATCGTACGTTCAAATGCCAGGAGGCTCACAAACAACCTTGACATAGAACTGGAAAGAAGGTATGTGCAAAAAGCGAGAGACAAATTTCGCAGGGTCAAGTTGGCTGGTTGGACTTTTGACCTACAAACCGCCGTTCCCAGAAATCTGCATTGTTGACCAGGTGGGAGATGGGTGACGCGAAATGAACTGTGAGAAATACGGAGTCCCCGATTATTTATTTGTTATTCCAACACGTTTAGAGTGATTAAGGAAATTTAAATTGCATACGAAAATTCGGAATATCTTGAAGGCTCGAATAAAAATTGTGTAATAGAATGGTTTTTAATTTGCTTCTACGAAAGCCCTAACAAAACTGTCCGATTTACCAATATATATATATATATATATATATATATATATATATATATATATATATATCTCCAATTATTGGTATATATATATATATATATATATATATATATATATATATGTGTGTGTGTGTGTGTGTGTATATATATACAGTGGGATCTCGATCTATCGTTTTTCAAGGCACCGATTGAAATGAAGGATGAATGCGGGAAAACGATTGATGCGGAAACATAACAAAGCAATATGATCTTTGGGACTGGATATAATGAACGACACATACGGAAAAACGATGGATCCGAAAACGATTGATCGAGATTCCACTGTATATATATATATATATATATATATATATATATATATATATATATATATATATCTATATATATATATATATATATATATATATATATATATATATATATATATATATATATATATATATATATATATATCTTTATATATATATATATATATATATATATATATATATATATATATATATATATATATATATATATATATATATATATATATATATATATAAAACAGTTCCGTAACTGACTGACTCACTGACTGACTGACTGACATACAACGCACAGACCAAACCAAAAGGGCTGAAATTTTGCATGGCGATTCTGATTTTAGGGAAGGGGTGCACTAAGAAAGATTTTTGAAAAATTCTTTTAAGATTTGTTTTAAATTAAATTTTTAAGCTGTTTTAGTAACTTTTCTTAAGTTTGCATTTAAAATAATAATTTGAGGGTTATATAATTTATATCACGAGAAAGATCATAAAAGTTTCTTTAAAATGTAATATTTTCGAATCTTTACCTCCATTTTCTGAATTTTTGTAAATTTTTAAAGACTAATTTTTAGAATTTAAATTATTTAATGCTGATCACGTGATTTCTTTTTCTTGTACTTTAAATAAATTTATCGTCACGTGCATAACAACTAAATAGACAAAAAATTATTTTTCTTTTCTTGCTAATGTGGCAGACGATTGGACATTATCCAAAAAAATATTAAAATCCAGTAAAAGATATGTTCCTCAAACTGTACTATATTAACTGTACTATTTTCTTTGGTATGTCCTATTAGATTTAATTTGAATATTTTCTTCTACATTATTCTGTCTATAAAAATATCCGTTACGACTTTTTTATAAATATATTTTTTCGTGTTTTTAACATCAATTGCATACACTGATCATTGTATTTATTATAAATATATTTATACATATATTTGGCATTAATTGCATACATTGACCGTTGTATTTAATTTGAATGAACTCCGTAGCGAAGTACGAGTTTTCAGCTAGTCTATATATATAAAACAGTTCCGTAACTGACTCATTCACTGACTGACATACAACGCACAGACCAAACCGCTGGACCTAAAGGGCTGAAATTTTGCATGGCGATTCTTCATATAGTGTAGGGGTGCACTAAAAAAGATTTTTCAAAAATTCTTTTTAGATTTTTTTAAATTAAATTTTTAAGCTGTTTTTTTTTACTTTTTTTACGTTTGCATTTAAAATAATACTTTGAGGGTTATAAAATTCATATCACGAGAAAGATCATAAAAATTCCTTTAAAATGAAATATTTTTCGAATCTTTGCCTCCATTTCCTGATTTTTGGAGAATTTTTGAAGATTAATTTTTAGAATTTAATTTATTAAATGCTGATCACGTGATTTCTTTTTCTGGTCCTTTAAATAAATTTATCGTCACGTGCGTAACAACTAAATAATCAAAAAATATTTTTTTCCTTGCTAATGCGGCAGATGATTGGGCATTATCAAAAAAAATATTAAAATACAGTAAAAGAAATGTTCTACAAACTGTATTATATTAACTGTACTATATTCTTTAGTATTCTTTATATTAGATTTAATTTGAATATTTTCTTCTGCATTATTTTATGTATATAATTATCCTTTACGATTTTCTTATAAATATATATATATATATATATATATATAATTTACATCAATTGTATACATTGATAGTCGTATTTATCATATAATATATATGTATATTTGGCACGAATTGCATACATTGACCGTTGTATTTAATTTGAATGTACTCCGTAGTGAAGTACAGGTTTTCAGCTAGTATATATATATATATATGCCAATTGCTTACAAAAATAAAAATGTTTTAAACATACATAATGTTCGATCTGTATAAATTCACTTCATTGCATAATATGTCCCTCCTCAAGATTTAAAAATTTCATTAATTTTTTATTTACATTTTACAAAAAATCCTTTAAACAGTATAAAACATTTATTTTTTTGCTGTAATGTCCGCGCAGTATACATGTCCGCCCAGTATAATTACATTACAGTTTTTAAATTGGCTTTGCCTAAAAATCTTCAAAGAGATTAGAAATATACTACACTCGACCATTTTTTTATAAAAAAACATTCTAATTGTGCATGTAAAATACCCTCAGCATAAAAATTAACCGTCAGTGAAAAATGTTTTAACTACTCATAGTTTAGTTTACATTGCAGAAAGTGGTTTACGCTTTCTCAATGTGTAAAATTTCACCTCACTTTCCGATAAAAAATTCTGTCTCTTTTTTATATTTTTTATGGTTTCCATTTTCAATTAAAAAATCTTTTAAATTCCGCACACAAAATTCATTTTTTGTTACATTAAATTTCAAAGACTTTTTTTCAAGTAAAGGCTTTCAAGTGTAATTTTTCGAAGTATCGTGAAAAAGATATACCCTGGTTAAGAATTGATTTTTAAAAAAAGTATTTTAAATATGCGTTTCAAAGAACCTTTTCAGACTCTGTGAATTTGCTTCAATTAGCAGTAAATGTTGTTTTTTCTCTTTTTTGACATTTTATTGACTCGATTATCTTAATTTATTTATCAATTAATACAAGCAAAAAAGTCTTTGTTGTAACATAATACCTTTTGTTGCAGTATAATTGCTTTTAAATGCACGGTTTTGAAAGCTTCCAAAAGAGCACAATACACTCCGGTTTTCAAATTGCTTTTCAATAAATTTATTTATAAAAAAAACTCCATTGTATTGATTCTGTTCATTACGAATATAAAATGTAGCCACAATTTTTTTTATTTCGATATCCTTATTATTTTTTTTAACACTTTCATTATTTTAGCATAACGATCTTTATATTTGGGGATAATTATTGTATTGATCAGAAATACTTGCTATTCGCGATTTGTGTTAGATTTTTGTAAGAGTGTATCGAAGCTGCGAGTATTCATCAGTGACAGGGATTGCAGATCCGGGTATTCGATATATATATATATATATATATATATATATATATATATATATATATATATATATATATATATATATATATATATATATATATATATACAGTGCTAGATTTCTAGAAATAGAGGTGCCGGAACGGTAACCTTCCAGAACGGTAAGGTTTTGAAAACAGCTATAGGTATTTGTGTCCATTCCTGCTGCCAGAACGTCGCCAGCTCGACTATAGAATTCGGACGTAGTTCTCTAGCCCGTAAGCATCGTTCTAACTCGTTCCGCAAATGTTCTATAGTGTTCAGGTGTGAGCAGGCCAGGGAAGACATTTTACATCCATATCTTGATACCAGTGCTTGTCAGAGGATATAACATGACATGTAGCCTTGTCGTCCTGGAAATAACATTCGTCTATTACATAAAATTGCCAGAGCGTAGGAAGAACCTCATTGTCCAAAATGTTCATGTACGCGTGGGAGTTCAATTTACCAGGAACAACATGCACTGGTTCCATGCCATACCACGAACAAAAACCCCAAACAACTACACCACTACCATCGAATTTGAGAGTTGGAACGATGCACTCGGATAACAGACGTTCTCTTGGCATTTGCCAAACCCAAGCAGGCCCACCCGACTGGAAGAGCGTGTAGTGTGACTCGTCGCTGCATAGAACTGTTTTCCAGTTGTCCACAGTCCAGTTGCGACGTTGCAAACACCAAGCGAGTCTGCCGGCTTTGTTGGAAGGGGTGATGTTTGGTTTGTGTGCCGGAACACATTCGTGGATATTGAGGTCGTGCAGTCCTTTCTGCAAAGTATTGGGATACACCGTAAACCCTGCTGCCAGTTGAAACTCACTGTTGATGATTTGAAGTTTTCGAGCGGTTTTTCGAACCTCACGCTTGAGGACACACCGATCCTGTCCGGTCAGTTTACGGGGACTACGAATGTGTTCAGTTCATGTCCGAACTCCCGTAGTCTTCCACTTCTTCCCGACATCACTAACAGTTGACCGCAGCTGTCATAATTCTACCGCAACTGCGCGAATAGATTTGCCACTAATGTGAAAACCAACCATAAAACGTTTCTTAAAGTCATTAAGTTCCTTTCCTTTCGACATATTGTCACAATTTCACACAGAACTAACGACGTTACCACTTCGCGTGTCGTATTTCACCTTAATAGGTCACGTGCGAGCACTGAATATGCATAAAATCCGACATGCAGTTGGATTTTATGAAAATCCGCTGGTGTCCTTTCCATTATTGTAGGGTGGTGTATATATATATATATATATATATATATATATATATATATATGTGTGTGTGTGTGTGTGTGTGTGTGTGTAATATATCCATTACATCTCGTTCTTAAAATGCAATCTGAAAAGGAAAACTAGCTAATATTTACATGGCTGGAGATAGACTCAGCCTGAAAGGAATAAAATTTTGAAGCAGTCGGATCGAATCGTTTTATTAGAGCGATAAGAAGTACGTCCATTGCAGACGACAGCTCAGAGCGAAGTGAATATCACCTTTCAACCTTACGCGTGAAACGCTAGATACATGTGGCTGTTATTTTTGAAGGGTCAGCGAAATATCGGGGCTCGCGATGTGACCCACGCCTTTCTCCAGGCGTATACACATGTAGGAATGCAACGTATGTGATTTTATGGGAAGTTCTGTTGCTATGGGTCTCAAAGTGATAAGGTAATGTCACTGGGGATTGGATTTAGGAAATTGAATTTTAATGATAGAATGGAGGACATAATATTTAATTTATTATATATATATATATATATATATATATATATATATATATATATATATAATATATATATATATATATATATATGTATATATATATATATATGTATATATATATATAATATAAATATATATATATATATATATATATATATATATATATATATATATATATATATATATGTATATATATATATGTATATATATATATATATATATATATATATATATATATATATATATATATATATATTATATATATATATATTATATATATATATATATATATATATATATATATATATATATATATATATATATATTATATATATATATATATATATATATATATATATATATATATATATATATGTATGTGTATAATGATAATGTCGGCATTGCTCAAAGAGCAATGTTATCATTATACTTTATTGCAGTAGTTAAAATTCCTGTTTGGTCTATGTGTAAGATCTCAAGTGTCGATATTTGTTAACTGCTACACTGTTAAATAAATTTCAGAATGTTTTTATTATATGATATTTTTAATTTTCTTAGAGTAATCAGAGATAAATAAATATATACAGTAATCAATCGATATTTTTACGTAGAATATTCTTTGCTATCCTCTTTCTGGAGCCCTCCGATAAATTAAATTTGCCCTTCAAACATACGAATGGAAATCCACAGTGAATGGGATCTAAAGTAAAATCCAATCTTTGAAGATTTATATATATATATATATATATATATATATATATGTATATATATATATATATATATATATTACCTCATATAAACTTTTCGTCTTATGAAAAGACCCAGTAGCCCTAAGGTATGTTTCCAGCAGTCAATACGATTTCTATTTCCTACTTTGTGGAAACGGATTAGATTTTTATTTTATTTACTTCTCTGGGAAAAAAATATTTCACAGAGAAATCAATTTTCATTCAGACATTTTTTTAATATGTTTGTCAGTATCAATTGACTTTATAAAGTCATTGTTAAATAAATTATCCAGTAAATTACTATTGAATATTAAAAACAATATCAGGTAATCTCTTCTAACGAAATTACCGCGGGTTATTAACGCAGGATTACTCATCGTTGCTTACCTCTTTTCTTGTAATATATATATATATATATGTATTTGTTTGTTATATTTATATCTCTATCTATATATATATATATATATATATATATATATATATATATATATATATATATATATATATATATATGTATATATATATATATATATATATGAGATGCATCGAATGGACACCTCAAGAAATAGGAGAATACATCGTGGCCGGAATAATGAAGTCAGCTTCAGGAACAAAGGCATTTATTAAAGAATAAAATAACACATCTTATTCAGTTCGAGTCAGTCCAGAGTCTCTCTCGTAAAAGCGAGAAAATAGAATTATCTCAGAGAGATTGCCAGAATTGGCGGAGGAAGTTAGTGTGTGGAAAGGCGAGGCGTTTCGCCAAGGAGTCGAAAAAGGAGATACCAGACAGAGAAACAGTTCAGAATGGGCGAATATAGGTTGTTAATAATATTATCACACATATGCATATATATATATATATATATATATATATATATATATATATATATATGTATGTATATATATATATATGTGTATATATATACATATATATATATATATATATATATATATATATATATATATATATATATATATATATTATATATATATATATATATATATATATATATATATATATTATATATATACATATATATATATATATATATATATATATATATATTATATATATATATATATATATAATATATATATATATATGTATATATATATATATATATATATATATATATATATATATATATATATATATATATATATATATATATATATAAATATATATATATATATATATATACACTGCTGGTCACTGTAAATGCAACACCCTGAAGGAAACATGCAAATAACATGAAATTTACAACATGCATTAACGGAGGTGAGATATGCAAATGATTAGAATTTCAGCGCAGACGCACATCACACGCGCCTGTGGCGCCAATTCAAAGCGCTATTTAAGGCTTGGAGATTGCAACGATTTCAAGTTCGGCAATTGTGTTTTTCTTGTGGTTTTTTCACAAAAACGATCAATTATGCCTCGTCGAAAACAGCGATCATCTTTTGATCAAGTATCCGAGTTCGACAGAGGAAGGATAGTGGCCTACCGAGATTGTGGATTATCTTTCATTGACTTCGGTAGTCGTGTTGGACGAAACCAAACAACTGTAATGCGGATATGTGATCGTTGGATGCAGGAGGGTAGAACGGACCGGCGTGTTCGATCGCATCCACCTCAGCGCACCACTTAACGTGATGACAGGTAAATTGTGCGCATGGTAGTGACGGATTCGCTCAGTCACATCACGAACCATAGCACAGCACATGCAGTCTGTAACGCATCATCCAGTGTCTGCGCGTACCATTCGACGCCGTTTACAGCAGAGTGGTCTGTCCGCAAGACGTCCATTGCTTTCTCTACCCTTGACGCAGAACCACAGACGTCTCCGCCAATGGTGCGACAGAAGGATGTGGACGGCAGAATGGAATGAAATTGTCTGTACTGACGAGTCACGCTTCTGTCTGCAACACCACGATGGTCGCATTCGAGTCTGGAGACACCGTGAAGAGAGGATGCTGAACAGGTGCGTTATGCACCGCCACACTTGTCATGCACCGGGTATTATGGTATGGGGCGGTATTGGATATCACTCTCGCACACCTCTAGTACGTATTACCGGTACTTTAAACAGCCAGCGCTACATCTCCGAGGTGTTGGAGCCAGTTGTCCTTCCTTACCTTCAGGGCTTGCGCACAACCATATTTCAACAGGATAATGCGCGACCACACGTGGCACGCATTGTCCAACAGTTCTTCGTCAATCGCCAGATTGAATTGCTTCCCTGGCCGCCTCGCTCTCCAGATCTTTCGCCGATAGAAAACATGTGGTGTATGGTTGGTCTACGATTGACCCAGAATCCATCCCCAGCTGCCACAGCAGATCAACTTTGGCAACGTGTGGAAGCTGCTTGGTCTGCTGTACCCCAAGAACTCATCCAAAGTCTCTTTGAATCAATGCCGAGGCGTGTGGCAGCGGTGATCTCCAACAATGGCGGCTACTCTGGGCTACTGATTTTGGCAGGAACCACACTTCACAGAAGTCTATAAATTTAATCATTTGATACTTGGTCAACATGTTATCTACAAAATAAATTTTGTTGTGATATCTCTTGTCTTTCTTGGTGTTGCAATTAGGGTGCCCAGCAGTGTATATATATATATATATATATATACGAGTAGCTGGAAATAAAAGCGAAAGTGAAGAAAGCGGGGCGAAAAGATCAAAAATCAACGAATAAGATTTAATTTTTTAGTTCAACCTTTCTCCTCCTCTTCCATCAGCATCTTCAAGTCTGATCTCCAAGGTAAATGTTGTATATTACACTTAATAAAACTTATTTATTGAAGTACATTCTATTGTATTGCGTTTTTATACAATGTTCATCGTTTATCAGCACGTTTTTCTTATTTAAAAACATGTAACCAAAAAAATTGCGGTGTTTTGAGGGAGCTCGGAGCGAATTAATGACATTTCCATTCATTTCAATGGGGAAAATTGATTCGAGATACGAGTATTTCGAGTTACGAGCTCAGTCATGGAACGAATTAAACTCGGAAGTCGAGGTACCACTATATATATATATATATATATATATATATATATATATATATATATATATATATATATATATATATATATATATATATATATATATATATATATATATATACTGCTGGCCACCCAAATTGCAACACCAAGAAAGACAAGAGATATCACAACAAAATTTATTTTGTAGATAACATGTTGACCAAGTATCAAATGATTAAATTTATAGACTTCTGTGAAGTGTGGTTCCTGCCAAAGTCAGTAGCCAGAGTAGCCGCCATTGTTGGAGATCACCGCTGCCACACGCCTCGGCATTGATTCAAAGAGACTTTGGATGAGTTCTTGGGGTACAGCAGACCAAGCAGCTTCCACACGTTGCCAAAGTTGATCTGCTGTGGCAGCTGGGGATGGATTCTGGGTCAATCGTAGAGCAACCATGGACCACATGTTTTCTATCGGCGAAAGATCCGGAGAGCGAGGTGGCCAGGGAAGCAATTCAATCTGGAGATTCACGAAGAACCGTTGGACAATGCGTGCCACGTGTGGTCGCGCATTATCCTGTTGAAATATGACTGTGGGCTAGCCCTGATGGTAAGGAAGGACAACTGGCTCCAACACCTCGGAGATGTAGCGCTGACTGTTCAAAGTACCGGCAATGCGTACTAGAGGTGTGCGAGAGTGATATCCAATACCGCCCCATACCATAATACCCGGTGCAGGACCAGTGTGGCGGTGCATAACGCAGCTGTTCAGCATCCTCTCTTCACGGTGTCTCCAGACTCGAATGCGACCATCGTGGTGTTGCAGACAGAAGCGTGACTCGTCAGTAAAGACAATTTCATTCCATTCTGCCGTCCACATCCCTCTGTCATCGCACCATTGGCGGCGGAGACGTCTGTGGTTCTGCGTCAAGGGTAGACAAAGCAATGGACGTCTTGCGGACAGACCACTCTGCTGTAAACGGCGTCGAATGGTACGCGCAGACACTGGATGATGCGTTACAGACTGCATGTGCTGTGGTTCGTGATGTGACTGAGCGATCCGTCACTGCCATGCGCACAATTTGCCTGTCATCACGTGAAGTGGTGCGCTGAGGTGGATGCGATCGAACACGCCGGTCCGTCGTACCCTCCTGCATCCAACGATCACATATCCGCATTACAGTTGTTTGGTTTCGTCCAACACGACTACCGTATTCCCTGAAAGATAATCCACAATCTCGGTAGACCACTATCCTTCCTCTGTCGAACTCGGATACTTGATCAAAAGATGATCGCTGTTTTCGACGAGGCATAATTGATCGGTTTTTTTTTTTAAAAAACAACAAGAAAAACAAAATTGCCGAACTTGAAATCGTCGAAATCTCCAAGCCTTAAATTGCGCTTTGAAGTGGCGCCACAGGCGCGCGTGATGTGCGTCTGCGCTGAAATTCTAATCATTTGCATATTTCACCTCCGCTAATGCATGTTGTAAATTTCATGTTATTTGCATGTTTCCTTCAGGGTGTTGCATTTACAGTGGCCAGCAGTGTATATATATGTATATATATATATATATATATATATATATATATATATATATATATATATATATATATATATATATATATATATATATATATATATATATATATGTATATATATATATATATATATATATATATATATATATTATATATATATATATATATATATATATATATATATATATATATATATATATATATATATATATGAATGTTGAAATAACCCTTAAATCAATCAGCCTTAAGGGTACCAATATCAATCGAACTCGGGCATGATGCTGTCTCAATTAAATAACAACCACTCACGTTATCTGCCATCTTCAATCAATGGGTAACCTCCGATAAGCTGAAGTAAACACCGGTCGCACTCGATTTGCAAAGCAGTTCCAAGTTCATTGTTTTTCTTTTTTAACTCCGAGGTTACCTCAACCTTTCAGTTAGTCACGTGATTCAAAGGACATGAGATGGGCGTGTTATCAGGAGACACAATTACCATCTTCTCCGCTTGCCTGCAACTCAATGGACTGGGTTGAACCGAAGACTGTTGTTTACCACTTATTCTGCTGCTTTAGTGTTTCACGCTCTAATAACCTAGTGAAGAGGTCCGTCAGAGACAATACGAAAGACGTGCAAGCGCGTAGGATGAACTGAAATCTAACTCTCTTTTTTGAAGGGAATGTTCTCTTTTGTAAAGTGAAGTCTCTTGCGAGGTGATGGAATTTTTTCCATTATTTATATAAGTTTTTATTACTTGGCAACAGCTCTTAATTTTTTTTTTACTTTTTATCGTTTTTTTATGATGGATTTATCACAGCCTACAGTCGAGAGCCGATCAGCCAGTTTCTTAACGGCCCGGGAATTAATCTTTTATATAAAGATCCGCATCATAGAAATTGGCAGAGTTGCTCTGTATTTCAGTGTGTTTAAGGCTACCATGTATTAACTCTGTTGGATACGCTTACCTCAATGTTAACCTATGGAGAAAATGTGCGTAATATTTACTGCTACATAAATGCTGATAGTCCAATAAAAATGGTATTTTCAGATAGCCTGAACTTTTCTCCACCTTGCAATGGGATTCATTTTATAAATTTCGCCCACCAAAGGAATTTAGGAGCGTTAAAAACGCACTATATCAGATTTTTTCCCCGAATAATTTAAATTTTAAATTATTATTTGCTTTTAATCTAACCAAAAATGCACCAATTTTTTTAATTTATTTCTCTATTACTTTGTACAATTAAAAAAATATTTAAATCCAAGTCGGTAATACTTGGACACATTTTCTCCAGAGGTAAACATTTACGTGAGCGAATCCAATAGGGTTAGTACACAGAAGTCTTAAAACTTGGATTTGTCCCAATACGATCAAATCTCTTTATAAGGACATCGAGATATTTTTCACCCGGCTTGTAGTATCACTCGCTAAAGAACAGAACCAAGTAATACAAATTAATTTCGTACTCAACCACAGAGAGCGTAATTCTCGTTTTATTAAAATTTCATCAGCTTGCTTTTTGGAGTCAAAGAAATTTTGGTAATTTTTAGTATTAAGGTTCTCCATTCTCTTATTAATATCCTAGATAATTAATCTCCCATCAAATTAATATAATCTTCAAAAAAAAAATATATATATATATATAAACTCAAGAGCCAAAAAATTATGACCACCCTTACATTTTGCAATGAATTCGCCTGGATGACATGGAAGGCACGTGATCAGGTGGAAGTGGTATTTAACTGCTGCTGGAGAGTCTGAAGAATCATTCTTTCACTTACTTCTGTGTGTGATGGGAAAGGCTGCGGATCTAAGCGACTTTGATAGAGGGCAGATTGTAATGGCTCGAAGGCACGGAACAAGTATTTCCGAAACTGCACAACTCGTGGGTTGTTCGCGACCGAGAGTTGTTAGTACTTATGCAAAGTGGATGAATGATGGTGAAACCAGCAGTAGACGACATGGTGTTGGACGTCCACACGCTATAAAAGAAAAAGGTCGTCGGAGACTGTCTCGCATGGTGAAGTAAAACCGGAGCCAGACAGTGGCTCAGCTGACAGCCCAATACAATGCAGGGCCAAGTAGAATTGTATCGCAGCACACTGTTCAGCGGACAATGTTGGATATGGGGCTACGCAGCAAACGTCCCACTCGTGTGCCTTTGCTGACCAAGCGTCATCGCCAACTGCGCCTGCGCTGGGCCCGGGAACATCGGGACTGGTCCATGGATCAGTCTGAGAGAGTTGCCTGGTCAGAATAATCACGGTTTGTCATTCATCACGCCAATGGCCGTGTCAGTATACGCCGCCTTCCAGGCGAACTGTTGCTCCCTCAATGTACAGTAGGTCATACACAGGCCAGTGGTGCCGGTATGATGCTTTGGGGGACGCTCTCTTGGGCATCTCTGGAACCCGTGGTTGTGGTAGAGCAGACCATGAATGCTACAGGGTATCTGAACATCATTGCGGACCAGTTGCACCCTTACATGGCCTCTGTTTTTCCAGCTGGAAATTGAATGTTCCAACAGGACAATGCCCCGTGTCACAAGGCTAAAATTGTGTTGGAGTGGTTCCAGAAACATGAGGCTGAATTCCAGTTAATGTCCTGGCCGCCTAACTCACCGGATCTCAATCCGATAGAACACATTTGGGATGTCATGGGACGGCAGCTCAGAGTTCAAAGACCACCAATTCGCAATATCTCGGATTTGCGTGACCGTTGCTTAAACATCTGGTACAATCTGTCTCCGGCCATCTACCAAGGATTTGTGGCATCCATGCCAAGGCGGGTTGAAGCTGTGTTGCGCGCCAAAGGTGGGCCAACTCGTTATTGACAGGTGGTCATAATGTTTTGGCTCTTGAGTATATATATATATATATATATATATATATATATATATATATATATATATATATATATATATATATATATATATATATATATATATATATACAGTCAGACCTATATTTAACGAACCTCTATTATGCGAATTTCTCTATTTTGCGAACTTTTCCTTGGAACCAAGAACATTTTGTTAATTTCTTCGTAAAATAACCTCCAAATAACGAAGAGCATTCTCTATTTAACGAAATTTTTCTTGTGGTTCAATATTATTTCTTCTCTATATTTCTCAAAATGTTTCTGAACATTTCAAACTTATTCTTTCTTTTAACAAATTTAACACCTTAATTTTCTTTTAACACATTCCGACGCGAGTTGCAGTTTGAAGAAAATACACTTGAAGGGGTTTTTGGTGACATTGCAAAGATCAGAGACGTATTATGAGAGAAATCACTTTTTCAAACAAAAAACTCAGACAAAATTAACAGACTTTATCCGTAATTAAATTTAAGGACGCACGTGGTAATGTATGCTTAAAATTACTTCTTATAATAAATGCGATAATGTCATTAAAATTCATTAATTTTTATATCATTTTTTTAATTGAAAATACAGTGTATTCCCGGAAAATGTTTTGTTTTATTCTTGTTTTCCTTGCAGATTTCTGTTTGATGGGTAAGATATATAAAACAAATAGACATTAATTTACAAAATAAAGGTGTGATCAATTACTTTTATTAATAATATTTAGTGTTTATGAATTTAAAATCTGTTTATTAGTTTAAAGTATTTTAAAAGGTAAATCTCTATTTAACGAATTTTCCATATAACGAACTTTTTTTCGGGATTTAGCGACTTCGTTAAATAGAGTTCCGACTGTATTTATATATATAAGTTACCAAGCTGATTCTTTAGCAGTCCGTGACAGAAAACTACTGCATCAATTTCCTACATTTTGATCTTAAACGAAATATTTTAATCTATAGTTGTGTCAAATTTAGTTTTTGTAAACGCAATTTCTATTAATTAGCGATAATTTACAATTAAAAGTTGCTTTCTGCGCATTCTCAGTGACATGTTTAAAACTGGCTTTAGATGCGCACTAAGCACGAGGCCGCATAAACGTATTAATTTGCTTCTGCGCATGTTCAGTGATATGTTTAAATTTGGCTTTAGATACTTGCTAAACACAAGGTCGCATAAACACATTAATTTGTTTATTCCGGGGAATCTCTCTAGCTCTCTCTATCTGCCATTTTCCTTTTTAATTATGTTTGGGAGATATAAAATTTAACCTGCCGGAAATTGTTTATTTCGTGCTATTGAGTAACCCTATTTCTTTTTCATTGGGTTCAATAGTGATTTTTTAAAGTGTTTTTCTTTCTTCTTTGTATTATGATTTTCAACATATGGCAATGATGTGTTGAGTATAATTTGTGTATTTTTACATTTATCTACTATCCACCCGTCATGTTTTGACGTGTACTAATTAGCATTAATAATAATGAATGCCTCAACATGGCAAAAAAAATTTGACATTAATTGTTTTATAAGGAATTTCTTCGAATAGTTTGTTGATTTGTCTGTTCTCTAAGGTGAGTTGCCATTTTAAGTCTGTCGTTGTAACTTAAGAGGAAGACTTCCGTTCGAGACAATACAAAAGGCGAGTGCGTAGGATGAACTGAAACTTAACTCTCCTTTTTGGAGGGAAATTTCTCCTTTGTAAAATATTATGTCTTTCGAGGTGAGGGATTACTTTGCATTAATTATATAAATTTTTATGTCGGAGAAGCAGCTCTCGATTTGTTTTCAATCGTTATCCTTATTTTACATTGTGGTTATATCAGAGTCCACAGTCAAGACACAACCAGCTAGTTTTTTTTTTTTTTTACAGCCCAGGAATTAAACTTATATACAGTTAACTGCATTGATGGAGCTGACAGAGTTAACCACATAGAGAAAAATTCTAATAATATTAAAATTTCATATGTGGTTACTTTTTAGAGCAAAATTAATTTTTGTAATTTCCAAGGTTTAGGATAATCTTTACAACAAATTACTAACAATGGTATCAAATTTTCAAAAGAATGCTTGAAAATGATAAAAAATTTTATTGTCCAAAATAAGGAGGAACTGATAAATACAATAATAGGCTGTAATATTTAATTAAAATTATCTCAAACTAAACTTTACAACACCTTCATTTGCGTGCTCAGACTGCAACATTTTTTGTGGAGTTACTAATCAAGCAATTTCTCTCTGGAACTCAGACTTGATATACTTAGCTTAAAGTAATGATGAGTAATTGATACCATTTCTTGAATTATTAATTGAAGAATAGATTAAAATATTTAACAAAATTATATCAAACTAGACCTTTATTTCGGTACTCAGACTTGGTTATTTATCAAACAGTTTCTCTCTAGAGCTCGGGTTTTTTTTAACTTCAAAATAAAGATTTGTTTATAGTTGAGCAAGTAACGATCCAATTCACAAGCGTTAATCAGAACGGGACCTTAATTTTTGAGCCAATTCCACATCAAAATTATGAGAAATAATAGATTCTGATTCTTTAATTATCAATTGCATGAATAGATTGAATATTTTATAAAATTATCTAGAACTATAACTTAATTTGGGTACTCAGACTTGGCTATTACTCAAACAATATCTCTCTAGAGCTTAGCCTTGTTTTACCTTGAAAACAATGTTTAGATGGTGGTTTAGAGAACAGCGATCAACTTTTACCTCACAAGGGCTAATTAGAGCGGATTCCGCATCAATATAATGAGAAATAATGAATCCATATTCTGGAATTATGAATTACACGAATTGACTGAAATATTCAACAAAATTAGCTCAAACTATAACTTCATTTGTTTACTCAGACTTGGTTATTACTCAAACAATGTCTCTTTAGAGTTCAGGCTTATTTTAACTTCAAAATAGTGATTGGTTCGGGATTGAGAGCGCAACGGTCAACTTTTGCTTCCCAAGGGCTAATTAGAGCGAGATCTACAGTTTAGAGCCGATTTTGAATCAAAATAATGAGAAATAATGGATTCCGAATCTTGAATTATCGATTTCAAAAATAGCCTGAAATATTTAATAACATTATTACAATCTAAACCTTCATTTCGGTACTCAGACTTGGTTAATACCCAAACAATTTCTCTTTAGCGTTCAGGCATATTTTCACTTCAAAACAACGATTGGTTGGTGGTTGAGCAACGATCAACTTTTTCTCTCAAAACGGCTAATAAGAGCCGATTCTACATCAAAATAATGAGAAATAATTAATTCATATTATTGAATTATGAATTGCATGAATACGCTGAAATATTTAATAAAATTATCTCAAACTAAACATTTATTTCGATACTCAGGCTTGGTTATTACTCAAACAATTTCTGTCTAGAGCTCAGGCTTGTTGCAACTTCAAAATAACGATTGTTGGGTGGTTTCGAAGGTAACGATCAACTTTTGCTTCGCAAGGGCTTTAGAGCACGATCTACAGTTTAGAACCGATTCCGCATCAAAATAAGGAGGAATAATATATTAATGAGTTATGAACTACACGAATAGACTGAAATATTTAATAACATTATCACAAACTAAACCTTCATTTCGGTACTCAGATTTGGTTAATGCTCAAACAATTTCCCTTTAGAGTTCAGGCTTGTTTTCACTTCAAAACAATGATTGATTGATGGTCGAGGTAGCAACGATCAACTTTGGCCTCACAAGGGCTAATTTAGAACCTATTCCGCATCAAAATAATGAGAAATAATGGATTCATATTCTTGAATTGGGAATTATACGAACAGATTGAGATATTTAGTAAAATTACCACAAATTAAGCATTTATTTTGGTACTCAAACTTGGTTATTGCTCCAACAATTTCTCTGTAGAGCTCATACTACTTGTTTTAACTTCAAAATAATGACTGGTTCGATCAACTTTTGCTTCACAAGGGCTAATTAGAGCGGTACTTAAAATTAAGGGCGATCTTCGCATCAAAATAATGAGAAATAATGTATTCCGATTCTTGAATTATCAATTACACGAATAGACTGAACTTTTTAATCAAATTATCACAAACTTTATTTTTATTTCGGTGCTCAGACTTTTTATTTCAAAATTTGATGAGGAAAAATTGATTTCGGTACACCAATTTAAATTTCAAAAGTACACTAAAATATTTAAGGTATCTACCTACGTTAAAAAGGCTGCTATGGTGCAAAATTTCGAAATTTTTTTATTGCTCTGTTTCAAAGGCCAGCCTTTTAGAATTCTTAAACTGCTTTACTTTTATTAGAACAATCAATGGATGAGAGCTTATGGCCAATTTAATAAACCGAAAGCTATATTAAAAGACCGGATGTAGCATCTTCATGCATTTTTTAGAAAACCCATTTTGCAATCACTTTTGTAAGCGAGAAAGCTAATCATTTAAAAAGTTTTAAATATATTTCAATGAAATCTTGCAATTGTGTATTACATATTACTAACTAAGAACTTAAACCTAAGCTATATGTGTTAGTTGAATCATTCGATAGGTACCTGTTCTTTGAAAAAAAAAATTTTTTAATCAGTGCTTTTTTCACTTTTTTGGTATATTTCAGAGATTTTTGGAAGTATTGTAAAACTTTTAGTTCAGAACACAGGTTAGTGTCACAGTAGTATATTGTATTAAGGAAATTAAAATATATTTAGTTTAATTGAGTACAGGGTTTCTGGCGTAAACACTAAATTGTACTAAAAATTTATAAAAAGATTCCCTCTATTTTAAAATGTTATTAAAATTTTACCAAAATTACATTTGTTTTCGGAATATTATATCACATTAATATTTAGTTTAATAGAGTATAGGGTTTCTGGTGTAAAAACACTAAATTGTACTAAAAATTTATAAAAAGATTCCCTCTATTTTAAAATATTATTAAAATTATACCAAAATTACATTTGTTTTCGGGATTTTATATCACATTAATATTTAGTTTAGTTGAGTATAGGGTTTCTGGCGTAAGCACTAAATTGTACTAAAAATTTATAAAGATTCCCTCTATTTTAAAATATTATTAAAATTATGCCAAAATTACATTTGTTTTCCGGATTTTATATCACATTTGAACTAAAAATATATGTATTTAATCAGTACTCTATGTTTTTGAAGCTACCTTTGTAAAATTATCTGAAACTAAACGTATATTTCGATTCTCGGACTTTTCTTCGCCAAATATTTTTTTTTCTTGAGCTCAGCTTTTTTATCCCTTGAAACATTAATGAATAATTATTCCTATTCTTGATATATCAATTGCAGGAACAGATGGAACTATTTAGCAATATTACCTTAAACTAATCCTTCATTTTAGTGCAGCACCCGAATTAATTTGAATATTGCATAAACTATTATTAATGGGTTACAGATAGTCCAGTATTACATATTCGTCGATTTTCTTAAAAGCAAAATGCCTATTTGTTCCCAGTATTATTTTTCTGTATCTATAAAGATCGCTTCCGATTAAATTAGTTAGTTCAGTGATTTACGTAAAGCTCTACATCCTGTAACTGACGAGCTGAGTTAACTTAGTTAAAAGTCTATTAGAACGTAGTTTCCTTACCATTACACAATAAGATTCGCTACGTTGTAATCCAAATTACATGATGCCAGTTCATTAATTTACTTGAAATTCCTTTTTCTATCCGATTAACTGAAACTAAATTGTTTACCGTTAGAGCGCGATTCCTTTATGGGGATTTAGCTGTTGCAAAACTGTTGAAAGAGATTTATTAATTGTAAAATTGAAAAAAAAAGAAACTACAAAGTATTTGAAGTGATAATTTTTTCCGCTGAAATAATTGTTAGTTATGCAATACGGTTTGATATGGATTTAATAAGAATATTAGAATTTTAGATATAATAAGGACATTAATATCTAGAAATCTTATGACCCGCTGAATTACCCACAATCTGTAAACTTAAAGCAATTCAGTTGTTTTAATATTACGCCAAAGTGAAGGTAAATTTTGAGATAATTTAATTATACAGTTCACATTATTCACGTTACTCATAATTTTAAAGGTAATTTGTAAATGTATATGGATTTAATCAAAATGTTAGAATTTTAGATATAATAAGGGCATTAATAACTGGAAATCTTATGACCCGTTGGGTTACCCACAATCCGTAAACTAAAAATAATTCAGTTGTTTTAATATAATGAAGGTAAATTTTGAGATAATTTAATTAAACAGTTCACATTATTTACGTTATTGGTAATTTTAACGGTATATAAACGGTCAATAAAAATATTACAATTTCATAAAAATATAATTTTCAGGGGTCGACTCTTAAAATGTTAAACTAGAAGGTGAGCTTAACATTTTAAATCAAAACGTACAAAAACTCCCATTATCTCTGGAATTTCGGCCAAAAATGTGTTTTGACTAAGGGCCTGTTCACATAGGAGTCCATTGCGTAGCGTTAAGGAAAATATGACGTTGAGACGAAAATAAACCAATCATAGGCGTTAAAAATTTCATTGCTAATCATTTGGAGGCCTATGATTGGTTTATTTTCGCCTCAACTTCATCTTTTCCTTAACGCAACGCAACGGACTACTATGTGAATAGGCCCTAATATGTAAACATATTTATATGGAAAAGACTTTAAAGTCGTTTTTCTCATAATGTGATTTTTTTAGCATTGCGCACAGGATATTTTCTGAACTATTCAATATTTTTTCATGAAATTTTTAGGTGAGTTATATCATATGGATATCTAAATCCTATACCTAAATTTGCATCATTTCATACAATATTGTTTTTATTAGTGCCTGAATAATTGTAGAATTTTTTCCACAATTTTGGGATAGATATATACAGCTGCATATTAAAAATAGAAATTATGTTTAAAACATAATAATTTAGCTAGAGGTTGATAACATATTTTAAAAGTGTACTTATCTACCAAAATTTTTTTATTTTGGAATAATTATATTTAGAATTATGTTGCACTCAAGCTATGATTATCAAAATTTTCACTGACAAAAAGGATCTATTTCAATTTTGTGTATAGAAATATTCCTTAATGGTATGTCTTCAAAAATATTTTCTCAAAAGGCAAAACATAGAGCTATAAAAAAATAAAAAGTGAATATTTCTATAAAATACATCAATAGGTATAAAATGTTAAAGTTTATATATATATATTTTTCAATTACTGACAATTTAAGTGTTCTATGACCCTTTAAATATAATATAATTTGTATGAATAGTTATAACTCCATTAGAATCAAACAAAGAATTAACCCATATGGCATTTTCAAAAAGTCATTCCCAAGACACTAACACCAAGGGATGAACTTCCTACGCATTAACTCTAACTTACTAAGAATTAATTCAAATATTAATTCTCTATGATGTTTAAACTTACCATTAAATTTATAGACAACCTATAACAAACATTTATGTTCGAAATCAACTCATAAGTAAATAAAGAAAGCAATGAAAAACACCCGCTTCGAGATTTAAAATATTCACCAAGGTGTTACAGATTAAATCCGATATTTTTTCTTTGTTGTCAAACATTGCCAAGGTTTTGTAATAATATGTGTTTCAAACATTATCTTGGCGAACTTGAGAAGAGCAGAATTGTAAATCTGTCATAGTGTATAATTCTGTTATGCGTATCTGTCAAATAACAAAGGTACCATAGTGTTAAACAAAATTTTAATCATCATAATGTATTATAGGTAATTATTAAAATTCAGTAATTCATCTGCGATGTTAAAGTATGTGCCTATTAACATCTCATTTCTATCAAAAAATAGCAGTATCATAGTGTCAAAAAAATGTTATAGCATCAGAATGTATTATAGGTAATTTTTTAAATTGATTTATTTCCGCGATGTTAAAGTGTCTATTAACATCTCATTTCTGTCAAATAACAACAGTACCATGGTGCTAATAAATGTTAAAGCATCATAAAGTATTATAAGTAATATTTAAAATTCAGTTCTTTATCTTCAATATTAAAGTAAGTGTCTATTAACATTCAATTTCTGTCAAATAACAATAGTACCATGGGATTAAAAGATGTCAAAGCATCAGAATGTATTATAGGTAATTTTTAAAAATCAGTTATTCCTCTGCAGTGTTAAAGTATGTGTCTATTAACATTCCACTTCTATCAAATAAAAACAGTACCATAGTGTTAAAAGATGTTAAAGCGTCAGAATGTATTATAGATAATTATTAAAATTCAGTTATTCATCTGCGAGGTTAAAGTAAGTATCTATTAACATCCCATTTTTGTCAAACAGCAACAGTACCATAGTGCTAATGAATGTTAAAGCATCAAAATTTATTATAGGTAATTATTAAAATCCAGTGATTCATCTGCTATGCTAAAGTAAGAATCTATTAACGTCCTATTTCTTTGGAGTTAAACTTCAATTTTCCATACCCATCTAATCAAAGTGTCCTAATGCTGAACCATTTATTTCCATGATGTACATATATCTCCATTAGTCAGATTTCCAATTAAGTATCTAATCCTGGATCCCAGATTGATTACATCCCAAATAATCTCATTGCCACATTTCACCGGTACAGAACTGCTATCACACGCAAATGAAAATCACTGTGCCTTAGCACATGTGTGCTATTTGTTGACAAACAGGTCATGTATAAACCTGATTTTTTTTATTTCATAAAAAAATATTTATGTGGTTTTATTCCGCATCATGAACAGGAAAATTTGTATATTTTTGATTCAGAAAGAGAGGAAATTTTTGTTACGTTCAGAAATCACTTACTAAAATTAGCAAAAGATCCAATTTAATTTAATTTGTGCTCAAGATTTCAAATTAAATTGTAAAAAAGCTAAACTAAAAGGAATTTAGACGTTTTAAAATTACACCAAAAAGAAGGTAAATTTTGAGATAATTTAATTAAACAGTTCACATTATTCACGTTATTGGTAATTTTAAAGGTAATTTGAAAATTTATATGGATTTGATAAAAAATATTAGAATTTTAGATATGATAAGGGCATTAATAACAAGAAATCTTATGACCTGAGGGACTACCCACAACGCTTAAACTAAAAGCAATTCAGATGTTTTAATACACTAAGATGAAGGCAAATTTTGCGATAATTTAATAAAACAGTTCACATTATTATGTCCAAAATAAACTTCAAATTTTATTGGTGAATGAAAACTATTGAAATCCATACAATCTATTTTATCGGGTATTGATTTTGAAAGACGTAAAAAAATTGTTATGGAAATTTTTCAGAATATCAGAATAATACTTAATGCAATTCAACTCTAATATAATTTAATGTGTTGTTCACAAGAAAGTTTCAAATTAAATTGTAAAAAAAAACTAACCAGACCCTAAATTAAAGTTAAAATTTTGTTGATGAATGATAATATTTTGGAATCAGTAAAAAACTATTTGTTCGGGTATTGATTATTAAAGATAAAAAAAATTTGTCAAGCAAAATTTTCAGAATGTCAGAACAATACTTAATATAGTTTAACTCTAATATAATTTAATGTTTTGCTCACAAGAAGTTTTGAAATTAAATTGTAAAAAAATATGTGGATAATAAATGGAAAATAATAGATATATACGTAAAAGGAACACTAAATCAAATATCAATCATTCATTCCTCTTCCTACAATGCAAAGTGCATTCCTTTTACGTAATCTCTTGAACGGGAGCTGAATTTAAGATTTTTATGTTGCATTTTGATTAAATTTGTCTCTCTAAATAATACACAAAATATAAATATAAGTGAGTAATAAGTAGATAGTAAGTGGATAATAAGTGCAAAATAATATATACGTAAAAGGAACACTGAATCAAATATCGACCATCCATTCCACAATGAAGTGCATTCATTTTACGTAATCTTCTTGAGCGTGAGCAGAATTTAAGTTTTTTATGTTGCATTTATATTAAATTTGTCTCTCTAAATAATACACAAAATATAAATATAAGTGAGTAGTAAGTGGATAGTAAGTGGATAATAAGTGGAAAATAATATATACGTAAAAGGAACACTAAATCAAATGTCGATCATTCATTCCTCTTTCCACAATGCAAAGTGCATTCGTTTTGACGTAATTTTCTTGAACGGGAGCTGAATTTAAGGTTTTTGTTGCATTTTGATTATATGTCTCATTAAATACTACATGAAACATAAATATGAGAGAATAATAAGTGGTTAATAAGTGGATAGCAAGAGGATAATAAGTGGAAAATAATGTATATGTAAAAATGAAACAATAAATCAAATATCGGTAATTCATTTTTCTTTCAACAGAGCAAAGTGCATTCATTCTCAGCAATCTTGAACAGGAGCTGACTAAATAATACTTAAAATATAAATATGAGTGAATAATAAGTAGATAGTAAGTGGATAATAAGTCAGTCGAAAATTAGATATAAGGGGAACACTAAATCAAATATCGATCATTCATTTCTCTTTCAAAAATGCTAAGTGCATTTATCATTCGTAATCTTAAACACCGAGAAAATTTAAGATGTTCATGTTGCATTTTGATTAAAATTGTCTCTTTAAATAATACAAGAAATATAATATATAAGTGAATAATTAGTAGATATTAAGTGGATAATAAATTGAAAATAATGTACTTAAGTGGAACACTAAATCAAATATCGATCACTCATTCTTCTTTCAACAGCGGAAAGTGCATTCATTCTTCGTAATCTTGAACGGGAGCTGAAATTAAGAATTTTATGCTGCATTTTGATTAGCTTTGTCTCCTTAAAAATTACACGAAAGCGTTCTCCGAAAAACGCTTCTTTGTCTTCGTTTCAATGAAAAGTTTCGCTTCGCAGGAAGACATGAATTAGAGGAAGTTTCTGAAAAAAGAAGAATTTTCTAGACAAGCAGTTTATTTC
Organism: Dolomedes plantarius; assembly: GCA_907164885.2. Taxonomy (NCBI): domain Eukaryota; kingdom Metazoa; phylum Arthropoda; class Arachnida; order Araneae; family Dolomedidae; genus Dolomedes; species Dolomedes plantarius. The sequence goes on from OU015490.1 coordinate 141,766,938, forward strand.
AACAATGATAGGGACTTTCTAAGTAACTTTTCAGAAAGTAGTGGATATACATTGATTCTCCTACAGCTTCCTCATTACTGCAGTTAGTGCTTAACTGGGAGGAAATAAAAGGTAATATATTTGGTAGTTCATTGTTTTTGTGACAGTGTAATTAACTGTAAAGCCGTTTCAACTAGATAGGAGATAATGGTTGAATGTAGCTCGGAGAAAGCGTATCCCTGGCGGGAAAGTGTGGTATAAAATTGAATCGCTTTGTGCATGTCTGACTAAAATCGCAAAGGTAAATAGGATTCTAATGACTGATTTCAAGTGCAAACTAATTTAATGATAAGTTCTGATAAAGAAATTATTTTATGTTGTTGTTGTTGTTGTTGTTGTTGTTTCTAATGCCCCCGAGCCAGAATTTATCCTACGCCAGGTCCATATAGGATAGCGGGCGGAGGGGTGCGATTCCGGTTCATAATGGCACCACAAGGGTCGGAGTTCAATTTAGCCAGGTGCCACAGCAATTTTGACCAAGCATTCCCAGGGACGGCATATGGGGAATCGTACCGTCTCCCACCCTCTCTGACCTCATAGAGGGACTTAGGATAACGTGCCCATATCCGGATTAGACACGGAGAGTTTATTTTATGTTCATCGTAACTGTGTAAAAAAACAATATTTCGTTATTTCAATGAAAGTTTGTTTGTACAGCAAAACCTCGTTTATTCCGCCCTCGTTGGTCTGGATCTCCGGATAATCCGGATCAGATTTCTAGACATTATTATTATTGATTGTTCACATTAGATAATAATTTTTAACTATGATAGCAAGAACGTAACTACAAGTACGCCAAATATTCGCTTTTTAGTTTGATTCAATGTACAGCTCCTGCATAAAATGTACCGGGTGTCTCAAAAATGACCGACGATTTGAAAAATCAATTAACGATAAACGGAAGCTGATAGAAATGTACGGTTTGCTGCACTCTGCTTAGGTAACCAGGGAATTTATCCTCGCCGGTTTTCAAAATTAGTTACAAAGTTCGTCAATAGATGGCGCTGCTATTCTGTACGCATTCCGTCCTTTCAGATCGGTATTATTTCTGCATTCTAGCGTATGCTTCGAAAATGGTTTATTCGCTGGAACAGCGTATTTTTATTGTTTTGGAGTTTCATCACCTGGACTATAGTTTTGTTGCAACGAGGCGCAGTTTTCAAAGGAAATTCAATGTCAGAAACGGTCCGGCAAACAGTATAATTCAGGCACCATTCGAAAAATTTCAGCGTACTGGGAACATCAATGACGACCGTGCTGGAAATGTCAGCCGCCTAAGCACAGAACTTTCAGAGGCGAATGCTGCAGTCGTTCAGCAGATCATCCAACAACGACGCCGAGTCTCCGTTCGCCGTGTTGCTTGTCAGACTGGACTACGACGAATGACTACACACCGAATCATGCGTCAGAGCCTTCACTTGTTTCCTTACAAAATCCAGACTCGCCAACCTCTGAGTGCTGATGCCCTTAATGCACGCGAGATGTTCGCAAACGCTATGCTGCTGAAGTTGGATGCCTGCTAAATCTATGTCGGAAACATTTGGTTCTCCGACGAATCGTATTTTTTTTTCTGGATGACTTCGTTAATAAGCAGAACTGGCGCATTTGGGGAACGGAAAATCCGCATATAGCCGTACCTTCATCTCTGCATCCACCAAAAGTCATGGTTTGGGCCGCCATTTCCTCCAGAGGACTTATTGGGCTCTTTTCTGGACACAAAACGATTACTGCAGCAAAATTCTGCACAACCTCCATGAATTTGTGACCATTCAAAAGGCTTTGGAGGACGGTAGGAATAGCTCGTGGTTTATGCAAGACGGTGCCCGGCCACATCGACCGGCTGCAGTGTTCGATTTTCTAAGCGAACATTTCGGTGATCGTGTCATTGCCCTTGACTACGAGAAGCATTCGCCAAGTGGCATGGATTGGCCTCCCTGTTCGCCAGATTTGACGCCACGCGATTTTTTTCTTTGGGGGTACTTGAAAGACTAGGTGTATCGTCACAATCCACAAACTGTAGATAAACTGGAAAAATAGTACATCTCTGCTGCTTGTCCGAACATTCAAACTGAAATGTTTGCACGGGCATCTGCGAATTTTTTTCTCAGACTGCGCCACGTTGTTGCTACAAACGGTGGTTATTTTGAAAACATTGTTTTATAGTTTTTCCCAGTCAGCTGCGCCATCTGTTGACGAACTTTGTAACTAATTTTGAAAATTGGTGAGAATAAATTCCCTGGTTACCTTAGCAGAATGCAGCAAACCGTACATTTCTATCGCCTTCCGTTTTTCTTTAATAGATTTTTCAAATTGTCGGTCATTTTGGGGACACCCGGTACATCAAATTATGGTAATAAAATGTTTTTTGTTGAATTTAAGAAAGCTTTTGTAGAGTGTCACAGGGCACTTACGTGGACTGACTCACCAGTTATAAATAGCGCCGGGAGAGAGCGTTGACCTTGATCCCTAAACATCACTTCCCCTCCCTCAATCTCCTCAGTTTTCCTACTGTTTTCAATGATGTGAAGTTTAATGAAATGATGTGAAAAGTTATTTTTATAATTTTTAATGTCTTGTAAACAATACTGTGTAATTTTTTTACAAAACATAGTTTTTTTATCGCTATAAACTGTGTCCGCTTAGTTAAGGATTTTGTTTTGCTTATTACCCATATTACCCGGATTATCCAAATTTTTGATTGTCTGTATTGCCTGTGGTCCCAGTTAGTCCGGACAAACAAGGTTTTACTGTATTCAAAACTTTGCTGTGGGAGTAATGTTAATAATTTTTAAGCGTGTGTGAGAAGGAGTGGAAAATTTTTGTGAATTTTTCATTGGAGGATGCAACGCATTAAGCTTTCAGCGTTAATGAACAATGAATATAGTTTTCCATAACAGTGTGAAGACTTAAAAAAATTCGTAGATTACGCAAAAATGTCAGTTCCAAAATTTTGTAAACATTTTCAATAATACTCTTTAAAGTGTGCAGGGGAGGGAGAAGAATATTATTATAATTCTTGTTTTGTGAATTTCCCAATTTTACTACATAGATAACACTTATATGCGCTAGTACATATAAGATAATACTAACAGTATGACAATCGTACACTACGTAATCTAATCATTAGAATTCTGTACTTCCTTGCATTCAGCTGTCTTTCGTTATTTGGTAGATTTTCGACTAATCGCATTGTATCTAAATTGCAATGGTCCATCATTGGTGGGATATTGATAACGTTGTGTCTATGTTAATCAGCTTACATCGCATTTACGTACACCTATAAATGGGGATTAAGGCTCCTGTGTAATAACCCTATTCGATTTGCTTACTTCAATGTTAACCTGTGGAGAAAATGTGTCTATAATTTACAGCTACATAAATGCTAATAATCGATTTAAAATTGTATTTTCATATAGCTTGAACTTTGCTGCACCTTGTAACATGATTCATTTTACAAGTTTCGTCCACCAAAGGAATTAATGTGCGTTTAAAACGCGTTATGTCGGGTATTTTACGCGAATAATTTAAATTTTGAAGTATTATTTGCATTTTTTTTAAATGAAAAATTCCCCGAGGTATAAAATTTCTTTATTACGGAGTACAATACTTAAGAAAAAAAATCATTCAATCCAAGTCAGCAATCCTTGGACACATTTTTTCTATAGGTTAACATTGAGGTGGGAGAATCCAATAGGGTTAGTACACAGCAGCCTTAATCCAATATGGAAAACAACTACTCAGTTTGAAACTTCAAATCTTCCTGCTTGACACCCATTTGGTAAAATAACACTTTCATTATATTAACTCAACATTTATCGTTCATAACATGTAATATTCAGTTTTCATCCTGCTTTCGTCTAACAACAGTTTTGTCCCGAGCGGGCGTAAAATTACAAAGTTTTACTCTTTGAAACTTACCGAGTGACAATTTCGTAAAGACTGGACTGGTTTCGACAAGGTGGACTAGGATAAGTGGCGGCTACAGTCCAGAGATTTAGGGGGAACAACGTCGGTTCTTAGGGTTATATATATATATATATATATATATATATATATATATATATATATATATCTTAGCTCTTAGGGTTAAATATATATATATATATATATATATATATATAGAGAGAGAGAGAGAGAGAGAGAGAGAGAGAGACGTATACATACATACATAAACATCCTCTCATTTTAAATTTAAACTCATTTAGTATAAGGTCTAGGTTTAAATAATTTTAGGCTATGAAAAAAAAAAATTCGCCGGGCTTTTTTTGGGGGGGGGTTGCAATTGACCCTACTGCTCCCCCCTTGGAGCCGCCGTTGAATGGGATTCCTCCATTCAAGGCTGTAATCAATTTTACAGCTACCCAATTCCCATCAATTGTTCAGTTACATGTGTCTTACATATTTGGAAAGAATGATGAAAAAGGATTAAACTAATACCAGAAAGAAAAATATTTATAATGACTTAATAAAGCTTGAATTCAAGGACGTCAGAAGCTCCAAAATCTTTTCCCTAATAATAAATCCTTAGGTTTCTCACTCTTCTAAATTTAATTATCTAACCTTTATGACATTACAGAAAATAAACTAATAAATAACAAAAGGACATACTTATTAAATACATTAATTAAATGACTTCAATAAATCAATTAAATATTAATTGAACATTAATAAATGTAATTTATTAATTCACCGATTAATTAATTAAAATATTTGATTAAAACAATTAATTAAATATTTAATAAATTTATTAAATAAATTTTAATAATATGTATTAAATCGTAGGATTTTTTACACAATAGATTGGTTCTCTTTATCAGATATACGAACGGACTAACGAAGCAAGTGCATAAGTATTTTTCCAGCTGTTGTTGTACATTATTATTCAGGATACCAGTATATAAAATGGCAAGAAATAGTCCTGTAAAAACAGAAAATTAAACTAGGACAGTTGGAAAAAAAATGTATACATCATGAATATCTTATAAATATATTCTTCACGTGAATACCTTTTTATTAGTAATTCTTTTTAAATATGGGACAGGAAAGTAATCACAAAATTAACAAGAGAGCTAAAAGGATAATTGTAATGGGAATAATAAAATTATGTTTAAAACAAAAAACACTGTCATAAGAAAATTCCATTTTTTTAAAAATAAGTGTATACCGACTCAAATTATTGTCTCCCTTTAAAATTTAATAACTCGCCACTTCATCTGAAATACATTGAATATTTGTGTATGCTTCTTCGGAAGCAATTATGGAACTTTAATAAGTCGAAGAAAATCGATAGATACCGTGCAATTTATCATTGGTTCTGCTCAAATTGACGCCTCTGATGATAATTTTAGGGCTGTGTGATTTTAAAGTCATTACATTTGTGAGGAGGACTTGTGGCGGCCCAGTGGTACAGCGCGCTGGTTTTCGGTGCTGAGGGTGCTCAGATTGAATCCCGGCGTTGCGCCACGAAATAAGCCTCCGTTCGTGTCGTCCCTTCATAGGGGATAATGCTGTCCGCCTATATGGTGCCCCCATAATAAAATGGGCAGTAAAACTGCGGTGGAGTAAGGTCAAATGTTTGATTACAAGTGCCTCCGCGTTGGTTAAAAAATAAATAAATAAATAAAAATGAAAGAAATAAATAAAATAAATGAAAAAATAAATAATAATTAAAAAAAAAAAAAAACATTTGTCAGGAGACGAAAATTCCCTATGTCTAATTACCTGGACCAAGTCGTTTCCATGTGGAAGAAAACATTTTGTCTTTTTTGGTACGATATCAATTAAGTAAATCAATTCAGATTTTGTTTTTGTTGTTTGCCAACGCGGGGCACTTGCCCATTAAGATATTTGCCCTTTTAACCGCGGAAATTGTTGGTTGCTTTCAGTATGTACGCCGTATAGGTGAACCAACACCTGCTGCCACCTCAGTTTTAATCGACCACCCCCTGTGGTGATATCTTGAAGGATCGTACCTTCTTCCATCCTCTCTGACCTCATGGAGGGACTTTCCGTTCAATAAATTTAATGGACCCATATCCGGCCTGACGAATGTACTTTTATGTCTTTCGACGGGATTCGATCCCAGCACTCCCACTTGCAAGACCAACGCGCTACCAGTTGGCTACCTCGGGCTCATCATTTCATATAAAATAGAGTATTTAAATTAAATTAATCGTGCAGTTTACCTCTTTTTTCAATTTAACTAATATATTTATTAAACATTTTCCCTTCTGAATAAATTGTTTAGGTATTGTTTATATATATATATATATATATATATATATATATATATATATATATATGATCCAGAAAACAAAGTGAGACAGCCTTCTTAAAAGAATTTCATCTAATTCGTGCTAAAAAAAATTCTACTTCTAATTACTTGCTCTTCACTACCTTGATAATTACTCCAAACCACTTCACTTTGCAACTTCACGTGCTAATTTTAAGAACTTTAATAACGGCTTTAATTGGGGAAATAATTGATGATCAACTTTGTTTTTTTTTCCCACTTTAATCATCGAACATTCGTTGAAAATAAGTTTTGATTTTATATAACGTAGAAATGGGCAGATATAAAAAGAAATTGTTCCTTCAGGACAAAAACATGTTTTATAAACAGAGTCAGTTGTAGTTTGGCTTTGTTAGAAAATACTTTTATTTCTATAAAAGCCATATAAACTTACGTGGTACAAAATTAAATAATTGTGTTTATTACATCCTAAATAAAGATTACAGAACTAAAATTTCAGAATCGGGTGTCAGTTCTCAAATTTTTTCCAAAAGCGGGTACCACAAAAAAATTTCCCCTTAATATTAGTGGTAAAACTATATTTATTTTTAATGTAAACAATTTTAGTCTATTGCGTACGTAAAAAATACATTTCTTTTTTCTTATTTTAATTTAATTGCATTTAAAATAATAAGGTCTAAAACTCGAAATTACCGAATTCTGCTCATTTTTTCCGTGAACATTTTGCGTTTTTATTTTCAATTTGCCTCTAGATTAGAAAATTGTCGAAGACTATACTGCATCATTTAAAATAATATGAAATGCAATCTATTGTTGCTGTTTATAAGTGCAGTAAATAAAATTTCTTTTGAAAATTTGAAATTTAAACTTATTTAGTATTAGGTCTACGGTTATATAATTTTAGACTATGAAAAGAAAAATAAGCCGAGCTTTTTTTTGGGGGGGGGGAGAATTGCCCCTACTGCCCCCTCCCCCCTGGAGCCTCCATTGCAAACCATGCATATATTTTTATGGATAAGCCATACTAGGTTGTCAGCTCGGCATACCTGCATAAAAATATATCTAAATATATACCAATTTATTATATATTGGTATGGAATAGTTCAAAATTTAAAATATTTAACCATTTAAAAAAAATGAAATATTTTATATTCTTGATTTTATTTTTGACCTTCAAAATGACGGTTTTAAGTCTATTTAATAAAAAAATTCTCGTCTTTCCAGTGTTAAAGGTTTGTTTATAATGTGTTTCATCCTTGAATTTACTTTCGAAAGTGCATATTAAAGATAGAACAATTGATGAACATGAAATAAATTAATTAGTTGTATTACATACCTAAGTTTATCCCAATAAATAGAAATTCTCTGAAAAGAGAAACAGAAATTCTCTGCATTTATTTTTGGCAGCAAGCAAAATTCCGACAGCTTACAGTTTCATTTCCAACAGCAGGGAGAAACGTGCCTTTGTCATGCTAATTATTTTTTAAATTTAAATTTGAAATTCACAAGATTTATACAAAGACTCTCTCTTACCCTTCAGAAACTTTAACTTGGCTGCCTTTTTTATGTTGTCTTCATTACAGAGAGCAAATCTTCCTTCATGTTTGTTTTTCGTTTTGTATATCACTTTACATTTATTCTTCTAATACAAGGATTTCGAACCTTTTTACGTCTGCGGCACTCTTGGGAATGAGATTGGAATCTTGGGGCACGCTTGTTGGTTTTCAAAATTTTCTTAATGTTAAATTAAAGGGGAATATTTCTCAGGCATATCTATGCATTTAAGTTGCTAAGCCGATTCTTTGGGCAGTCCGCGAGAGAAAACTACTGCATCAATTTACTTCATTTTGGTTTTGAACGAAAGATTTTAATCTATAGATGTGTCAAATTTGGTTTTTTTGTAACCGCAATTTCTATTAATTAGAGTTAATTTACAATTTAAAAAAATCGCTCTCTGCGCATGCTTAGTGACATGTTTAAATCTGGCTTTAACTACTCACTAAGCACGAGGCTGCATGAACATATTCATTTGTTTCTGCGCATGCTCAGTGACATTTTTAAATCTGGCGTCAGATACTTACAAAGCACGAGGCCGCATCAACACTTTTATTTGTTTATTCCTAGGAATCTCTGTCATTCAGTAACCCTATTTCTTTTTATTGGGCTCAATAGTAATTTTTTAAAGTGTATTTCTCTGTTCTTAACCCCTTAACTGCCGCGGGTGTGTATATACGCTTTGCGCAGTCGATGCATTAAGGGGAAAAGGGACTTTGAACCCCGTTTTTTTAAATTTTCTATATTTTACAATATATAACAAAATGAGAATACTTAATATTTTTTGTACTACAATGAATGCGCTTAGAATTCACAAATAAGTATTTTGTGGAATAATATGACCTACTAATCAAATAATTCTTCAAAATAACAAGAATTTTTCAAAATGCTGCATGCGCCTTAATTTTCTTCTGATTTCTTCCGAATTTCTCACGATTGTTTATTACAGTGTTTGTCACAAAACTGTGTATTATCCTTTGAAAACTTATTTTTTCAAATTTAAAGACTATGAGATAAAGTAGAGACATGAAAAAATATAAAACAATAACAAGCACATTTTGACTGTTGATTTACTAAAAAAAATGCAATGCGCAATTGTGTTTATACACTCATGGACAAAAAAATTAGCGCACCAAGAAATAATTGCGGGATCGTAACGAAACTTGCAATGAAGGTACATGTCGGGGAGATATGCAAATGATTAGAAATTCAGCGTGATTGCGCATTACGTATAGCCAGTAGAGGGCGTTGAACATCGTACTCTGTTGAGTATAAAACAGGTAACCAAAGCTTGTTTGAGTGTGCTGAATCATTTACAAAGGAAGATCTGAGATAGACATGCCATTACGCCGTGTTTGAAGACAATATAAGCAGTTGTCGCAGTTTGAGAGGGGGAGAATCGTCTGGATGATGGAAGCTGGGTGGTCAGCTAAGCGAGTAGCTCGTCAATTAGGCCGCTCTGATTGTGTTGTGAGGAGGTGTTGGGACCAGTGGACCCGAGAGATGTCATGTACACGAAGACCAGGCTCAGGACGCCCTCGACAGACCAGTCGTCGAGAAGACCGCCACATCGTAAGAAATGCACGCGTACAGCCAACTGCTTCATCGGCCGCCATCCAGGCACAGGTAGCACCTTCACTAGGGGCCTCTGTGTCTTCTCGAACCATACGAAGGCGCCTGGCTGAAGGACAGTTGGTATCGCGGCGCCCATTACGTGTGCTGCCCTTGACGCCCACCCATCGACGCCTCCGTTTGGAGTTTTGCCGCGCACGAGGAAACTGGACTGCAGCGGAATGGAACCAGGTCGTCTTTAGCGACGAATCCAGATTCAATCTCGGCAGTGATGACAATCGTGTTCGTGTGTGGAGATCCCGTGGTGAACGCTTCAATCCTGCCTTTGCTGTACAGCGACACATCGCTCCCACAGCTGGTGTGATGGTATGGGGTGCCATTGCCTACAATACACGGTCACCCCTAGTATTGTTCCGTGGCACCAAGACAGCCCAGCGGTATGTTCATGAAATCCTGCAACCACATGTGTTGCCACTCATGCAACGGCTCCCAGGAGCCATTTTTCAACAAGACAATGCTCGGCCTCATACGGCAAGGGTGTCACAAGACTGTCTCCGTACTGTTACTACCCTTCCTTGGCCTGCCCGATTCCCAGATTTGTCTCCAATCGAGCATATCTGGGATCATTTGGGACGACGAGTTGGGCATCCCACGAGTTTGAACGAACTAGAGGCAAGGTTACAGCAAATATGGAACGAAATGTCTCAAGAGATCATACAGATCTTGTATGACTCAATGCCCGATCCTATCGCATCGTGCATTCGCGCTAGAGGGGGTCCAACGGAGTATTAACTCCTCCGTTCTTTTGCCTTTTTCTCTGAAATAAATTATCCTTTTTCTTTGATTTTCTTATCATTTACTTATATCAAAGTAGTCATTACGTATGTAAAATTTCGTTTCATTTTGACGACTCCTTCTTGGTGCGCTAATTTTTTTTGTCCATGAGTGTATTATATGGTAAACTTATATTAAAAAATTCAAAGTTTTTAAATTATATGGGATGCGCATGGAGCATTTTGAAAAGGAGACAGCATTTTTGAAAGGTTTTTTGAAAAAAAAGGCATTTTTCTAACAAAAATCTTTATTTTGAATTATAAGGTCTTAATTTTAGCAAAAGATAATATTAATTATTCCCTTTCTGACTATAGAGTTAAAAATTGAAAATTAAAAAATTCGAGGTTGAAAGTCCCTTGTCCCCTTAACTGCCACTAGCGTATATATACGTCCTCCCAAAATACTTGACACTGTAATTTGTTTATCGACGTATAATTACGCCCACTGCTTTGGAATGTAATATATGGACCTTGACACCTCGAATTATCGTTTGACAGGGTCATGCTCATTTTTTACATACGGGTAGGGGGCATGTGCGGGTGAAATGTGAAAGTGGTAGTTCATATGAGAGCGTGCCTGATTAGGTTATGTGATTTTTTTTCTCTTTTGCTCTGTTTTCGCGTAGCGTTGTGTGATTTTTTCTTTAACTCTGTTTTCACGTAGCGTTGTGTTATACGAGTTATTTTCAATATCTTGAACGGTTATGTCTGACAGTGAACTGGATGACTACTCAAAAAAGAAAGTTCGCCGTAATTACCGCTATCATTGTGTTGAATGTGATGTTGGTTTATGTATTCAACCTAGTGGCGCACACAGGGAGGACAAGGAGCCCTGCCCCCCCCCCCAAAGAAATAGAAATTGCATTATGAATATTGATTTTGCATTAAAAGTATTTTCATCCGTTCATCTCGGCCCCCCCCATGCATTACAAATATTTTTATCCGGTCATCTCGGCCCCCCCCCAAGAAAAAATCCTGGGTGCGCCACTGATTCAACCTTGCTTCAAGATATATCACACAACAGCTAAGTACTAACTCTTAATTGTTACTATAATCTGTAATTTAAATTTCGTATTTTTCATTTTTTCATTTTAACAATATATATTATGTAGATTGAAAACTGTGCCTCTGTTTTTCTTCAATCGCATAGTGTCGCTAAGCGCCTGTACAAAAACGGTGGCACTGAGGAACGCATCACGTAAGATTTCGTCGGCAGTTAAGGGGTTAATATTATGATTTCTTACATTTGGGAATGATGTGTGGAGTATAATTTGCGTATTAGTACATTTTTTTACTATACAACCGTCATGTTTTGACGGGTACCAACTAGTGTTCAATTTAAGCTCAAATAAATACTGACTCCATTGTTGATACACAGTTTCAATAAATACAAGATAAAAAGAACTTTTTATATACCATGTTTTTAAATTTTCTGTTGAATCATATAAACTTGACAATTCTATGTATTAATAAATGCTTTTTTTTTTAATTTTTTTGATGATTTATCCCATCAACTTGAAAGAAATGAAGTTAATTGGATATAACTTTTCGTTCCCGTTCCGGTCAATAGATGGCTGCACCAGTCTACAAAACAAGATTAACTGAAAATAACTGAAAATTAATTTAATTCTGCTTAAAGATGGCTAAAAGTATTTAAAAAATGCATTGTCATCGTGTTCTCAGCTATTCTAAAAGTTTCAAATGTCTAGCTAGTCGGTAAGTTAGTTAAAAATCGATTGCAAGATTTGTACTAGACAAACACACACACACACACACACACACACACACAAACAAGAAAGCAAGTTAATAAAAACATGGTAAAAATAGCCATGGGATTCACAGACCATGGGGTCACTACACGACTACAATGGAAATCACCAAGAGAAGTTTTGTTTTATTAATATTAGACTTGTCATGGGTGCTTAGAGAAGAAATGGTTGATATCAACTTAATATTTATTTTAAGAGGGCCCTAGTAATATTTTTTTCCTTTATCCCCAAAAAAATTCCTTTAACCCGGTGGCGATTTGAGAATCATTGTACACTGCTGGCCACCCAAATTGCAACACCAAGAAAGACAAGAGATATCATAACAAAATTTATTTTGTAGATAACATGTTGAACAAGTATCAAATGATTAAATTTATAGACTTCTGTGAAGTGTAGTTCCTGTCAAAATCAGTAGCCAGAGTAGCCGCCATTGTTGGAGATCACCGCTGCCACACGCCTCGGCATTGATTCAAAGAGACTTTGGATGAGTTCTTGGGGTACAGCAGACCAAGCAGCTTCCACACGTTGCCAAAGTTGATCTGCTGTGGCAGCTGGGGATGGAATCTGGGTCAATCGTAGAGCAACCATGGACCACATGATTTCTATCGGCGAAAGATCCGAAGAGCGAGGCGGCCAGGGAAGCAATTCAATCTGGCGACTGACGAAGAACCGTTGGACAATGCGTGCCACGTGTGGTCGTGCATTATCCTGTTGAAATATGGCTGTGGGCAAGCCCTGGAGATAAGGAAGGACAACTGGCTCCAACACCTCGGAGATGTAGCGCTAGTTGTTTAAAGTACCGGCAATGTGTACTAGAGGTGTGCGAGAGTGATATCCAATACCGCCCCGTACCATAATACCCGGTGCAGGACCAGTGTGGCGGTGCATAACGCAGCTGTTCAGCATCCTCTCTTCACGGTGTCTCCAGACTCGAATGCGACCATCGTGGTGTTGCAGACAGAAGCGTGACACGTCAGTAAAGACAATTTCATTCCATTCTGCCGTCCACATCCTTCTGTCATCGCAAAATTGACGGCGGAGACATCTGTGGTTCTGCGTCAAGGGTAGACAAAGCAATGGACGCCTTGCGGACAGACCACTCTGCTGTAAACGGTGTCGAATGGTACGCACAGACACTGGATGATGCGTTACAGACTGCATGTGCTGTGCTATGGTTCGTGATGTGATTGAGCGATCCGTCACTGCCATGCGCACAATTTGCCTGTCATCACGTGAAGTGGTGCGCTGAGGTGGATGCGATCGAACACGCCGGTCCGTCGTACCCTCCTGCATCCAAGGATCACATATCCGCATTACAGTTGTTTGGTTTCGTCCAACACGACTACCGATTTCCCTGAAAGATAATCCACAATCTCGGTAGGCCACTATCCTTCCTCTGCCGAACTCGGATACTTGATCAAAAGATGATCGCTGTTTTCGACGAGGCATAATTGATCGTTTTTTTTAAACACCACAAGAAAAACACAATTGCCGAACTTGAAATCGTCTAAATCTCCAAGCCTTAAATAGCGCTTTGAAGTGGCGCCACAGGCGCGCGTGATGTGCGTCTGCGCTGAAATTTTAATCATTTGCATGTCTCACCTCCGCTAATGCATGTTGTAAATTTCATGTTATTTGCATGTTTCCTTCAGGGTGTTGCATTTACAGTGGCCAGTAGTGTAATAATGCGTGTCAAAAAATTTATAATTTTATTTTTCGGTTTTAGTTTGTTTTTTTTTTAAATATTAAAGTGGAATATGAATCAAGAACATGTTAAATTTAAATTCAAATAAATACCTATTCCATCGTAGATTTTATGCATATGCTGAAAGAGATAAGTAATAATTACAAGAGAAAAATAACTTTTTATATACCATGTTTTTAAATTTTCTGTTGAATCATATAAACTTGACAATTTTATGTATTAATAAACACTTTTTTAAATTTTTTTTTGATGAATTATCCCATCAACTTAAAAGAACATGAAGTTAATGGGAAGTTAAATTGCATTTAACTTTTCGTTCCCGTCCTGGTAGATAGATGGCTGCACCAATCTACAAAACAAAATTAACTGAAAATGAGTTTAATTCTGATTAAAGATTGCTATAAGTATTAAAAAAGTCATTGTCATCGTGTTCTGAGCTATTCTAAAAGTTTCAAATGTCTAGGTAGTCAGGAAGTTGGTTAAAAATCGATTGCAAGATTTGTACTGGACAAACACACACACGCACAAACAAACAAGAAAGCGAGTTAATAAAAACATGGAAAAAAGTGCGACAATCAGCTATATCAATACAGTTTAAAAATAGCCATTTAATTCAGTGTAGTATTATACTAGAGGACGACAATAGAAATCGCTATACAGAGTTTTCTTTCATTAATGTGAGACTTGCGATCGATGCTTAGGCCGCAGATGTTTGATATCAAGTCTAACATAGTGTTTAATATCAAGTCGATTTGTGTCACAATCTGTCAGGCCAATTAATTCAACTTAATATTTACTTTCAGTGGACCCGATTAATATTTTTTTTGTTTAACCGAAAAGAAATGTTGCGGCACCCTTGACGATCTCACGGCACCCTAAATTGCCGCTGCACATCGGTCTGGAATCTGTGTTCCAATAGATCAACCTGCTGGGAAAACAAAAATGCATGCAATGACAGTCTTTTTATCCTCTAATTTATTGAAAATTCGTTTAAAAAAATGGCTTCTGAAGAACGGTTGTTTTAATGATAGATGAATAATTCATTATTTCATGATTACGTTCCGAGCTAAGAAATATGCTTATTCCTTACCGAAAAGATTTTTAAAGTCTTGTCATTATTTAAATTTGTTAGTATGCTTTTCATAAAACTCAATAATTTATTCTGCAATGTGTGCCAAATACCTGTTTCATGTTTATTATTTATACTGAATATATTCAAATGTCAAGTTTCCATTTTGTTGCTGATTAACACAAAATAAAAGTTCTTCTGCTAAGGAACACTTTGTCGTTAATTTTAAACTTTATTTTGTACGCATTTATATCATATATTTGCATTCGTGTTCCAGAGAAGACTTTCAACTATCTTTATAACCAGTGTATTATTATTTATATATATATATAAGGCAAAAACCTCTTACTCACTCTCTCTCTCTCTCTGTATATATATATATATATATATATATATATATATATATATATATATATATATATGTCACGTCTGCGACGCAGCTGCAGAATAATTGTAGATAAGTCCAATGTGCGGGTGAAATATATAAAAATGAAGACTCAAAGATTACAGGAACTCCATATCGTTTCCGTGGCATATATTAAAATACTAATTAACCAGTCCGGTCCACCAGTTCAACTGAACCCTTCTAGCTGGAAAATGCGCGTCCTCTCTCTATCAAAGATATCCCTAAACTCCACTTTTCACGCGATATGCAAAAGCGTGGGCGATCATCCCAAGCCCCTCTCTCGAAAATTCGACGACTGCGTCAGACAGCGCGTGCGAGCAATTCTATGACCCTGAACTCTCCACTGAGAAAACAGCAACACCTCGTAAACGGGAATTCAGCATATTCTTTAGTGAATCTTTTTTCTTTGTTATTAATAATTTCTAGATTTGGCATATATATATATATATATATATATATATATATATATATATATATATATATATATATATACAGTAACCACGGTTTATAGTGATCAGTGGTTATAAGAATCAATATCGCAAAAACAAAAACAAATGTATTATTTCCATATTAAAATTTTCGCTTTAAAGAAGCAATCCACCGGTTTTAAGAATCAGTTTGCACTCTTTGCTTTCCTTTCATTTTTCCAAAAAAGCCACTTAAACCCTCAAAAGGCACGAAGTTTTTTTTTTTAAAGAAAGATTGATAAGATGGGTTGGAATACAGTCGTAAAATGCATACCTTTCTTTGTTAGACATAACATAATAGTTTCTTCTTAAACGCTTTAGCTAAACACTGTCCTATTAGCTTGTCCCAGGGGAATCCTACCCGTACGGATCCAATTTCACTTTTCTCTACTGACAAACAAAGACAGGGACCCTTTTTTCCCACCTCCCGTATCCTTGTTGCGGCTTCCTGGATCTTGAAACACATAAATCTTCGACGAAGTGTCCACTATCACTTAGGCAAACGTGACATTAATAGATTCAGCACGTTGTCAGTAAGCTAGAAGGTGAATCTTGGTCTGAGACTATTGGTATTGAAAGAGGTATAAACAACCTCCTGAAAACTTACCATAGAAAACTGCCATAGAAAACTTTTTCTTGCACTATTCCTGTAGTTAAAATGTTAAACTGTTAAGCAGGTGTGTTGTACCAAATATTCGATTTTTTTTTCTTCTCTTACTATAATCATGTATCTACTTAATGGTATAGAAATTACGTTGTATTTTTAAAATTATAAAAAATAATTTTAATAAAAGATAATTAACGTAATAAAGAGTATTTTATGGTAAATTTTCTAATATATGTATATATAGGTGTGTGTGTGCGCCTGTTCAAAAACCTAAATTTCGGCTATAAGAATCAACCGCTTATAAGAATCAAAAACAGTAATAACAAACGTGATTCTTATAAGCGGAAATCAATGTATATATACATATATACATGCATATATATATATATATATATATATATATATATATATATATATATATATATATATATATATTATATATGTGTGTGGGGGGGGGGGGGGGGGTTACGTCAGAGGAATAGCTAAAACAATCTCATACATGAAGCTGTATCCGTATTGAAACAAAAGTTGTCTTTGACCAATTAAGGGTCGGGTTTAACTTTCATTTCCTGTTTTGATCTCTTTTTCATCGCTTAGTTTGGTCCAAAAAATCTGACGGTTGCGACATTCTCCCCTTTCTTCCTTTAGCTCATTGAATTGCCATTCATGTGGTAAAATGACTTGTTCCCAATGCTACATTAGCTCCTTTTCTTTCATTTTTGTCAAGCAAAAGAATCCGTTTTCTTTTGATTAGTTTCCCTTTAATTTTCCTTTTTTGCTGTGCAGTATTCTCTATTTACTTCATTATCTGAAATCTATTTGGACAGAAGAATAAGGGGTGTCAAAAAAAAATGTTATCTTTCAACGTTTTGTCGTGTGTTTTTGTTAAACATTCGTAGTATCTAAAAGTAAAATTTAAGCCTCTCATTTTTATTACAAATATGTGTCGAAAAAATTTACTATTACTCTCGTAGTCTTTACTACAACAAATACATAGCTTTGTATATATATATATATATATATATATATATATATATACATGCAGCCAGGAACCAACAACATGTAAAGAAAAGTATGAATAAGGTTTTTGACAGCATTTCGTCTTCAGCGGTGTCAATACTGTCTAAAAACCAATGGATTGTTTCTGATGAGTATGATCTATTAAATAAACACACTCAGACACCGTACAATCCATTATTAAAAGAAGAATTGATTAATAAATGAATTAAGTTTGAAAGAAATTGTTTGAAATATATATATATATATATATATATATATATATATATATATATATATATAAAGCTATGTATTTGTTGTAGTAAAGACTACGAGAGTAATAGTAAATTTTTTCTACACATATTTCTAATAAAAAAATTTAAAAAAAAAAAAAAAAAATATATATATATATATATATATATATATATATATATATATATATATATATATATATATATATATATATATATATAGTATATGTGTGATAATAACAGCCCACCATTATATATCAAATGCTTATTTAAAACTATCCTTGTTTCCCCTCAATAAAATAACTATCCCTTTTTTCTAATTGCGACCTAGGAATTAACGAACTAACCATCCCTATTACCCCTCAGTACACGCGCGTTAAAGATATTTGTAAACATGAATCAGCACCATTTGTTGTTTTAGCCATGGTGCGCTTTTCGGAACATCATGCGACCCTTATGTAATCAAGTCATATGCCCAATTCTAGCCAATAAAAAGATTTCCAAGCGGTCAGTACCCGTACACTTTATAACCTTCAGAAAAAAATTTTGGCGTGTTTTTTACTGTATGTCTATGTCTTGTCCTGGTATCGTCCTAGATCAGCTTCCTCGCCTCTCTTATTAACCTTGTCCAGTTTTCGCGCTGCTCCGCTGCTGTCCGATATAATGATGTAAAATCTGCCTTCTGAATGCGCCCCGGCAGGGACCGGTGGCGTTGCTATTGTGTGTGTCCAGTTGAAAAGTTTCCTGTGTTTTGCTGAATAATATTTGTCTGCAGAATAATCCAGAATAAAATAATATGCGTCGCATCTCTGTTCTGTGCGTTCCTTCAATGCCTCTCCTCTCTGTGGGTTTTTCCTCCCCTATGTGCGGATTACAAATGTCTGACTTGGTGTTGTTCAAGAAGTCTCTTCTCACCCCTCTCCTTCGACTACAAAAGTTTTGAATCGCGCCCGAGAATCTTGGGTGTATCATCTCCTCCACTACTTGATGTACAGAACATTACATATATATATGTGTGTGTGTGTGTGTAATGAATATGATCAGATTATAGAATATTTAGAATAAGAAATTTATTTCCGAGTGGCTAAAACATACATCTTATCTAATACACAGCCAGCACCCGAGTATCTCCCGGGCTAGCATATAGAGGTATCTGCGGTTAAGAATTGCTGAGCAAAGATGTTTCTTGCAAGCTGCATCAGTTGTGCAGGAAGATCGAAAATACTAAAAATGTAATGAATTATAGATTAGGCTCAGGGTATAATATTTCTTGATTTATAGCTGTATTTATAAGAAAACTCGTGAGAAATGATTTAAAATTTCCATGTATTTGCATGTAATGACTTGTATTTTGTTTAGATTTCAAGATATCAGTCTTTAGTTCATGACACGCATGAGGGCTCTACGTACATAAAATGTAAAGAAATTAATGTTAGATGTATAATTTTTTTGTTTTAGAGCTAGAGCCGTTTCTGTAAAAATTTGCTCAAATTTCGACCAAAAATCTTCAATTTTGAAAAAAGTTGCATAGTTATGAAATATTTTTCTTCATTTTCCTATTTTAATGCCGGTTTAGTCAAAAGTTAAGTAGTCGTAAAATTATTATTAAACAATAATCAGAGTTCCACTCATTAATTAATACACTTTATTCTTAACAACAGAGATCATAGGACCAAATTATAACCTTAGAGCAAGATCTTATCTACTAAGTTTACATATATTTGACAATTCTTCTTTTTATATACTGATAAAAACATT
Organism: Dolomedes plantarius; assembly: GCA_907164885.2. Taxonomy (NCBI): domain Eukaryota; kingdom Metazoa; phylum Arthropoda; class Arachnida; order Araneae; family Dolomedidae; genus Dolomedes; species Dolomedes plantarius. Next base: position 141,786,217 of record OU015490.1, read on the forward strand.
ATTAGCGACAGTTACAAATTTTACTACTATTTGAATATTTTACTACTATTTGGCCTTATTTGAGTAATGGACCAACTCCATTTCTGTTCATTTTGTGATATAGAGCCTTAAGGTCTAATAAGTGCTGAAAAATGACTGCTGAAGTCAGAATTGTGGTGACCTCTGTTGCCAGCAGAAATAAGCTGGAAGTGTACCAGTTTATAAAATAAGATAGAAATGACTTGTATGAACATGAAAGTGAGGCTAACTCCATTTTATTAAAAAGTAGAGTTGGCCCACTATTTAAATGAAGCCTTTATTTATACTTATATTCCCTCGAAAAATGGGACAAAAATTTTAGCAAATAAAGTATTTCAAAAAAAAAAAGTCGACTCTGAATGTAATCGGATTACTTGAAGCAGTGGTGCTCAAACTTTTTCCAACAGCGACCCATTTTCTTTAGGTGAAAAAAATCACTCGACACATAAGAAATTTTTTTGGCATTTTTTTAAATAGGAAAATGTTAAAAAAAAAGGAAATAACCAAATTTTGACAAACTATTTTAAAAATAATTACAAGATAAAAAAAAACTTTTTATATACCATGTTTTTAAATTTTCTGTTGAATCATATAAACTTGACAATTCTATGTATTGATAAATACTTTTTTTTAATTTTCTTAATGAATTATACCATCAACTTGAAAGAAAATGAAGTTAATTGGAAGTTAACTTGCATGTAACTTTTCGTTCCCGTTCCGGCCGATAGATGGCTGCACCAGTCTACAAAACAAAATTAGCTGAAAATAACTGAAAATTAATTTAATTATGCCTAAAGATGGCTAAAAGTATTTAAAAATGCATTGTCATCGTGTTCTGTGCTATTATAAAAGTTTCAAATCTCTAGCTAATCGGGGAGTTAGTTAAAAGTCGATTGCAAGATTTGTACTACACAAACACACAAACAAGAAAGCAAGTTAATAAAAACATGGTAATCAAGGAACTGTAGATTTTCGTATATATTTACATTGCATAGTAACAATAAAAAAGTGCCTCTCTTTCCTTCTGTACTTGTTTTAGGCAAATCTTATGTGGCAAAATCTTCTCATTTAAATATTAATGCGCATTTGTATTTCATTTAGGTAAAAATTAATAAAATTTATAATTAAATTAAAGCATGATTTAAAAATGATTAGCATATGTAAAGCAAGTTTTTTTAATTAAATAATTCGGTATAAGTTTACTACGAACTATCCGCGAACTCTCTAATTCTTTTCGCGACACACAAGGGGGTAGCGACCCATAGATTACGCATCACAGCGCAAACGAATATTTATCAATAATAATGATGACAAATATTTATCAATAATAATATATATAGCCAACTAGATCACCAGAACTCAGATACAGTCACAAGAAATTTTATCATTACTTTACGCACTTCAACACCCTTTAGTGTATCTCACGTCAAAACAACCTGTTCTTCTCATGTCGATCAACATTTCTTCACAGTTTTTTTTTCACGTTCTTTTTTTCCATATTTTCATATTCAGGGCAGATTAAACAGAGAGAGAAAAAACGCCAAATCTTTTGTTGCGTGTAAAATCCTTCTAGGCGAAGACGGAAAAGATGAGCTTTAGTCAGTGACCGGAAACTTAATCTCGACTTTATAAAGACTTGTAAAACGGAATTTCTGGCTAACATTTGGAATTAAAAATGGATACCACTTTGGAACTAACGGATAAATGGTTACTTTTTAAAGAGCTAGATTATTTATCTGATATTACTTTTGGTGTATGTTTCAACTTTAGATGGAAATAGTTAAAATTTAATCTTATGGAATGAATGATGTTTTTCTAAGGTGAGAAAATACAATATATAATATTTAATATAAAATTTCCCTAAAATATAACATGGCATATGTAAAATGTTCATTTTGGAATCATGAATAATGAAAACTTCTTCATGGCGTCCAGAAATGGTTCCGAAAAAAGTGGTTATTCGAAAAGTTTTCTTCCATAACATTGGCCCTGTAGAGTCTTCAATCGGTTCTAAACAAAATATGGCAGTTTAGAGAAGGTGGCCGTCTAGAAAATTTCAGAGTATATATATTGTAACGAGGAATTCGTTACAGGTTCCTTTATTTTAATTTAATTTAATTTAATTTGTGTAGTTCTCTTAAACTTTAAATTATAACTTTAATTTTAATCTTAAATCTGCTAGTTATGTTTCCTTTCCTTATCTGATAGTAATTTATTTTTTTCCCAGGCTCTTAGTCATGGGAGGTCTCTGTAACCTTTAAGTCCGTTCGGTCGGTAATTGAGAATAGCCTATCTTCTAACATCTGGCAGTGCAATTTGCCGTCTTATATTCTTTAAGTCTTTGTCAGCTAGATCCCCTAATTGCTACCCTCGTGTCCACGAAATAAGATGTCTTTTCTTCCCTGTTTCCGTGTTTTTGTTAACAGCATTGATGGGTCTTTTTAATGCTAAAGGCTCCAGTTTCCCTTTTCCGCGCCTGCGGCGAACGTAATTTATTACGAGTATCTTGCATGGGAAACAGTTTTTCTCTGAACAGGCGTTTGGGCTTCGCGCTGCTTGACCAGCTCCTCTGATTGGTTAAGCTCAGCCAGTCTCGGCCAATGAAACTCCTTAAAAGGGTTCTTCTGGCATTTTCTTCTGGCAAGAGGAATGTGGTACTTAAGGTATCCAGTTTTGGCGATGCTTCGCGTATTTTATTTTATGGACACAAGGTGTTGGCAATGTGTTGAGGCGCTGTTAAGGTTGTCTTTCTCCTCTCCCTTCTGCACGCCTTGGCGAGATTGGTTGTACGGCAACCTTTCTCTCCTTGCGTTGTCCAGGGCTGAAAAAAAAAAAGGAGATGCGATGCAGAGATTTAGAATTGCTTGGTAGATAAAAACTTGCTCTAAGAGACCCTGAGCCGGGCTTTCGGTCCTTTTTGGTTTGGCCGTGGCTTGGTGAGGGGGATGTATTTTTTATTGTCGAATAGTGAGTACGAGTGTATTCTATTGATCTGATATTTGTGTATATATACTTTAAAAAGGAAATTCCTTCAATACTATTATTTTTTTTTGATGATCTTCTAATAAGTGGTCGTGTAGACCTGAAGCTCTTTTCTAGTATGTAGTATTACGTTTATTTGTTCCTGTTATAATTCAGTAGTCAAGATATACATTGCATCTTTTTATCAAGAAGAATAAAAACTTATTTTTTCTACCAACAAGTCGTTTTTGAAGAAGTTTTCTTCCTCAGTATTTTTTTTATAAAGAGTAGTTGTGAGCAGCTTCCAAACCTGTGATAATTCAATCCTGCGGCACAATGATCTTCAACGTTTGTTTCCCCAGCAAATCTTGTACTTCCACTATGCAAAATCTTCCGGTTGAACTTGCGTCTTAAATGCTCCGGCCTGCCTTGACGAACTGTCATTTCTACATCTTAAACGATAGACAAATCTTCATTCTTTTATAGAACTTTCGTGCTGTGAACATTTCTGGTGTACTTCATCTTTCACTCAACAGAACAAAGGTCCTTCGAGGTAAAAAACATTTGACTCTACCAAAATAGTGACCATACACAATAGTGACCGTATACAATTAGTGATTGTACCAAAAAAAAAGTACAACTGTACAGAAATTCACTTCAATAGTACAGAAATGGTACCGTCGTCAAAAAATTCCATTTGTACAGAAATGGTTCCTCCTCCTTCAATTTCATATTACAGAAATGGTGCGCAATGACCAGTGCTGCTCTCAACTTCATCAATTGGTATGCTTCATTTTAATTCATTATTTATCATTTGTTAAATATTCTTCACAATTTTTTTGAAATGTTTAATTGAAATTTTATACGTACAATATTGGTATTATAAATACAATCCAACTGTTGCAGTATATATGAATTTTTAGTGTATATTCAGTATATTTTTCATAATAATCTAGTTTTTGCAAATTTACTTTTACTTGAATGGTAGTATTTATAAAATTGTGATTTATATTTTTTTCTCATTTTGTGTAATACTTTAAAGTGCACTTTTAACTCTTTTCACATTTTGTGATTATAAATTTTTTTTTCTCTTTATATGAGAAATACTTAAAAGCATGGCTACAAAAAATTCATTTCCATGCAGCCTGACACCATTTGAGGGTGATGTAGAGTTATTGGAGTTCTTTTTCGAACAAGTAATCGACATAAAGGAATTTAATAAGTGGTCTGAGCAACAAGCTTTGACTTTTTTAAAATCCAAACTTACAGGCAATGCTCTTAAATTTTTTGTCAGTTCGGCTGATGCTAAAGGTTGTACATCTATTTTACAACTGAAACAGATTTTCGTTGATTTTTTTAAACCTGCAACCACACATTCTTTGCGTGTAGCTGTAGATAATATTAAATTGTTGCCTGATGAAACAATCAGAAATTTAGCACACAGGCTTGATAATCTTGTAAGGAAAGTGCACCCATCTATCACTGAGAAAACTCAGTTAGACTCTATAAAATTTTCACATTTGCTAAATGCTTTGCCTGCCAGCCATAAATTAAAAATTTTGGAGTCTGGTTTGGATAATTTTGATGAGGCGGTTGCTAAAGCTCAACTTTTGCAGGATATCCATATTCAATCTGAGATTTTGGTTCCATCTACCTCTTCTCAGCCTTCATATGATCAATTATTAGCTGAAGTTAATTATTTAAAAACTCAGATAGTTGAAATTAAAAATCCTACCAATAATACTTCTTCTCCTGCCAAAAATGAAAATGCTAGAAATCAGAATTTTAGAGCACACAGACAAAATTTCAGGCCATACTCCAAAAGTTTTAGGCCAAGTCCAGTTAATAGAGTGCAAATCAAATGTAATTACTGTGGCCGCTTGAACCACTTAATGAAGAATTGTTATCAGTTTAAGAGAGTATTAGCTAATAGAGCAAACCATAACCAATATAATCGTGGTAGAGGTCAGGTTAGACCTAATTCTCATAATAATAGCCATGGGAATAATAATATGAACCCTAGAGCAAATGTTTTTGTGCCATCAAATAATCCTAGTAATAATTTAAACTAGAGATGGAGTGTCATAACACTGGGATTATGAACTCCTATAAAAATTCTGCTAATGAGTATTCTCAGTACTTTAATGACAATGTTACTAATATTAACTGCCCGAATGATGATATTTCTGTTTATTCCTTACCTCTGGTGTATGTATATTTAAAAGATAATGTCCTAATTTCACTGTTAGATTCTGGCTCGAGTTTGTCATTGTTTGATTTAAATACATTTAATTCAATGAAATCACAACTTAAATACAGAATAATCTCTAGAGCTGTAACCATTAAAACCCTTAACTCTACTCTACAATATTCTGCTTGTGTTGAATTGCCTATCAAATTCTCCAGGAAGTCATTTAAACACACCTTTTTCTTAACAGATCTGTCAACATCTAAATTCAATATCTTAATTGGGTATGACTTTCTCAACAAATACAATGTAATACTAGATCATAAACTAAATGCAATTAAAATTAACTCTGAAACCATACCTTTTATTCAAAATTCCTTTGATAATTCTGTTCATTTCAATTCAACCATCACTGACTCACCTAATCTTAATACTAAGAGTAATCATAATATTGAACCTAATAATAATAATCTGAGAGATAATTCTACTAATTTTTGTGATACTGCACCAGAGAACTGTTCTTCCAACTTCAATGACAAAATAAGTATGCATAATGATTTTGCTGATAATGTTGATATCTCTTCTACTGCACAATGTTTTAATTTATATGCTGATAATGTACTTGTGAATGATAATTTATGTGTGAAAAATGATAAAGGTAATGAAGTTGCATCTAATGTAGTTATGGTATGTGAAAAAGTTATATTAGAATGTGACGATAGTCAATATGTTAAGGTGAAAACCCTTACTAATTTCAATGAAGCTCTTTTTCTACCAAATTCTAAACAATTTATTTGTCATCCTTCATTACATAAATTTGAAAATACTTGTCAGGAACCTATTTTAAATCACTTTTATATATTTATTGAAAATAGGGATGCTAAACAACTTCATTTGAGTAAAAATTCCATTATAGGAAATATGTGTGATTTTGACCTAATTGACAAACCTCCTATAAATTCTAATGTTGAGAATAATACTCCTTCTGACTTTGATTTTTCTTGTAATTCTTTGGAACATGTTGTCAACTTTATTTCTACTACTCCTGAGATTCTGAGTAAGCGAAAAGAAATGCTTTCTTCATCTGACTTCAAATTAGACCATTTGTCGTGTGACCACAAACAACAGTTATTAAATATTTTGTTAACTAATTATGCTGCCTTTTCTAAGGATTTGTCAACCTTAGGGCACACTGATAGAGTTAAACCTCACATTTCCTTAACTCAAAATTTTCCTATTAGGACTCTTCCTTTCCCTATTCCTCAAACCTTACAGCAAACTGCTTTGGACCAACTAAACGAAATGCAGAGTGCAGGTATTATTGAACGAGGTAATTGTGAATGGGCATGTCCAATGCTCATGGTTAAGAAAAAATCTCTTGATTCTTCTGCCCCACCCACCTTTAGGCTTGCATTAGATCTTCGTTTGTTAAATTCAGTCATAAAATCTTCCTCCTATCCCCTCCCTAAAATTTCAACCATAATCTCTAATTTGTCAAAATTTAAATACTTCTCCACCCTTGATTTCGGAAACGCCTATTGGCAAATAGATCTTCCTAAAGATCTCCAAAAAATTGTAGCATTCACTACTCCGTTTGCGTCATATTTTTCTAAACGTATTCCTTTTGGTCTTAAAACAGCGGCAAGTACCTTTCAAAATTTAATAGATAATGTTTTAGAACAAGTAAACCTGCCAGGTCTCTTTGCATATCAAGACGATTTAGTTATTGGTGCTAATTCATTTGAGGAATCTCTGTCCAAAATTGCTAAATTGCTTGAAGTAATTTCAAATTTAATCTGACTTTATCTCCGCACAAGTGCTCATTTCATAAGACAACGATTGATTTTCTTGGTTTCCATATTAAAGATAATGCTATATTTCCTATTGATAATAACATCACTAAAATAACTGCTTTTCCTGTGCCTACGTCTAAACGACAAGTAAAACGCTTTTTAGGAGTTTGTGGTTTCTATCGTTCACTTATTCCAAATTTTGCTGCGCTTACTCAACCGTTAATTGACGTCACTTCACCTAAGGTTAAATTCATTTGGTCTCCTTATCTGCAAGAATGTTTCAATAACCTTCAGTCCATTTTCTTTTCCAAACCCTTTGTCAAACTACCCATGTGGGATCAGAATTTTTATTTGAACACTGATGCATCAAATTTGGCAATTTCTGGTATTTTGATGCAGAAGTTTGATGATAAGTTATTACCTATTTCATATTTTAGTAAATCTCTTACAAAAGGTCAGAAAAATTATTCCACTCTCAAGAAAGAATTATTTGCACTTTATATGTCCATCATTGCATTTAAGTATTACTTATACAACAGAACTTTTACAGTGTTAACTGATAGCAAACCTCTCATCAACTATAAGCATACTTCTTCTCCTACTGATATTGTTACTAGATGGTTACTCGAAATGAGTGAATATTCCATCATTTATGAACATATCCCTGGTAAACTTAATGTTTTGGCAGACTATTTTCTCGCCTCACTTGTGACCCTCCTTCTCAAAATTTAGCCACTAATCCTGAAATTATTAATAGTGAGGATGTTCTTCCTATAACTACTGTTAATGCTTTAACTACTGACCCTATTCAAAATCATCCAGCAATTCCCATCACTAATGACCCTCCTATGGATATCTCCATATCCACATTTTTGGCAGAACAGAGTCGGGATTCAAAATTGATCAAAATTATTAATTATCTAAATCAACCCAACTCTGCTAAGTCTTCTAAATTCACCGATTATTATATTCATGATGATTCTAAATTATTATGCTGGGATAAAACTAATATCAATACTAATTCTCATATTATTGTTGTTCCTCACTCTTTAAAATTTAAAGTTCTTAAAATTTGTCATGTGTCTCATTTTGGCATAGAAAAGACATATGATTTTGTAAAAGCTCGTTACTTTTGGCAAGGTATGTATGTTGATACAGTGAATTTTGTAAAATCTTGTCACCTTTGTTCTCTTAATAAGCCTCACACCATTGTATCAGCACCTTTTCAGGCTAATCCCATTCCCACTTTACCTAACGAGGCTGTGTCTATGGATATTCTTGGCCCTTTTAAAAATAATGCTTATGTTTTGACCATAATTGATCTTTTCTCGAGGCATTTAGAGCTTTTTCCTCTTGTCAAAATTACAACGGAGGCAGTCACTGAGTGTTTATTAAGTTATGTTTGTAAATTTGGTAGACCTTCTTTAATCTTAACAGATCTTGGTACTCAATTTACATCTGAAATTTTCTCTTCCTTTACTAAAACTATTGGGATTAAATTAAACCATACCACTGTGGGTAACCCTAAGGCGAATGCTATTTGTGAAAGAACTAATCTTTCTGCAAAATCTACAATTAATTGTCTTCTACAGCAAGGTGTTCCTTTTAAACATGCTGTACTTCTTCATCAACATTTGTACAATGGTTCACACCATTCTTCGACTAATTATTCTCCGTTTTTGTTGCATTTTGGTCGAGAAGTTGCACTGATCTTTGATAATTTCTGTTACAAAAAATCTGTCGAACAGCTCGACAAACCTCAATATTTAAACAATTTGTTCAAAAATATGCTTCAGGTACAACAAACGGTTTATCAAAATTTAACTGATAAACGTGTAATTCAAAATAACAAACAACTTCAACATGCTAAGTTACGTGTACTTTCTCCAGGAAATATTGTGTATGTGAAATCTAAAGACAGGTTCAATAAGAAATTCACTGGTCCATATGAAGTTATTAAACGCCACTCTGTAGTTACTTATTCGATAAGACTACTCTCAAATCCTTTGGCTCCTCTTACTAAAATTCATATTGATCGTCTCCATTTTGCTCCTGCTAGAAAAGCTCACTTAAATGAATCTTCTTCTGCTCCTTTAATGTTTAAAGTTTCTCCTCCTCAGCAAAATAGGTATTTCTTGAGGTCTACAGTTTTACAGTGATTTTTTTTTGGTTGTGTGTTAGGAGAGCTCCCTAATATCACTTCTTTCTTTCCTTCCAATGCTGGCGTTGTGTAGGATATTTTTTTTCCCCACTGTAATTTTGTTTCTTTGAGTATATTCCTTTTTGCCAACATTATTCAAAATTCTAAAATTGTACTGCTCTCTGAATGTTTACAATTGTTTCTTAATAATGTAAGCTTCTATTAACTAGTTCCAACACTTAATGTTGAGTTACTTGATATGGAAAACCTTAATATGGTCAACTAATGTTAAATTAAGTTTAATGCTTCAATTGTTCTAAAGAAAAGATTAATTTTCCTTCTGTTCCTTTCATACCTGTCAAATTCTTGCTTCATCAACATATGATTTCAAGGTTATAAGTTGTAACTTAGGTATAATTTTGTTATGAAATACTTCAACAGAGATAATTCTCTAATGTAATCAACTTCATAGTGATATTATCACTTATTAGTGTAATATGTTGCACATTTTGCTTCATCCATTGGTTTACTTTTATCAATGTTATAATTTTTGTTTTGCTTAGATATTTTGTTTGATTTGATGTTTGTATTTGGTTGTTATAATGCAACGATGGCTGAAAATATTGGTATAAGGCATTAGCATTAGCATTAGCAAATAACAACTGTATTAGTATAATTTAGCAAATAACATCTGTATTACTATGGTATTGACATATTTTTTTATTACTCTTCACTGAAAAATATTTTTTTTGCCTTGACACAAATTTCTTTTGGTATTACCTGAGAATGTTATCAGTCACTCATTCAATTGGTAAGATTATGCTTGTACATATTACATGGTGTATATTAATGGTATTGAAAAGTCAGTATCTTCTATTTAAGCTTGTTGAAAAAACAAGGTATCAATGTAAACAAATGATAGGAACCAAATGTTTCCATATCAACTCTATGGACATTCATGTATTTTAATATATCCTATCAAGATCTTTCTTTCCTATATTTTGTTGTGTTTAAATATTACAAGCAAACTTTATTGTGTATTTATGTGTAAAATCCCTAATACTTAACTGAACTATATTTTATGTGTTATATTTTTTTTGTTATTTTTTATACCTCACTTTGTCAATTTTTGACAAGTTATCTTATACCGACTATGACTATCCTATACTTCATGTTCACTACTACCTTCCCTTTTTTTTTGAGTGCTGTTAGTTCCATAGCCCTAAATTTTTTTGCAATGTAGTGAGATGTACGCTAGTTCTGCAAACCACTTTCATTTTTATTTTTCTATTATTTTACTTTTCAGTTTTCCCCTAGTGTAATATTACTACTTTGTTGTTTTCTATTTTTTTGTAAAATTAAATTTCCATGCGCAAGATAGAAGTCACCAACCTTATTGGGACAGTATCATATACTTTCTTTTGGCCAAGGAATTTTATGTGATTCAAGCTCTGTCTTGGTGTAGGATGATCTTTTGATCAAGTTTAATTTTATTTTTAACCCTTCACTTGAAGTTAGGAATTTACTTAAGGCTAGGTGTCCTAGTCATTCTTCCTTTTGCACAGCTTTCCCCCTTGAGTGGAGTCTGTCTTGGTGCATATATTTTGTTAGGTTTCAGGTGTCATAATCCTTCGCGGAAACATTACTGATCCTAATTTACCTAATTTTGACTTTTTTATTGTTTGTACCCAACTGGTCACTTATAAACTTTGACAGTTTGTGGTTACATTCTTATGCATTCACTTTTCATTTTTTTAGCTCACACTTAAAGCATGTACATGTGCATAAACAAGATAAGGTTTATGTTTTTTTATTATATTATTAGCTATGAGCATTTGGCCATATAGCATATTTAGTTGAGTGACATTTTTTTATTTTTTTTTCCTTCCCCTTGTGGATTTTTTATATATTACTAATTAAGTAACCGTCAAGATTCGAATTCCCATACCTCTGGTAGGTTAAGTTGCCGCAATAGACTTCTTAGAATCATCGTCTATGTTTCGTGGGAATTCTTGTTAGTATTGTTACGACAATTATGTTGTTTAGTTCACTCTGTGTGTAGCAATTTTGATGCATATTAATAGATATGACATCTTATATATTTTTTTGAATGCAAATGGATATTACTTCCAATTTTTTAGTATGAATATATGATATTCTACATTGAATATTAATAAAATAACATCCAATATTTTGATTATTAGTGGATATGAGATCCAATCTTCTTCAATTAGATATATTGAACTCATCATTCTTTGGTAAGACCAAATTAACTTACCTTCTTGAAATGATATGAAATTTCAAGTGTTTAATTTATTTTGTTGACTATGATATGCAACTATAAGTTTAATTAGTACAAATGTACATAAAAATTTTAAGGTACTGTGTTACGCCATTTTTTTTTTGTCAAGCATTAATCACTACTATTTTTGTAAAATTCACCATGCTTGTATGAATTACTATCTTTGTATTGATACTACATTTATAATATCCTTATATATTACTTTTTCCCTTTGTATTCACTATATGTATTTTATATGAAATTTTGTTTTGAGATCAAATGTGTCTCACGTATTATGTATGCTATTGGTTTTTCCACACATTAATATGTGGTGATTTGTAAATTTTTTTTCATCTCTGGACAGGGGAGAGTTCTGTAACGAGGAATTCGTTACAGGTTCCTTTATTTTAATTTAATTTAATTTAATTTGTGTAGTTCTCTTAAACTTTAAATTATAACTTTAATTTTAATCTTAAATCTGCTAGTTATGTTTCCTTTCCTTATCTGATAGTAATTTATTTTTTTCCCAGGCTCTTAGTCATGGGAGGTCTCTGTAACCTTTAAGTCCGTTCGGTCGGTAATTGAGAATAGCCTATCTTCTAACATCTGGCAGTGCAATTTGCCGTCTTATATTCTTTAAGTCTTTGTCAGCTAGATCCCCTAATTGCTACCCTCGTGTCCACGAAATAAGATGTCTTTTCTTCCCTGTTTCCGTGTTTTTGTTAACAGCATTGATGGGTCTTTTTAATGCTAAAGGCTCCAGTTTCCCTTTTCCGCGCCTGCGGCGAACGTAATTTATTACGAGTATCTTGCATGGGAAACAGTTTTTCTCTGAACAGGCGTTTGGGCTTCGCGCTGCTTGACCAGCTCCTCTGATTGGTTAAGCTCAGCCAGTCTCGGCCAATGAAACTCCTTAAAAGGGTTCTTCTGGCATTTTCTTCTGGCAAGAGGAATGTGGTACTTAAGGTATCCAGTTTTGGCGATGCTTCGCGTATTTTATTTTATGGACACAAGGTGTTGGCAATGTGTTGAGGCGCTGTTAAGGTTGTCTTTCTCCTCTCCCTTCTGCACGCCTTGGCGAGATTGGTTGTACGGCAACCTTTCTCTCCTTGCGTTGTCCAGGGCTGAAAAAAAAAAAGGAGATGCGATGCAGAGATTTAGAATTGCTTGGTAGATAAAAACTTGCTCTAAGAGACCCTGAGCCGGGCTTTCGGTCCTTTTTGGTTTGGCCGTGGCTTGGTGAGGGGGATGTATTTTTTATTGTCGAATAGTGAGTACGAGTGTATTCTATTGATCTGATATTTGTGTATATATACTTTAAAAAGGAAATTCCTTCAATACTATTATTTTTTTTTGATGATCTTCTAATAAGTGGTCGTGTAGACCTGAAGCTCTTTTCTAGTATGTAGTATTACGTTTATTTGTTCCTGTTATAATTCAGTAGTCAAGATATACATTGCATCTTTTTATCAAGAAGAATAAAAACTTATTTTTTCTACCAACAAGTCGTTTTTGAAGAAGTTTTCTTCCTCAGTATTTTTTTTTATAAAGAGTAGTTGTGAGCAGCTTCCAAACCTGTGATAATTCAATCCTGCGGCACAATGATCTTCAACGTTTGTTTCCCCAGCAAATCTTGTACTTCCACTATGCAAAATCTTCCGGTTGAACTTGCGTCTTAAATGCTCCGGCCTGCCTTGACGAACTGTCATTTCTACATCTTAAACGATAGACAAATCTTCATTCTTTTATAGAACTTTCGTGCTGTGAACATTTCTGGTGTACTTCATCTTTCACTCAACAGAACAAAGGTCCTTCGAGGTAAAAACATTTGACTCTACCAAAATAGTGACCATACACAATAGTGACCGTATACAATTAGTGATTGTACCAAAAAAAAAAGTACAACTGTACAGAAATTCACTTCAATAGTACAGAAATGGTACCGTCGTCAAAAAATTCCATTTGTACAGAAATGGTTCCTCCTCCTTCAATTTCATATTACATATATATATATATATATATATATATATATATATATATATATATATATATATATAACCTTAATTATTAAGTGCTTCTTCCTCATTTAAGTGATATTTTACACAATTTCTTTTTATTTTTCTTAGAATAAGAGAGGCAACTGCGTTAATTCAAAAAGTTCCATGGACCGGGACCATAAATATTTCTTTACAGTAGGTCAAACACATACAAGCTACAACAGAGATAGACACAGACTCACGAAAAAAGAACATCCCATGTATTTATAAACCTGTACAGGAACACAAAAAGAGTCAATAGTCGTTTTTAATAAGACAGCCAATAGAATTCTTTGATACGAGATCTAATCATAAAAAAGAGATCTAATCAGAACTGAGAGATTATGATGTCACCTGCTATTACTTTCCAAACAATTTTGGATATCTTTTTTACGGTATGTGTGTAATGCATTTTATTAGATTGAGTTCGTGTATGATATGGCTATACTGCCGATATTATTTTGAGAGTTATAAACTGATGTTGAATAATACGAAATTAATTTTCCTCGACTTTGAAATCTAATATTTCATATATAGTAGTTAAGTAAAATCGATATGGGCACGTTAAATCCGTAGACCGGAAAGTCTCTGTATAAGTCACAGAGACTTTCCGTCACAGAGGGTGGGAAAGGATACGATCCCTCTCCCCCAGATGTCGCCCCTGGGGGTGGTCGGTCAAAACTGAGGTGGCAACTAGCTAAGACGATCTCTGACCCGTGTGGTGCTATATAAGCCGGATCCCATAGGGACCTGGTCTGGAATTTCCAGCCAGGAAGCATTAGAAACAACAACAGCTATGTGACTTACCGAATTTTAAGGGCATAAAGGAGTAAAATGTGAAGATAATAGTTGTATTTTTCCCAATCACCTATCTGTTTAGAAAAAAAATTCTTTACCTATCTATATATATACAACATTTCCGTAACTGACTGACTGACTGACATATAACGCACAGACCAAACCGCTAGACATAAAGGGCTGAAATTTTGCATGGCGATACTTCTTATAGTGTAGGGGTGCACTAAGAGAGATTTTTGAAAAATTCCTCTTAGATTTTATAAAATTAAATTTTTAATCTGTTTTTGTAATATTCTTTAAAGTTTGCATTTAAATTAATCCGAGGATTATAAAATTTATATCATGAGAAAGATCAGAAAAATTCCTTTATAATGAAATCTTTTTCGAATCTTTGCCTCCATGTTCTGATTTGTGGTGAATTTTTAAAGGGTAATTTTTAGAATTTAATTTATTAAATGCCGATCACGTGGTTTATTTTCTTTTGATTTTGCGTCAAGTGCATAACAACGAAATAGAGAAAAAAAATTTCTTGATAATGCGGCAGGCGATTGGACATTATCCAAAAAAATATTGACATACAGTAAAAGAAATGTTCCTCAAACTTTACTTTTCTAACTGTACTAAATTCTTTAGTATGTTCTATTAGATTTAATTTGAATATTTTCTTCTACGTTATTTTGTCTATAAAAATATCCGTTACAATTTTTTTATAAATATATTTTTTCGTTTCTTTTACATCAATTTCATACATTGATCGTTGTGTTTATTTTATATATATATATATATATATATATATATATATATATATATATATATATATATATATATATATATATTTATTTATTTATTTATTTATTTATTTATTTATTTATTTATTTGGCATTAATTGCATACATTGACAGTTGTATTTAATTTGAAGTACTCCGTAGCGAAGTGCAGATTTTCAGCTAGTAGATAGATAAATAAACAGATAGATAGTTATGCATCAGTGAATGCTTTACTGTTTGTATGTGAAACATTTTATTCTCCAACTTTATTGATTATTTAGTATCAAATTAAACTGGACATTTGGCACAACAGGACGACGTGGTCCAGTTTTATTTTGGAACATTAAACAATTCCTTTCTCTCCTCTTCATCTACTGAAACTGTAGCATTACAGGATCTATAACTATGTCCATTTATTGATTGAGTACGAAACATTAAGTACACTCTCAGCACTTTCGTTTGCTGTAAACTCGGTTGCTTGGGTCCCACCCCCATCTCTGGTTTCACACAAGTGAGGACACTTGGGAAGGGATCGTTGATAATGTACAGTGTGACTAGCCACAGGTGCGACTGTACCAAAGAAATGCTTATGACCTTAAGGTGACTGCCTACGTTGAAAATGTCATTTATTGACTATTTTGGTCAATTCCATTTTTTGCAAGAATCGTGTAATTCAATCTTTTCTCTTTTCAAAACTGTTTTGATTTGCATTCTACATCAATTAGAAGCAGAGTTATAGCTATTTAAAAAAATCTTCTACTACAAAATTGATGTGGAAAAAAAATTTAAAAGCGTTTTTCTCAGAATTATGTTTTTTACAATTATGTTACAAATCTCTACCGTTATCATGATATCTAACGTAATAATGTGTATAATTTGATATAATTTTCTGGGAATGTTTTAGATGCTATTGTTAATGAAATTATGTACAGTAATTCATGTATAATAAATAGTTTTTTATTTGGGGTTGTTTTTATAAGGAAAGGAATGACAAATCGGAGAAAATTTTCATATTTGAACATAAAATTGCGTGTATTATTTTTGCATTTTAAAATTTCTCTTAGATTATGGGTCATTTTGAAGATAACTGTCATATTTATCATGTTTGAGAAGGACATTTAAATAGCAGCATTAGAATTTTGTGCAGAGTGATAAGCGTTTTAGCTCAATTTCATTAAAAATTACTTCAAATTCACAAATTTATAAAAAAAGCATTTTATTTATAGGTCAATTTTTGTTCCTTTTTTAATTTTTAAGTGCTATTTTGCCATAAAAGACCAAAAAATCTTTTAAAAAATGATTTTTTTTTTTAATTTGCTACGAACGTAGGCAGTCACCTTCAATTAATCAATTCGTGTCTTAAAGAGATAGCGGTACTATGTGAGTTTTTGGAGATCGATATGCAACGTATGGCGCAGGACGGATGTGTTGCATATATTTGTGTAAGTTCCCTACGCTTTTAAAATAGCAACTTGAATATTTCATCGTTGGAGGAAGGTGCGAGCTCTCCAGATGTCACCCCATGGGTTGCTCTATCGGAATTGCGATAGAACCAAGGGAGTAATGTTCACTAACCTTTATGGGGATCACATATAAAGTAGTCAATAATTTTCGCTGTATACAGTGCAAATGTCTCAAGACATATGCCTTATACATATATATATATATATATATATATATATATATATATATATATATATATATATATATGTGTGTGTGTGTGTGTGTGTGTGTGTGTGTGTATGAAATAATAGCGTTCCACCTTTATTAATTAACGCCTCTTCTAAATTTTCCCGTTAACGTTTCAATAAAGTATAGCCCCTTATTTCAAATTATGACCTAAGGATAAATGAACTAACCAGCTAAATTGTCCCTTAACGCACTTGCTATACAGTTGTTTTCAAAAACATGATAATACAATCGTTCTCGAAGCTTCCATAGATCATACGACTTCTGACACGCGAGGTCAGATGGTCTCCGATAACCAATTAAAAGTTTTTGGCCCTCTGGTGTACGAGGGGCTGAAACCTGCGTAAAAGCTTGATCAAGTGGTTCTTCGCAGCTTTTGTTCTGTGACTGTCCTCGTATATTGTTATGTCCCGTCCCTGCTCTCTTCGCTCTGCGTCTTTTTTCTGTCCAACAATGTGTAAATTAGTGAAATGGTCCGGCTGGCCCGGAATTGTACTGTCTGTGTACTGTAAATCGTCAAAATGCAGTCATTGTGCTTATGTGCGATGTAATGCTTCAAAATACTTCTAAGCGCCGACATGGTGTTCCTGTGTGCTGTACATCCTCACAGTGAGTGTCCAGATTAAAGTCTGTTCTAAAGATCTATGGATAATTCCTCGACTCGACTACAACATGTGTGTGTTTCATCTTCGCTACGACTACCAGCCAAATGCCTATAGCTACTGGGTATTACAAGGATATATATATATATATATGTGACGCGGAGCTTGTTATTACCCGTCTCTATTATATTGTCTTATATCCAACGTTACTCCTTCTAATCTATTCATAAATAATTATTAATGTTATAGCAGTCAGTGATTAAAGGCCTGTGGCAAAGAACTACAAATTAATTACACTTAAGAGTTTATTTCCGAATATTAACCTACCCCGATTCAATCTATTAATTATTTTCCAAGAAATCCTCTCCATCCTCATGACACGTGACCAAATCGATTGAAAAACTCTCCCGCTCTGGTGAAAAACTCCATTGTTTTAAACCATCTAAATCCATAGCGCATGCGCGTGACGCACACACCGGAGATGAGCCAAAGGCAGAGTCATGTTTGATACTATTAATAGACTCTCTCTGTTCGCTCAAAAAGGGAATTCCCCTGAATTCGTGGCGCATTTCGAAATACGATATGAAAATAGTGGCGAATTACGACACGAAATTATTTACCCTGAAGCCCCCTGTAAATTATTTTATTATTGTCCTTTTCCTAATTAATTCTTAATATATATATATATATATATATATATATATATATATATATATATATATATATATATATATATATATATGTATGTATTTCATCGTTTAGCGTAACAGTATTCTTTCCATGCAGTTCATTTGCTGGTAACCTTTTTTATACGATTCTTTGAGCTAAAAGTAGCTTGGTATTTTTTTTCCTACGTCATTGTTTTCTAAAACATTCTATATTGTATATTGTAGATAATGTGCTTCTACATTTGATGTGCTTGCCAATTTTATTAGCCCTTGGACATGCTATACTTTGTACAAGAGATTTCATAAGAACACTGTACCATCAGATAGCAGGAAAATGTTTTTCCATCCATTTCCAGCTACCAGTGACCTACACTTATCAATATAAGATTTTTAAATGTAAGAATTTTACTAAGAATAAAAGTGATTTCGTAAATATTTCGTAAATGTTAGCCACAGAAATTGTAAGACAGAAATCAGATTCTTCGCAATGACTCTAAAAGATTCTTTTGTGATAATCATTCCTTTAAGAAAGCAATTATATCGAAGATAGAATAAAAACTTATACCCACATCTTAACAGATTTCTAGATAAAAAATCAAATTCATAACAGATATTGACATACGAAGCTCTAAATTATTTTACATGCGTATGAATAACAACAAACTTTCTTTTTGCAGGTATTATGGATCCAGGATGTCATAGGGCAGAGTTGTGGACCTCGAGTTAGTGCTAGGTTGCTGGCTGAAATTCCTTGCGATATGAGCAAATCCAGTTATTGCAGTGCCCCTGGCAGCGCTTATCCATGGTAAGTTCCCTAACACCCCTTCAGTGATTTGTTACATTGTTTTGATATTTCTGTTGATGTCACTTCCTCGGTTGACCTTTTCTGTTACAGTGGTCCGATCATTAGTCATTTTGTTAGTTTTAGTTTTTATTTCAAACATTTTAACAATTAGCCATGTGGGTCGTTTAGGATACCATATAATATTTTTTTCTGACATTCTTAAGAATAAAACATCATGGGTTTAGGTATTTTTGTATTATCCTGCACCACTCTCAAGAACCTATGATAGCAACTTGTATAAAGCTATCCTCACAAAACAAAACAATGCTTCTCTTTAGAGCTCAGGAACACCGCCAGTAAACACTGGAAGACTGGAAACAAATAGTCTGGTCTAAGGAGTCTCGTTTCCAACTGATTTAGGCTGATGGAAAGGCCCGCGCGTGAAGAACATGTCATAAATCAAGGAATCCAGCATGTCAATAAGGACTGTACAGGCTGGTGAGGCCTCAGCAATAGTATGGGGTATGTTAAGTTGGCAAGAATTAGGACCCGTCATACGTGTGCAACTTCTTTGACCGGGGGAACTCTATGTTAACATCCTTTCAGGTGTGATAGCCTTTCATGTCATGCATTCACTCTTATGGGCTTGGCGTCTTCCAATAAAACATTGTGCCATCAGACATATCCACAGCCGCCAAATTTTGGTTCGAGCAACACTCATCCAAGTTTTTCACTTGAAATCACCAGGTCTCAACGCTAATGACCCTATCTGACACGCCCTGCAATGCGCCGTTCAAAGTATAGATCACACCCTAGGAACATTACAGAATTTTGGACCTCTCTGGCATAATGAGTATAATGTTGTCTAGAGACTTTCTCAGAAGGCTCGTAGAGTCCTCACACTGTCAAGATTCTGCAGTTCTAAGATCCAGAAGTGGGTTTACCAGGTATCAGACAGGTATCCCAATTTTTCTAACACTTTAGTGTACACTATGCTTAAACAGGGTAAATTTGTATCTATTCCGCAAGTCTCTCGGTGTCAGCTCATCTATAAGCTCACCTTTAAAGTAAGTTGTGGGTAACTTACTTTAAAGGTGTAAGTTAAATATACCGAACTTTTTCTTTCTAGGGGACTTTACTAGTGGAAATAGGAATTTCACTACTATTGCGTTTTATGGTAAAATTTCATTCATTGGTTCCACTTTACTAGAGGAAATACGCATTTAACTAATACTGCGTTTTAAGGTAAAATTTCATTCATTGGTTCCACTTTAAGGTTCCACTTGACTAGTGGAAATGCGTATTTACTACTGCGTTTTAAGGTAAAATTTCATTCATTGGTTAAATATACCGAAAGGTGTAAGTTAAATATACCGAACTTTGTGGGTAACTTACTTTAAAGGTGTAAGTTAAATATACCGAACTTTTTCTTTCTAGGGGACTTTACTAGTGGAAATAGGTATTTCACTACTATTGCGTTTTATGGTAAAATTTCATTCATTGGTTCCACTTTACTAGAGGAAATACGCATTTAAATAATACTGCGTTTTAAGGTAAAATTTCATTCATTGGTTCCACTTTAAGATTTCACTTGACTAGTGGAAATGCGTATTTAACTAATACTGCGTTTTAAGGTAAAATTTCATTCACTGGTTCTACTTTAAGGTTCCACTTGACTAGTGGAAATGCGTATTTACTACTGCGTTTAAAGGTAAAATTTCATTCACTGGTTCCACTTTAAGGTTCCACTTTGACTAGTGGAAATACGTATTTAACTAATACTGCGTTTTAAGGTAAAATTTCATTCATTGGTTCCACTTTGAAGTTCCACTTTACTAAAGGAAATACGTATTTCACGAATACTGCGTTTTATTCTAAAATTTCATTCATTGTGACAATGAAAATTTTGAATGCCTTAATTTTTTCATTTAAATCTTGATTTTTCTACTCCTTAGCTGTATACCAAATTATACAGCTTTAAATTATGTTAACCAAATGGGGCATACCTATAAAACACAGTTTCCTACTTAAAGTGAAAATAACACGCCCTGGTGAAGGAAACTTTTAAAAACCTTCCAACTTCTCGCCTTCGTGCAATAAACATAACCGCAAAACTTTAACCGTTTAAATTTAATCCATCTTCAGTGACTCCAAACATATTACAATCGCTACAAAGACGGTAGAAGGAGGCTTTTATGAACCATTAAATATAAAATACTCCTCATTTAACATTTTTAAAAAGTAATTGCATTTTTCAGTGCCACAAAAGCGGTATTATTCATCTTCCTCACATAAACATGGAGTCTTCCGATGCATAAAACGTGAATCATGAATACAAGAAAGCATAAATAAGACCCCTCTAGGTTGAAATATGATAAATAAAGAATAATTTTCCGATTCAAATAACCGCATTATGCAGGGGCTGAATGAAACCAGACTTTAATTCTATGGAATGTCAAAAATGATGGCTGAAAAGCTCAGCTTTCTAAATCAGATGTTTAGAGATAGTGATATGTACAGTTTTTTTACACACTATGCTGTGTTCCCATACGAGATAGGATTCAAATATTCACAGATAAATATGTTTACATCACAAAACATTTTGCATGTCATATATTTCCGTGTGAATATGATTTTCTTTGCAGTTTGAAAAATAGACTTAGAGTCACTTGTAAAATAAAATCATCTGATATAAAATCAAAGTATGAGAAAAGTAGGGTGTGGAATCAAGATATTTATTAATTGGTATTAAAACTTTCACATCTGTGAAATTTTTGCTTCTTTACATGTTTTGACTTTGACTTTTGGCGTATTTGAAATACCTTACACGTAATGCAAAACTTTTAATTTCCTCCCTCCCGGAGTCCAAGTGTCAGAATTGCAATGATCCATCTAGAGCTTTTATGTTCAGCCCGAGACACTGACACTAATTATCAGGCAGGTGCTTTTGTAAATATAATATTTAAAATTAGAGCCCTGAAAATGTAAAACTGTACAAAAATGTGCCCCCTGCTTCTCACGTTGTTTACATCAACGTATCTACGTGAATCATCGAATTCCAAAATGAAAAAAGCGAAAAACATATATAGAAATCAGCTCACTGAATCTTACCTTGGTGGCATATTGAGAATAGCCTTTAGCAAGTATAATCCTGATTTGTCTAAAATAAAAGCTGGTCTGAGCACGAAAAAAAATCACACTCCTTTTTAAATAAACGTTTGAATGCATTTAGGTTTGGAGATCTATTTTTTACATTATTGCATTATGAGGTATAATGTCCTATGTTAAGGACCTGCGTAATGTAGCAAACATATGCATGCGGCCCGAGAGATTAAAAGGTTGATCTACAGGCTTCAAAAAAATTATTACAAGGTGTGGATGTATGTATATATATATATATATATATATATATAATAAATTAAATATTATGCCCTCCATTCTAGCATTTAAATTCCCTTTCCTAAATCCAATCCGAGGTAATCTTACTTTGTCGCTTTAAAACTCATAGCAACAGAACTTCCCATGAAACGCATGCCTTGCATTTCCACGCGTGTACATCTCCGGATTCAGGCCGTGGCAGCCTTGTGGTACAGCGCGCTGGTTTTCGGTGCTGAGGGTGCTCGGATCGAATCCTGGCAAAGCGCCACTAAAATGCCTCCGTTTGTGTCGTCCCTTCATAGCGGGCAATGCTGGTCCGCCTATATGGCGCCCCCATAATAAAGTGACCAGTAAAACTACGGTGAATTATAGGCGAATTTCTTCGCGACAAGTACCTCCGCATAAAAAAAATACTAAAAAATAAAATAAAATAAAATAAATAAATAAATAAAAACATCTCCGGATTCAAAGGCGTGGGTTCACATCGCGAGCCCCAGAATTCCCCTGACCCTTCAAAATAATAGTTACATGTACGTCGCCTCTCGTGCGTAAGGTTAAAAGGTGATATATTTCGCTTCCGAGCATCTGAAATGGACGGGTGTATTTCTTTTGTCGCTCTAATAAAACGAATCGGCCAGACTGCATCTAAATTTTATTCCTTTCAGGCTGAGTCTAGCTCCAGCCATGTAAATATGAGCTAGTTTTCCTTTTCAGATTATATTTAAGAACGTGATGTAATGGATATATTACACACAGACACACACACACATACATATATATATATATATATATATATATATATATATATATATATATATATATATATATATATAAACATATGTTACCGGCAAAGTATGAAACGCCGGCATTGTATAGAGTGCCTAGGCATTGTATATAATGCCGGACGTTTTTAGGCAAAGTATGAAATATGAGAATTATTACATACTTTCCCTAGGCATTGTATGTAATACCTAGGCATTCTTTAGAATGACAAATGCTATTTAGGCAAAGTATGAAAAAGGTTCTGATATGTCTATTATATAAATGACGTGCATTTCTCAAAAATACAAATGTTATTCTGAAAAAATAATAAGAGTGTCATTAAAAAAATTTATTCAAAATACGTAAAGAAAAATGAAAGTTGTACAAAGCAAAATTTATGCCTTTCTTATTAAGGGAAACAAAATTTCCATTTAAAAAATAAGAAATTAAAATTAACCTACTTGTTGCAACATGGTAGGCTTGAATAACAATTTGAATTGCATTTCATTGCATTTTTCACACAAAGACATTTCATATTTTGGCATTTTATTTTACACATACATTTGACAAATCCTTGGCCACTGGACTGAGCTAGTCCAGTGGCCAAAATAGTTATAATCCAGTTAATAAAGTATCAAAAGATAATTTCTTGTTTTGTCCCTCCTCGAGTCTTGCTAAAAATGATTACAATTAACATAGAAAATTTATCGTTGACTTTTCTACCAGTTTCTTAAAGTATTTTTCATTGTATTTGACCGATACTTCTTGTGACTTTTTGTCCATCCTTATGCCTTGATAAAAATACAGGGTGGCCATAAAGAAACTTTGCCGATATATGGACCTCTAACGGATGTTCCGTTCAACCGATCGAGATGAGATTTCAGATATAGTTATTCAGAGATTTGAGCTCGGAATTCTGTGAACGGCAACCAAGTGGCTCTCACGGTTACGGTTATAGGTACAGAAACTTGAAATTTTCAAATAGCAACACCAATTTTTTTTCCATCGCAAAATGCTCAGCGCATGCGAAAACCCTAAAGAGTGTTCGAACGGTACGTGTATCTCAAAAAACGGACGCGTTGTGCACGCACAAAAAAACAGCTCTGCGAATGGCTAACAAACACACGATCAGAGAGCTTTTTATCGGTTTTCTACACCAAATATCTGGCGAACGGCGTTCTGTGATTGGTTTCTAGCCTCTGTCATATGCAAATTTCCTCCGTGCTCCCTGATCGTGTGTTTGTTGGCCATTCGCAGAGCTGCTTTTTGTGCGTGCATAACGCGTCCGTTTTTTTTTTGCGATACACGTACCGTTCCAACGCTTTTTAGGGTTTTCGCATGCGCTGAGCATTTTGCGACGGGAAAAAGTGGGCGTTGCCATTTGAAAATTTCGAGTTTCTATACTTATAACCGTAACCGTGAGCGTTACAGTGTTGCCGTTCACAGAATCCCGAGTACATACCTCTGAAAAACTATATCCGAAATCTCATCTCGATAGGTTGAACGGAATGGCCGCTAGAGGTCCATATATTGGCAAAGTTTCTTTATGACCACGCGGTATTTACAATTTACATAGAAAATGCTTCATTGCCTTTTGTTATAGTTCCTTAATGTAATTTTCAGTGCCTTTGATTAATCATTTTTGTGACTCTAAAGGGGTCCGGGACACATTTAAAAAAAAAAAATTATTTTTTGAGTTAAAATTTTGAATTTTTTTTGTAATGGTTAACCATATAATTTCTAAATAAAATCACATCATAAAACTTCTCAAAAAGTTTTAAAAAAATTTTTTAATTTAAAATTTTTAAAGAAGTGGGGAAATTTAAAATCGTTATAACTCAAAATATTATTTGTCGAATTTCAAAATTTTTTCATTCAAGTAAACAGAAATATATAAGTTTTGATTTTGATTCAGCATTTTTTTAAATATTAATTTTGAAAAATTTTAAATATTTAGATTAAAAATTTCAAAAAAAAAATTATGTAACTTATTTTTTTTAAATTATATTTTCAAAAATAAATATTTTTTCAAATTTGCTGAATCAAAATTAAAGTAAAAAAATTGAAAAAGACATGATCCAAGTTTGAATTATTTTTCTGTAACGGTTCTTGATTTATAACAATTTAAAGACGAGAAATGGGGAAATAACCCATCATACAGAAAAACGCACTTACAGGTTTAAACAACGATTGGCTGCTATTGGAATGTTGCAAATAAAAAAAATAATATATCTTGTCCTAATTAAAATAGAAACATGATTTAAACATCAATTTAAGCGGAAAAGAACAAAAAAAATTTAATGCAGTTAATTTTTTTTTTGAAAATTTGAAGAATTTTGTGTCCGGGACCCCACCCCACCCCCTTTCCCTAATTCAACTATTGGTAAGAAAATTAGTTTTGAGCAAATTTTATTAAATAAAAAGCTACTTACTTTACAAGGAATCAAAATGCTTGAAATCCTGTGTAAATGATTTTTACAACATCACTGTATTTCCTAGAATATGCGTTTCAGTATCTAATGATAAAACATGTTTAGTTATAAATGAGGAACATTATTCTTCTACTAATATCAGGATATATTGAGCTAGAATTTCGTTATCCTGCACCAATATAGATGAATTTCTATCTAAATAAATTTGTCCAAAAAAAGACACAAAGTCTTATACGTTTAAATTCTCCGTACCTGAAACATGGGAAATTCATACTCTCCATGTTTTAGTTACGTAGAAGCCATGTTACCCTTACCCATATCCCATGTTACCCTTACTCCGCTTATCATTACACAGGGTATTTCAAGAAGAATCATCCTATTTTTAAAAAATCATAACTATTCATCTTTTAATCTGTTTTGATCGAATAATGTATAGGCAGAAAGAGGAAAATATCGAGTTTCACGCAGTTGCCGACAAGTAGCGCTAACGCTGTTCCTTCGCCCGCCACTTCAGTGTTTGTAAAGATGGCGACTGCATAACGGAAATCAAAGAAACATCCGATTAAAAAAATCATAACTATTCATCTTTTATTCTGTTTTGTTCGAATAATATATAGGCAGAAAGAGGAAAATATCGAGTTTCACGCAGTTGCCGACAAGTAGCGCTAACGCTGTTCCTTCGCCCGCCACTTCAGTGTTTGTAAAGATGGCGACTGCATAACGGAAATCAAAGAAACATCCGATTAAAAAAATCATAACTATTCATCTTTTAATCTGTTTTGATCGAATAATGTATAGGCAGAAAGAGGAAAATATCGAGTTTCACGCAGTTGCCGACAAGTAGCGCTAACGCTGTTCCTTCGCCCGCCACTTCAGTGTTTGTAAAGATGGCGACTGCATAACGGAAATCAAAGAAACATCCGATTAAAAAAATCATAACTATTCATCTTTTATTCTGTTTTGTTCGAATAATATATAGGCAGAAAGAGGAAAATATCGAGTTTCACGCAGTTGCCGACAAGTAGCGCTAACGCTGTTCCTTCGCCCGCCACTTCAGTGTTTGTAAAGATGGCGACTGCATAACGGAAATCAAAGAAACATCCGATTAAAAAAATCATAACTATTCATCTTTTAATCTGTTTTGATTGAATAATGTATAGGCAGAAAGAGAAAAATCTCGAGCTTCACGCAGTTGCCGACAAGTAGCGCTAACGCTGTTCCTTCGCCCGCCACTGCAGTGTTTTTAAAGATGGCGACTGCACAACAGAAATCAAAGAATCATCCGATTAAAAAAATCTTAACTATTAATCTTTTAATCTGTTTTGATCGAATAATGTATTGGCAGAAAGTGGAAAATCTCGAGTTTCACGCAGTTGCCGACAAGTAGTTCCTTCGCCCGCCACTTCAGTGTTTGTAAAGATGGCGACTGCACAACAGAAATCCAAGAATCATCCGATTAAAAAATCATAACTATTCATCTTTTAATCTGTTTTGATCGAATAATGGCAGAAAGAGGAAACGCAGACACAAGTTTCACGCAGTTGTCGACAAGTAGCGCTAACGCTGTTCCTTCGCCCGCCAATTTAGTGTTTGTAAAGATGGCGACTGCACAACAGAAATCCAAGAATCATCCAATTAAAAAAATCATAACTATTCATCTTTTAATTTGTTTTGATCGAATAATGTATAGGCAGAAAGAGGAAAATCTCGAGTTTCACGCAGTTGCCGACAAGTAGCGCTAACGCTGTTCCTTCGCCCGCCACTTCAGTGTTTGTAACGATGGTGACTGTACTACAGAAATCATTTTGTGTTCTACGATTTGCGAAGTGGGAGTCCGTAACAACTGTCCAGAGTGATTTTCGTCGACAAAACCCTGGTAGATTGAAGTTCCTACCTCTCAGAGAATTTGGCGATGGTACAAACAATTCCAAGACACGTGTTGTCTGTGTACGCATAACAGCCGTTGAAGCAGTGTATGCAGACTTGCTCGCAAAAGTTTGGTATGAATTTGTCTACCATATAGACATATGTCGTGCATCCAAACGTGGGCATATTGAGCACCTTTAATTTGGTTTGTAAAATAACTTTATGATTAGTCATGTAATATAAAATTTATTTTAAGTTTCTAAGTTCAATATTTTTCGTAATATACTCATTTCAAATCGGATGATTCTTTTTGAAACTCCCTGTATAATGATCAGCGGATTAAGTTTATGATATCCAAAAGTTTCGTAACTCCTCTCATCTCTGAATGTTATTCTCTAGTGTTTCAAAACTGTTTAAGGAAGTTTGAAATTCGATCCGGGCACAGGAAAATAGAAAAACAAAAGGTCATAACGCATAATATGGTAATAATATGAAACGCAAAATATAACTGAACGGCATTCCATGTCAAAATTTTGAATATAGCATAATCGTTACGCTTTTCTACTTCCTGACACTTTCCTGTATTATACATGATGACACTATCTCAAGTTACGAGTCTGAAGTTTATCAGATTGTAACGAAAAGCTCTGACTGGAAGAGACTGTTCTTCTTCTAGATATTGAAACGGCTTATATCTCAGTTATTACCATGGCTGCAATTACATGCTTCAAGAGGGAGGGGTGTATTGTGCAACAACTTATCTGTTTCTGTACTGAAACTCTTTAGTTTGAGTTATCTTTCTGCTATATTTTCTGAGTTATTAATTTCTCTACAAACACCTGTCACAGATATCAACGCATCAAAATGAACAGTAACTTATTCTTATGTAACGCACAGGTTAACTATATAACAATTGACGTTAAGGCTGCTATGTACTAACCCCATTGGATTCGCTCACCTCAATGTTAACCTATGGAGAAAATTTGTCCACGGATTGCCGACTTGGATTCAAAGATTTTTTTTAAATTGTACTCCGTCATAGAGAAAGAAATTTTACATTTGTGTACATTTTTTGTTTTGTTTTTTTAAATGCAATTAATATTTTAAAAATTAAATTATTCGGGGAAAAAATCTGGTATAGTGTGTTTTAAACGCTCATAAATTCCTTCGGTGGACAAAATTTATAAAATGAATCCTGTAGCGCTTTGCAGAAAAGTTCAGGCTATCTGACAATACCAATTTTATTTGATTATCAGCATTTATGTACCTGTAAATAGTTGACAAAAATATATTTTAAATAAAAAATTTGGGGCAGCGCTTAACCCCCCCCCCCTATAGAGAGAGAGCCATTACAATCCCTCAAAATGTCAATCCTAAGGGGGTGTAATTCTCGAACTGTCAACTGGACTCCTCCCACCACAAGAGTCTGCAAGAAGAGGAAAAGGGAAATACGATGTTTTTTCTTAGTACATAGCAGCCAATTATAACTGACATATTCATTCTGTTAACGACAATTCAAAAACAGTCTACATAGTGTGGCCGTAAAATAATAGTGGGGTTTCAAATGGCTATAGTTCTGCAACAAATCATGTTGCAGACACAAGTCTCATACGTTACATGAAAGAGAAATACTCCAAGTTTATGTGTGCGAAAGCTTACGTGCAGACTCTGGGACTAGCGCCAGAAAATTCCGGAGAATTCCATTTTCCAGGAACTCCTCCACATTTTGCCCCAATCGAGCGGGAATTTCTTTACGAAACATTTCTTAGTGATGGGTTGGGCAAGAAGGGTGGATTGCCTGGCCACCACGGTTTCAAAACCTTACCTCCCATGTATTTCTGTTTTTGGAGTTATGAAAAAACACAGGTGTATTCCACACATGTTCGAAATCTGGACCACTTAAAAGAAAGGATCACTGAAGCTGTTTCGTCTATCCAACCGGATGTTCTCTTCCGGGTTTCGGGAGAAACTGAATATCATCTTGACGTCTGCAGGGCAACTGACAGAGAGAGCATCTAAATCTGCTGAACAGATAAGAAACTTGGAGATTTTCTCTTCAATTTGACGTAGGTTTTATCTTTCTACAATTCTTTGTTCCGAAGGTATACCCATTTTAAACCCCACCATTATTTTATGGACACACTATATTTCCTTTCCAACAACCTTCTCTTGTAAATAAATCTATTTGTAAACCCCCTTTTAGCTAGTATCTACTCAAAACAGAAAAGCTGCAGTCTCAAAGCATCTTGGGTTTGAAAAATTAACTGTCAAATGTCATGTATGTTTATCTCGATTTCCCTCGCCTCATCTTTCTAGGTGACACGATTTTCAAAAAAATGTGCCTCACATAAGAATAAATCTATATAAAACGTAGATCGTAAAAACTGGCGTAGGCCGTCTTATCCCTAGATAGAATTTATGTTGTGTTATATATATATATATATATATATATATATATATATATATATAAATTATTTAATTAGATGTAGAAGATTACATTCTAATGTTAAATATATGAACATCGATATAAACAAATTCATGAAAAAGGCTAGTGATAAAGGTTTTCCACGTCTATTTCTAAAAGACATTTTAACCAAGTTTTTGAGAGCGTGTAACCGTGACTGTTATTGAGGTGAATTAGTTGAAACTGGTGTAGGAGGAGTGTGATGTCTATATATTGTTTGCAGTTTTAGTGTTTGGTTCATTTAGTAATGGAATACATTGGGGTTTGTAGCTGGTTTAGCAGTTAAGCTTTCATTTGCAATTCATTCTTTACTTTTAAGTATGATTTCAACTTCAATAATAAGGTTTATGGAATTGTAGAGACCTACGGGAGTGTTGTCTAGGCTTAAAAACATGTTTTAACCAGAGTGGGGGTGTCACAACTGCCCCCGGTCATTAGCTACAAGGCCTCCATGTTCTGTAGTTTCATAGTTATACTATCAACACTAGCTTTCCGGACAGTTCCGAGCGGTTTTGCTATTTCATTCTGATTCCTTCATATTCAGTTTTTATTTTACTTACATATATATATATATATATATATATATATATATATATATATATATATATATATACAGAGAGAGAGAGAGAGAGAGAGAGAGAGAGAGAGAGAGAGAGAGAGAGAGAGAAAGAAAGAGAGAGAAAGATGACACTAAAATCCACTAAGATAATGCTAAAAAATTGCCATAAATAGGGGTTTTTTGTATTTTTTCTGTCAAGACTGTCAAACGACAAGATTCTGAATCTCCCCACAAAACTTACAGCTTCTAACACTTTATCTTTTATAAGAAAATCAACCACCATTTTGCCCCTTTTAAAATTTCAAAGAATCGAACGTGAGGTCTTTTAAACTTGGCAAGTCGTAATTTAGAACTTAGTAATATATATCTAAATTTTTGGCCAAAAAATATTGCGATCGCATTTCTTTTCAAATTTTTCAGTTCATTTTTGACAGAATTCAACAACAGAAGGTTTTTTGTGAAAACAGTGAATGCTGTTAAATTTTTTCTACTTCAAACAATTCATTGCGTATGGGTGATTTAAATTTACTTAGTATTTATGATACATTTACAAATAAAGCTATTAAGAGTTAAGTACAGTGAGGTAAGTTTGAGAAAACTGTTAATAAGAGAAACAAGATGAGGGGAGAAACAAGATCAAGGTTATGATTACAAAAGTTTCTTGTTTTGCACCGTCATACAAAACACTGGCCATCATCATATATCTTCTTAACTAATTCAGGAATGATCCTGCCTGCGTTATTGACCTACGTGGCTACTTATTTTTCTAAATCGATAAATTCTAGATTTCAGCAGATATTTTCTCCATTTACTGAATATTGCTTTTTTGTTTTATTCCAGGAGCTCAGTAAAACGCTACATCAATGATAATCAAGGTCTTGTTCGACGCATGTACGGTGATGAAAAACACAGCTCCGTTTTGTTGAATGAAATTGACGGATTTAAACTCAGATTTGACCAACTACGATCTTTCATGAGCAGAGGCTACAGCAGAACAGAATATGGACGATCCGCAAGAGGTTCCAGGCGCCAGCCAAGGCCACAGCTCTTTGACGATGACGATGACGAAACTCCAGCTACCATCTTCAGAGTAGTGACAGAAACCTCCATAAAGGTCGGAGACCCAATAACAAAGCCCATGACCACAGAAATACCTACTACTACTTATGAATCTACCACAGCAGATTTTGATACTACAGTTCTTGAACATACTTTACATACGACAACAGTGACTCCATCCGCCTCGTCTACAACTCAACAAACAGTCCAGACAGACCCCAGTACAACGGAGACAGTCAAAGATACAACTTACACAACAGCAAAAACAACGCCCTCGACTGGTTTACCAAGCACCACAGAAACTGCATCGCATCCATCTACGAGTCCCATCCAAGACAGTCCAGTGGCTATGGAAAGAATTGGGCATGGAGATGTTGACGACTACGACTACGAGCCTGACAGGAAAGCAGCTTCCTTAGTTCTTCAAAACAGCGTGGAAGAGAAAACTAAGTACAAGCAGGATTCGAATGATGTAAAAAGAAATGAACCCTTGAAGTATGATGATGAATCATCAATCCACGAAGTAGTTGCCGATGATACTACCAACGAACCTGCTTCTAAAGGCACTGAAACGAAAGCTGAAGAAGAGGAAGCAGCAGAAGAAGAGATACCAAGAAGAGGAATGTAAGTTATATGTTAAGCAATCAACTTTTAATTGAGTAACTGTATTTCTTAAGGTAGTTTTTATTAACTCAAGAATCCTGTCTTCTGTGTAAAATTTATAATGGTTAATGTTTAACTGGAACTTGCCCTGATCATCAAATGACTTCTCACTATACCTATTACTGAATCCACCTACTTAATGTATATCCTTAAGTGAAGTTTAACACCAAACAGGATTTTATTGAGTTCGAAAATACTCTAGAAAAAACTACGAAGTATTATTAGTGTTTGAGTTAATTTAATATATAAATAAAACGTGTATCATGAGAAAATAATTTGATAAATAAAATCTCTTGTATTTTTTTTCATACAAATGCCGAAGGTCAAATTTCCTTAGGCAGATATTTGTCACAATAGATTTTTGAAGTCAGATATCACCATCTAAAACCTAGACAAATTTCGTACATTTGGGTTCGGATTTCAAATTTATATGCATCAGAAATTTATTCAATCTCGGTATTAAATGTGTTCTCAAAAGTATTAATAGTTTTTGAATCAATTTTATATAAAAGTAAAATGTGAATCATGAGGATATAACTTGATAAAGAAAATCTGTCGGATTTTTCTTTTATTCATATGCCGATGGTCCAATTTCCTTAGGCAGAAATTTGACAGAATCGATTTTTGAAGTCAGATCACCATCTAAAACCTAGACAAATTTTGTACATTTGGGTTCGGAATTCAAATTTATATGCATCAGAAATTTATTAACTTTCGGTATTAAATATACTCTCGAAAGTATTAGCAGTGTTTGAATGAAATTTATATATAAATAAAATGTGCATCATGAGGAAATAATTTGATAAATAAAATCTCAGGGATTTGTTTTTTATTCATATGATCAAATTTCCTTAAACATAAATTAGTCATAATCGATTTTCAAAGTCAGATCTCAATCTAAAACCGTAATACTAGACAAATTTCGTACATTTTGGTTCGCATTTCAAATTTATATTCTTCAGAAATTTGTTAAAACTCGGTTTCTCTCAAAGAAAACCCTAAAGTACTGGAAAGTTATTTTATACTTAAATTTTTAAAATATCTTCGATTAAATATTTTCTTAAAAGTAGAAACATTGTTTTGTACCAGTTTGATATGTTTAGAAAAAAAGACTTGTGTGGAAATCTATATGTAACTAACTAGCTAACCAATGGCGCAACAGTCCATGGTGGACCAAGACCTGTGGTGCCCATCTCTGCCATTTTTATTTTTAGTTATGTTTGTGAGATATGGAATTAAACCTGACGGTAATTATTGTTTATTTCGCACTGTTCAGTAACCATATTTCTTTTTATTGGGTTCAATGGTAGTTTTTTAAGTGTATTTCTTTATTCTTAATATTATGATTTTCAACATTCGGCAATGATGTGTTGAGTATAATTTGTGTATTAGTGCATTTATTTACTATCCAACCGTCCTGTTTTGACGGATACCAACGAGTCTTATTTTATGTTTCTAAACTTTAAAACATGCGCTTGAAAAAATGTATCAAATATTGGTACCTTTTCCAATATCGCGTTAAATTTCAGAAGATGTCATTTTATGCTTTCGTATCTTAAAAAGCTGTGATTCAATACCTTTTTTAAAACGAAAATATTATTGATATTTCGTATATCAATGAAATGTGCTTCACGCTGAAGTAATTTGATAAAATTAATGAAAACATGTTAGGATAAAAAATACTTAGTGTCACTTAAGCCTTGATTGACAATGACACAACTTGGGGATGATTTAATTAAGTTTGATGCTCAAGAGCTCATTTAATTAAGGGCTGATTCTTAGCCCAATAATACAATTAACACAGGATTATTAAGTAAAATAACACGTAGTTTTAATACAGTTGCATGTTATTGGCTGA
This sequence comes from Dolomedes plantarius, assembly GCA_907164885.2. Taxonomy (NCBI): domain Eukaryota; kingdom Metazoa; phylum Arthropoda; class Arachnida; order Araneae; family Dolomedidae; genus Dolomedes; species Dolomedes plantarius. The sequence goes on from OU015490.1 coordinate 141,819,983, forward strand.
TAAGCATGATCGTTCCCGGTTTTATAGGGAATAATTTTTATTGGTTACAAGCCAAACATTTTATTTTTGGAGGAATTAATTTTATGCTTGTAAAATTGAAAACTTCCATGTTAAGTTTATAGAAATGTCTTTAGTAGAGAATGGGATTTTTCTTTTCATTTCATGGAAAACATTTCAGAATTATTTCGGATAATATACTTATCCCTAAGTTATGTACGATTAAATATGAATTATTTTAAACACTGTCAATAAGCTGATTCTTAGCCCAATAATACAATTAACGAAGGATTATTAAGTAAAATAACACGTAGTTTTAATACAGTTGCATGTTATTGGGTGATAAGCATGTTCTCTCCCAGTTTTATAGGGAATAATTTTTATTGGTTACAAGCCAAACATTTCATTTTTGGAGGCATTAATTTTATACTTGTAAAATTGAAACCTTCCATGTTTAGTCTATAGAAAAGTCTTTAGCAGAGAATGGGATTTTTCTTTTCATTTGATGGAAAACATTTCAGAATTATTTCCAATAATATAGTTATCTCTAAGTTATGTACGATTAAATATGAATTATTTTAAACACTAGCTATAAGCTGATTCTTAGCCCAAGAATACAATTAACGCAGGATTACGAAGTAAAATAACACGTAGTTTTAATACAGTTGCATGTTATTGGCTGATAAGTATGTTTGTTCCTAGTTTTATAGAGAATAATTTTTATTGGTTACAAGCCAAACATTTCATATTTGGAGGCATTAATTTTATACTTGTAAAATTGAAAACTTCCATGTTTAGTTTATAGAAAAGACTTTAGTAGAGAATGGGATTTTTCTTTTCATTTGATGGAAAACATTTCAGAATTATTTCAAATAATATACTTATCCCTAAGTTATGTGCGATTAAATATGAATTATTTTAAACACTATCAATAAGGACAATTTTTCAGAACAGAAAATCTAAGGAAAACCCGTATTTAACTTCAGCGTATAGTATAAGGTTACCATAATTCACAAAGAAATGATTTTTAAATCTTCAAATCTAATGATAGTATTTTTAATATTTATTGATATATAGTGGAACCTCGATCGATCGTTCCCCGAATCATCGTTTTCCCGTTTGTGACGTTTACTCCATCAAGTCCCGGAGATAATACAGTGCTAGCCCAAATGAATGACTATTTTAAATTTTTATATTTTCGAAACTATTACACATATTACAATAAGTGATACCCGAAATTAAATAAAAATATACCAAGTTTTATTTTCAGTTACAAATATTCGATGTGTGACCCTTTTGTTACACGACAAACATCTAACCTGTAATCAAGTTCGTTCCAGATATTTTGTGGTATCCCACTGTCAATGGTTCCTAATGCTGCACAAATGCGTTCTTTAAGTTCTTACAGTGTTTTCGGCATCGGTAGTGCCTAAACAGTGTCTTTGACGTAAACCCATAAAAAGAAATTCCATGGCGTAAGGTTCAGGGATCTTGGTGGCCATGTGATTAAGGGAAAATCACTGTCACCCACACGCCTCATCAATCGGTGTGGAAGTTCCTCGTTTAAGTAAGCACGTACATGCAAAGACCTTGCATATTCTAATACGCAAAGACTCTTCTCTGCCATTGTCGCCATGTTTGGATTTCAATCACAGCGTTCTATAGATATGCTACCATCTATTGATCGACAGCGGGAAAACTTTATATATATTTCTTTAATTTCGTGTATCACTTATTGTAATATGTGTAATAGTTTCGAAAATGCAAATTTTTAAATTCCGGTCATTCATTTGTGTTAACTCTGTAATTCTATGTTATGTTCCCGTGTCTATAGTTTTCCCGTATTTATCGTTCAGTGCAATAGGTCCATTTACTAACGATGGATCGAGGTTCCAATGTATTACGTGTCTTTCATCTTAAACCATACATTTTTCTTCCATATTCATTGCCGGGTTCATATATTATTACCGTTCGTACTCTTTGTTTTTATTAATTTCCATGTCTTTATTAACTCACTTTCTTGTTTGTTTGTGTGTGTATGTGTTTGTCTAGTACAAATCTTGCAATCGATTTTAACAAACTTCCCGACTAGCTAGACATTTGAAACTTTTAGAATAGCTCAGAACACGATGGCAATGCATTTTTTTTATACTTTTAGCAATCTTTAAGCAGGATTGAATTCACTTTCAGTTATTTTTAGTTAATTTTGTTTTGTACGCTGGTGCAGCCATCTATCAACCGGGACGGTAACGAAAGGTTAAACGCAAGTTAACTTCCAATTAACTTCATTTTCTTTTAAGTTGATGGGATAATTCATCAAAAACTTTTTTTTTAAGTATTTATTAATACATAGAATTGTCAAGTTTATATGATTCAACAGAAAATTTAAAAACATGGTATATAAAAAGTTTTTTTATCTTGTAATTATTTTGTCTATATTCTGACTTACACAATGTAAAAATTAAATGCTACTTCAGGTTTAAAAAACTGTCTGTTTCAGGGTGCGATTTTTCTGGGTGTCGGATTTACTTTTATTTTTTTCCTCCTTTTGTACCTTAACTAGCTAAAAACCCGTACTTCGCTATGGAGTACATTCAAATTAAATACAACGGTCAATGTATGCAATTAATGCCAAAAAATATGTATACATATTTTTAATAAATACAATGATCAATGCATGCAATTGATGTTAAAAAAAGAATATATATATATTTATAAAAAAATCGTAACGGATATTTTTATACACCAAATAATGTAGACGAAAGTATTCCGATTAAATCTAAGAGAACATACTAAAGAATATAATACAGTTAATATAGTACAGTTTGAGGAACATATCTTTTACTGTATTTTAATATTTTTTTGGATAATGTCCAATCGTCTGCCGGATTAGAAAGAAAAAAAAATATTTTTTTGTCTATTTCGTTGTTATGCACGTGATGCAAAAATTAGTTTAAAGTATCAGAAAAGAAAAGAAACCACGTGATCAGCATTTATAAATTAAATTCTAAAAATTAATCTTTAAAAATTCACCAAAAATCAGAAAATGGAGGTAAAGATTCGAAAAAGATTTCATTTTAAAGGAAATTTTATGTTCTTTCTCATGATATAAATTGTATAAGCCTCAGATTATTATTCCAAATGCAAACTTTGAAAAAAGTTAAAAAACATCTTAAAAATTTAATTTAAATAAATCTTTTCAAAAATCTTTCTTAGTGCACCTCTACACTATAAGAAAAATCGTATTCCAAAATTTCAGCCCTTTAGGTCCTGCGGTTCGGTCTGTGCGTTATATGTCAGTCAGTCAGTCATTCAGTCAATCAGTCAGTCAGTTACGGAACTGTTTTATATTAGAGTTTTTTGTGTCTAAAAAAATTAAACAGGTGGCGCTGGTTGTTCCGTGAAAGCGAAAGTTGTAAAATGGCTACTCCATCAGAGGAAGCAATATGTGTTCACTGGTTTTTGCAAAATCCGTTATGCAAGTACAAAGAAATTTGGAAAAGATCCTCCGAGTTATAACAACATCTTAGCTTGGTATAAAAAATTTCTGGAAACGGGAAGCGTCCTTGATAATTGGTTGTAGTGTCGAAGAACTCAAAAAAATGCATAATTGCTACAATTTTATGTGTTACGGTTTCATTTTGGAAAGCACATAGGCTGAGATTGATTACCAACTAGATGTTCTCCGTGCCACAAAAGTTTCACATATGGAAATTCATTGACTGCACTAAAAAGACTCTGATATATAAGGTAACACATATGTGAATTTCTTGTTCCTACCTTGGGTACTTTTTTGTATAAATTTTTAAAAACTCTGATATATAAGTTAACACATATGTGAATTTCTTGTTCCCTCCTTGGGTACTTTTTTTTGTATAAATTTTTTAAAACTCTGATATATAAGGTAACACATATGTCAATTTCTTGTTCCTACCTTGAGTACTTTTTTGTATAAATTTTTAAAAACTCTGATATATAAGGTAACACATATATGAATTTCTTGTTCCCTCCTTGAGTACTTTTTTTTGTATAATTTTTTAAAAACTGTGATATATAAGGTAACACATATATGAATTTCTTCTTCCTACCTTGGCTACTTTTTTTGTATAAATTTTTAAAAACTCTGATATATAAGGTAACACATATATGAATTTCTTGTTCCTACCTTGGGTACTTTTTTTTGTATAAATTTTTAAAATGTGTCAAGGTTTATTGAGACACACTGTATAAAAAAATCAAATTTATCTTCACTCAACCTGTACTGAAAGGAGTTGAGGGCCTCATGAGATAGTGGTGAAGTAGAGGAGGAGAGGGGTTATTGCTTGAAGGGGGAGTTTCCTTCCAATAAAACACCAGAAGGTTGTGTAGGGATTCTTCCCCTTTTCTGGCACATAACACAGCCCGATCCCTGTTGTAGATTTAGATTTAGGGATTTTCACTACAAACCTATCAAATGAAACTTGCTTTTGCTTGCGGTTCAAAATGTTTCTGAAAGGAGGTTTGCTACATATTTGTCAGCGTGATACTTTTGAATAAAATTTCGTTATTCATAGGCAATCCGGATAATCGAAAATTCGGATACTCCGGGTCATAAGCAAAATAAAATCCTTAACTAAGTAGACTTGCAGTTTATTAAGATAAAAAACTATGTTTTGTAACAAAATTACATAGTATTGTTTACAAGGCATTAAAATATATAAAAATAACTTTTCTGAGTCAATCCACGTCATCATCCTGTGACACTCTAGTAAAGCTTTCTTAAACTCAACAAAAAACATTTCACTACCATAATTTATTGTACAATCTATGCAGGAACTGTACATTGAATCAAAGTAAAAAGTGAATTTTTTACGTGCTTGTAGTTACGTTCTTGCTATCATAGTGAAAAATTATTATCTAATGTGAACATTAAATAAAAATAATGCCTACAAATCTGATCCGGATCAACGAGGTTTTACTGTACTGTAGAACTGTTGTCGAGGAGTTCAAATAAGATACGGCGGAGCAAAATTGCTGAAGTCCCAGAATGGCCAAGGCAGAAAGCAGTCTCCTTGTTTCGACTAGTGACGGGACATGATTGCCTATCGAAACATCTCTGCCATATAAATATCGTCCAAGAACCCTTCTGCAAGCTCTGAAATCGACGAGAGTTCATGGACTTTACCCATATACTGTCTTACTCCGCTCTACCTCCAGCTCCAGTGTGGGAGAGAGATTGGATATCTAGGAGATTTTGGGAATCAGACGTTTTTTAGTTCGCTTTTGTTTGTTGCTTCTTGTTTTTTTCTTTATATATATATAACTAAATATAAATAATGTAACAGAGCTAGATAATTATAGGAAGAAAGTAGACAAAAAACAAACAGAAATCAAGCACTTAGGGCTCTACGCATCAAAGGTAATATTCTGTAGTAGTACCGGAGCTAAACCAGAAATCGAGGTAATCGACTGGTCTCGTCATCAGGGAGCTTAACCAAATCAGTAACCTCAAGGGGAACTTTCTGAATAGGATGCAGGTATAATCAAAAGACATCCCAAGGCCTCGAGATCCCCATTGAAGCAGATAGTCAAAAGAAAATGAAAAGACACGGACAAATTGCACTAAGGACTCAACGCACCATATATGCAAGTGTACAAACAATCCTAATGTAAAGACTAGAGCAGAGATGCTCACAAACCCTAAAACAGTGAGTGACAGTTATGGTGAAACAGCAGCCAATTTTTACCCTAGTAGTTACGTCACAGTAGTAATATATATATATATATATATATATATATATATATATATATATATATATATATATATATATATATATATACTCAAGAGCCAAAACATTATGACCACCCCTACATTTTGCAATGAATTCGCCTGGATGACGTGGAAGGCACGTGATCAGGTGGAAGTGGTATTTAACTGCTGCTGGAGAGTCTGAAGAATCATTCTTTCACTTACTTCTGTGTGTGATGGGAAAGGCTGCGGATCTAAGCGACTTTGATAGAGGGCAGATTGCAATGGCTCGGAACAAGTATTTCCGAAACTGCATGACTCGTGGGTTGTTCGCGACCTACAGTTGTTAGTACTTATGCAAAGTGGATGAATGACGGTGAAACCAGCAGTAGACGACATGGTGTTGGACGTCCACACGCTATCAAAGAAAAAGGCCGGAGACTGTCTCGCATGGTGAAGCAAAACCGGAGCCAGACAGTGGCTCAGCTGACAGCCCAGTACAATGCAGGGCCAAGTAGAATAGTATCGCAGCACACTGTTCAGCGGACACTGTTGGATATGGGGCTACGCAGCAAACGTCCCACTCGTGTGCCTTTGCTGACCAAGCGTCATCGCCAACTGCGCCTGCACTGGGCCCGGGAACATCGCGACTGGTCCATTGATCAGTGGGAGAGAGTTGCCTGGTCAGATGAATCACGGTTTGTCATTCATCCCGCCGATGGCCGTGTCAGGATACGCCGTCTTCCAGGCGAACTGTTGCTCCCTCAATGTACAGTAGGTCATACACAGGCCGGTGGTGGTGGTATTATGCTGTGGGGGACGTTCTCTTCGGCGTCTCTGGGACCCGTGGTTGTGGTAGAGCAGACCATGAATGCTACAGGGTATCTGAACATCATTGCGAACCAGTTGCACCCTTACATGGCCTCTGTTTTTCCAGCTGGAAATGGAATGTTCCAACAGGACAACGCCCCGTGTCACAAGGCTAAAATTGTGTTGGAGTGGTTCCAGGAACATGATGCTGAATTCCAGTTAATGTCCTGGCAGCCTAACCCACCGGATCTCAATCCGATAGAACACATTTGGGATGTCATGGGACGGCAGCTCAGAGTTCAAAGACCACCAAATCGCAATATCTCGGATTTGCGTGACCGTTGCTTAAAGATCTGGTACAATCTGTCTCCGGCCATCTACCAAGGACTTGTGGCATCCATGCCAAGGCGGGTTGAAGCTGTGCTGCGCGCCAAAGGTGGGCCAACTCGTTATTGACAGGTGGTCATAATGTTTTGGCTCTTGAGTGTATATATATATATATATATATATATATATATATATATATATATATATATATATATATATATATTTATATATATATATTTATTTATTTATTTATTTATTTATTTATATAAATATATATATATATATTGTAACCCGCCATTGGAAACGAAAAAAATTTTAAACAGATTCAAAATGTCTCGCTCAATACAATATGAGTAGTTTTACAAATATGATTAAAACGCAAAAGAGTAAAAAAATATCTTGTGTCATTGATTATTTCATAATTGACAACGAAATTGCTCTAGGGTTAATTTGATTGTTTGTGATACTCAATAACTAATTTATTTAGACGCCAATGATCCGAACTAGAATGAAAGAAAACATGACTTTTCCATTTAGACTGCATAAAACAATCCAGAAATACCTATTTATTTTCATTTAATACTAAATGTAAAATTATTTTTTAAATATTTTATACAATTACATGTACATTGATAGTAAATATCCTAGTTTACAGAAAAGTGTTCATAATGGTTATAGATAGAACATGTTACTTTAAGATAAATCCTTATGATTTCATTGATAAAAATATTATCTATAAACGTATATAAAACAGTTCCATAACTGACTGACTGACATATAACGCAGAGACCGAACCGCTGGACCTAAAGGGCTGAAATTTTAAATGGCGATTCTTCTTATAGTGTAGGGGTGCACTAAGAGAGATTTTTAAAAATTTCTTCTTTAGTTAGATTTTTTTTAGTTAAATTTTTAAGCTTTTTTGAAACATTCTTTAAAGTCTGCATTTAAAATAATAATCGGAGGGTTATAAAATTTATATCACTAGAGAGATCATAAAACTTCTTTTAAAATGAAATGTTTTTCGAATCTTTTCCTCCATTTTCTGATTTTTGGTGAATTTTTAAAGATTATTTTTTTAGAATTTAATTTATTAAATGCTGATCACTTGGTTTTTTTGTGATACTTTAAATTAATTTATCGTCACGTGCATAACAACGAAATAAATTGACAAAAAAAATTTTTTTTCTAATGCGGCAGACGATTGGACATTATCCAAAAATACTATTAAAATAGAGTAAAAGAAATGTTCCTCAAACTGTACTCTATTAACTGTACTATATTCTTTAGTATGTTCTATTAGATTTAATTTGAATATTTTCTTCTACATTATTTTATCTATAAAAATATCCGTTACGATTGTTTTATAAATATTTTTTTGGCATTGATTGATATACATTGACCGTTGTATAATTTGAATGTACACCGTAGCGAAGTACGGGTTTTCAGCTAGTCATTTATAATTTTATAAGCCAAATACCACTCACTCACTCACTCACTGATTACTGTGTCTTCCGAATCATAAGTGTTAGTAAGCTGAAATTTTGTATGGTGGTTCCTTTTAGGCTCTAGGGGCTTACTAAGAAAACATTAAAATAAACACAAACTTTAAGGGGGTTAAAAGGGTTTTTAAACCCCCAAAATAAAACCCTAACGAACTGATCATTTATCTCTAGAACAATAAGATTTCGTTTGGTTTGAAGCCCTACGGTGAACTTTTTGCTACACGAGGGCTAATTAGACTGGGACCTACAGTTTGAAGCCGATTTGGAACGGCTACAAACATCCGTGCCAACAGTTGGACTCGAACCCACAGGTTCTGAACAGCTACCTAGCCAACTAGAACCATAAGGCCTAAGAAGTTGAAATTTTGCATGGAGACTCATCTAAAGCTTTTTTTAAAATCAATCTTTAAAGGGGTTAAAAGGGGATAAAGCCACAAAAAAAACTAATACCCGTATTTATTGTCGGATCACAGTCATTAAATTACAGGGTGAACTCCTTTTGTAAGAGTTCCCCCTTTAAAGTGTTGTCATTGACGAATGACAACACTTTACTGTTTAAAAAAATGTAATTATATTAATATATTTACATAATTTATGGTATTAATGTAACCCGTAGTGAAGCATGGGTATTTAGGTATTTTATATATAAATCTTCTTCTTTAGTTAAAAAAAGACCATCAACAAAAATTTACGCATTCTTCATTTTTGAAAAAAAAATTATAAAAAAGATCGAGTAGTTTATCTCTGAAAACAGATATTTATAAATAAATATTTCTTAAGGCTCTTTGTTTCCGAATGACAATTTGGAAGAGGTACGAATTTGGTTTTCTCTCTAATGCGGAGACACTTTGTCGTAACACATTCGCCCTTTGTTATTCACCGCAGTCTTTCAGGCTACTTTATTATGGCAACACCTTTTAGGTGAGCCAGCATTGCTCCCTGTGAAGGGACAACACGTTAGCGACCAAGCCTTATTTGGGATTTGAACCCAAGCCCAAAGTGTGGAAGAGCACGCCGCTAAACACTGTCACATGCGGGAGTCAAATATACGAATTTCACCACTTCTTTGGTTCTTACTAGGGTTTATACAAAAACCTACTTTTTGAAAAACCGGTTTTCGAATTCCAGATTTCCAAAAAACCGGTTTTAGCCGTTTTTCGAATTTTTGTCAAAAAAAATAGAATAGGGGAAAATATTTTATTTAATTTATATAAAATAACAAAAAACGAAATCAATATCAAAGTCAAAATATAAAAAAAAATTGAGGATTACGCATTACTTACACAAAATAACGAAAACCCAAACAAAAATTTCAAATTTCAAATAATATTTATATTTATTTCACTAATTTTAATTTCTCCTAAGAAAATAGGATTTTAAAAAACATAAAATATCCACTGAACTTTTTATTTTACATTAATTTTTGAGAGAAGAAATTTATATAGTAAAATTAAAGTTTTAAAATAGAAAATAAAAAATACAAATGTAGAAATTTGAAACATACTTAATACTTACTTTATTTTTACCAACTATAACAACTGTTTATTTTTGTTTCCAGTTTTCACTTTACAAGATTAAGCGAACCTCTCGTGACTCGTGACGGATTGCACATATGTACTAACACAAAGGAGCATGTGCAATCCGTCACGTATAAGTCGGTTAGGCACGTCTTTTCCACGTGCGCAGTGCCCAATGCACAAGCACTGGCCAACGCAACTCGCAACGTTGAAAAAATATGTCTGCTACCCGTTGCATAGAATGAATAGCAAATCAAATAAGTTAAATATTAATTTTTACATAATAATATGAATTCTTTTAAACCGGTTTTCTTAATTTAAAAACCGGTTTTCAAATGTGACAAATTTATTTTAAAAACCGGTTTTTTTAAACCGGGTTTGAAAAACCGTCAAACCCTAGTTCTTACTTATCTGGAGACTTTTTCCGTAAGGAAATCTTTTATCCAGAGTATTTGGAGATCTCCCGTGGTCCATGACTCGTACGTTGGTGTCTGCCCTGGTAGAGCTCTTGCCTTCAAGGATGACGGAGCTGAGCAGAGTGCAATCTCTAGCTTTGCAAGTGGCCACTTAAGGTGCCTAATATTTGATCGACAAAACAAAACCTTCCACACTTTTAATAAGTGTAATAATGAGCAGGCCACTCCTGGTCACATCCTAACTTGCCTAATCCAAAAGCAATTCCGGCCATTCCCGAAGGTATACGGTAAGTAATGACTGACGACTAGACGTGCGATGGCTTACAAACTTCAACAATTAAATTACATTTCTTACATAATTCAAAACAGCAAAGTTCAAAAGCCTCATAGCTCAATACACGAGAAAAACTCAAATACATCCATAACTACAATTAATCATATATATACAATTACTACAATTTATACAATCACAATTGATACATAAAATACAAAATTTACTTTCAAATATAAACAACAAACCAGAAATATAAACTTAACTTTAAATCTATAAAATAGAACCTTTACAAACAATATAAGCATAACCATTAAGCACATAAAACATGTTCAAATATGTAAACAACCCACAAGAAATTGAAACAAAGCCCATAAACTAATTGTATAAGCTCATATACAACCTATAACTGCATTAGACATTTGTATACAATTATAAACAACTTTGATAACAATTATACATAGTAAAACTCTTTCAAATGACTATTATTTCCATGAACATCGAAACAAACGCATTAAACTTGACACTATGACATTAACCTATGGAGAAGTTCTAAAGAAAATCCGACCCGTCCGAAGGGCCAGGCGCAGGCCCGAGAACAAAAACAAAATTACTAATGGTAAACCAAACCTACTTAATGTTAAATATTTTACGTACTTATAAATAATAAATATAGGCCAAGTTTCGTTATTCCCAACAGATCTAGGAATGGGAGGTAACCTGAAAAGGGTAATGTTCATCTAATAGGTCGTTCATTACAATCGTAATGAATCTCGACAATTATAGTCCAAATAAAATTGGTTAGTGGGCCCATTCAACACTGCTCTAGGAAGTTTGGAACGTTGATCTTTCCATCTGTCGCATACTTACAGACAGTGTTCTGTAGTCTGTACAGAACCGCCTTCGCAAGAGTCAGGTTTTCAAAAAAAATTTTTTGATAATTTGCCTAAATTACTCTAGGGAGGAATTTATTACCGATCCTCGCCTATTAATGGACCTACTCAGGATATATGGACTCGTGGACCTGGTCTAGCATCACTAGGAGGTATTAGAAACAACAACTTCAACAACAGTTATACGAATATCACAGTAAAAATTCAACTTAATATAAGCTGGTAGACTCAAGTTTTCATTAATCACAACGACCAAAAAATTGAAATTGTATGAGAAAAATCGCCAAATATAATAACTGTTTATTTATATTCTTGGATATGCAAAGCATGTTTTTAAACTTCACAACTTTTCACCCAAAGACACATGTGTGAATACTTTTTATTATTATTATTTATTTATTTTGCTGTCAACACCCTTTCAATCAAGAAAACTTGCGAGTAATTTCTACAGCCAAAAAGCTACATTCAGATTTACGAGTAATTAACATGAACTCGCAATTAACATTTATTCTTAAAAAACTAAGAATACGAGAAGCCTATGACTTACAAATTACCTTACGGATAATTTAAAACTAATTACAAATTTGCATATTTCATTGTAAATATGAAAATAATTATTTTAAAGCTAGCTGATATATTTTCATAAACTATAAACACCTCATGATACGTATATTGTATATTATTTATTGCAAATTAATATTACACTTAATTATAAATACGTAAACACTTAAAGCTGTTGTGTACTAACCCTATTAGATTCGCACACCTCAATGTTAATATACGTAGAAAATGTGTCCAAGGATTGGCGACTTGGATTAAAAGACTTTTTTTATATTGTACTCCGTAATAGAGAAAGAAATTTTATACCTTGAGGAATTTTTCTTTCTAAAAAAAATGCAAATTATATTTTAAAATTTCAATTCTTAGGGGGGAGAAATCTGGTATATTACGTTTAAAACGCTTCGAAATTCCTTTGGGGGACGAAATTTAGAAAATGAATTCTGTTGCAAGGTGCAGAAAAGTTCAGGCTATCTGAAAATATCATTTTTATTGGATTATCAGCATTTATAAAGCTGTAAATAGTAGACACATTTTCTCCATAGGTTAACATTGAGGTGAGCGATTCCAATAGGGTTAGCACACAGCAGCCTTAATGCATTGTTTAAAGTACACTAACCAATGTTTTTTAACTTTATTTGGAATTTCAGGCTGCGAAACACTCAGATGTGTTTACTTTCGCTTTAGCTAAATTTAACTCAGAGTAAAGAAACAATTCTTCTTCCAGTAAAAATATTGTAAAATCCCAACATGTGGAAAAACAATTTTTTTAAAATTCCGAATGCTAATAAGTCACTCTCGACGTCTTTTAAAACGCATTAAGCGATCAATATGTCAAGAAATCTGCTACTTGGCTGAATTATCGCTGCTTTCTGAGAAAAATCCCCAAAAGTAGTTCACATCTTTCCAAAAACTCTTTTTCTACTGACAACTATTTTTTTCTTTGCGTTCTGTAATTGGGTAGATACGGACAAGGAAAACTTAAATTTAATCACAATAAAAACAGTCCTGAGGGAAAAATCAATATGTAAGTACATTGCTTCTCGGTGCTTTGTGCTATAAATAATCAGAGTTTTGAAAGCAATCATTTCATAATCTCCAAATTATTTCCGATGTATCACGTATTGATACATCTCTACAGTAATTAAATATCCTACAGTTCATAAATTATGTAATAATTGTCATATGTTGTTGCTGTTGTTGTTGTCCCCTGTTGTTGTTAAATTCCTTGGCCGGGAGTATTAAAGACCAGGTCGATATCGGATAGCTTGCAGAGGGGTGCGACTCCAGTTTATAAGTTCACCACAAGGGTCAGAGTCCAAATTAGCCAGGTACCTCCTCAATTTCGTCTGAACAATCGCATGGGACATCTCGGGGGATCATACCCTCTCCCACCCTCTCTGACCTCATAGAGGTGATTTTTGGTCTACGGATTTATCGTGCCCATATCCGGCCTAGAGACGGAGGTATTTAATGGCGCTTGTCGGGGTCAATCAGAGCACCCTCAGCACCTAAACCCTACATGCTACCACAGGAATATCTCGGTGCACCATAGGACTGCGCTCCCACACGGCTAGTCCGGTTCTGCAATCTCTAGTTTGTCGTATACGACTTTTAGGGCGTAAAATATTGAATCCTTTAGAAAATTCTCAATAGGTTAACATTGAAGTGACACATTTTCTCAATAGGGACACATTTTCTCAATAGGTTAACAATGAAGTGAGCGAATCTAATAGGGTTAGTACTGTAAAGAATCCCATAGAATAGCGAATATTTTGTGCGTGGAAATTATGGGAAGACCAACCAACGCGAGGTTTGTGCAGCTAATTGATTTGGACGGCTGCATACAGACAGTCGCCTGGCAACAAAATAGTTGGAAGTGCTACCGACAGCTCACAGAACAGTCCATCAGCTACAAAACGGAAGTTGCCGACTGGAGGTGCCTAGTCCTCTGGGAACAATAACTGAATATAGAAAGGCGGCGTTTTCTAGACCTTTCAAGAACGTTCAGCGAAGGGTATATAAAATCGCCGGACGCGAGTTAAAAATCTCAGTGATTCAGAGTTTAAGCTCATAGTGACTCTGGAACTGGAGACAAGGAGATACTGTCGGGCCTAGATAGACTTTAATGGACAAAGCGATAATTCAAGTGTGACCTTCCTCGTCGATGCCGTGAACCCACGAATTTAATTTTTTATATATACTGTAAATAGCCTGTATTTAGTCGAGAAATGCAATTAAAGCATAAAATACAAAAAGGCTGGCAGTATTTTATTTAAGGCAATGTCCTTACAGTACACAACAGCATTTATGTTGCTAATTAATTAAACATTACAGGATTTTAAGCGAAATTTAGAGTAAAAAGTGAAAATTGAAAGAAATAATTAAAAAAAACTTTAAAACTTGAAATCTCTTTTCGGTATTTTAAATCCGCACCAAGATCTTATCGATTAAATTCACTACTTTTTTCTTATTCTATTAGACGTCGCCGAGGGATTGCTGTATTACTTGTTTGATTGGAAATTTGGTACCTTAGAAAAGCACAGAACCGCAATTTTGTTAAAGTGACAACATCAGCACTTTGCCGCTACAAACACTGTTTCCTTATTTATTTTAAGGAAAATAATACGAGCAGTCTGAAATTGGGACTGATAATGGATCAGCATTTGTGTAGCTCTAAATCAGGGAATCCCAAAGGGGTCCAGGTGGGGTCCCTTAGGGGTAAAAGAAGGAATGTTTGGAATGGGAGTTTAAAGGGGAAGTTTAAAATGGGTCTATAGTATTCAAGGGGTCAATTGGGGATCTATAAGTTTTTCTGTTTTAAAATTTAATTTAATTTTTTAGAAATGTAATAATTAGATAATAATATCCGTTTTAATATGCATAATAATTACAAGATAAAAAGAACTTTTTATATACCATGTTTTTAAATTTTCTGTTGAATCATATAAACTTGACAATTCTATGTGTTAATAAATACTTTTTTTAAAAATTTTTGATGAATTATCCCATCAACTTGAAAGAAAATGAAGTTAATTGGAAGTTAACTTGCATTTAACTTTTCGTTCCCGTTCCCGCGAATAGATGGCTGCACCAGTGTACAAAACAAAATTAACTGAAAATAACTGAAAATTAATTTTATTCTGCTTAAAGATGGCTAAAAGTATTAAAAAATGCATTGTCATCGTGTTCTGAGCTATTCTAAAAGTTTCAAATGTCTAGCTAGTCGGGAAGTTAGTTAAAAATCGATTGCAAGATTTGTAAGGGATAAACACTCAAACAAACAAAGCAAGTTAATAAAAACATGGTAAATACAGATTTGCATGAGACGGAGTGATCCACGCATCTAAAGTCGAATGTCATGACGTTTTTGTATATGCCTGGAATGCCGCCGTCGGTTCTTCTTTGTGTATTAACGCTAGGCAGAAAAGGAAAATCCACTAGACCTTAAACTGCACATGGGTTCTCCCGATGCAACCAATCAGAAGCAGTTTCGTTTTTCTCTTGGCGATGTTTGTGCAATTACAATCTGTGTTTCTGAAATCTTGTTTATATTTGTGAAATAAAAAAATGAAAATAGTACAAAAATAATAAAACATAAACATAATGAACCACTTTTTCTAATTGTTTGTTCAGATTCTCAGTCAAACTGCTATCTTTAAGTGTTTTATGTGCAATTATTAGTACCGGGTGATCAGAATGTCAGTATACATTTGAAAAAGTAATAATTCAAGGAATAATGTAGGTAGAGAGGTAAAAGTTGACACACATGCTTGGAATGACATGGGGTTTTATTGTAACCACAAAAAAAGTTCAAAAAATGGCCAACAGATGGCGCTGGACAGCAAAACGTCAGTGATGCTGCATGAGAATCGTGTATAACAGGAGCTGTAATGAGAGAGGGAATCAGATGCACCAGCAATCGCAGTATGTTGACGTTACCAGAAAAGGCACTGTTAGTGAAGCTGTACTATCAGAATGGGGAATCTGCTACTGCAGCTTTACGATCCTAGCGCCATAGGAAGGGCAATCGAACGGGTAAAGGTCCTATGACAACTGCAGCTGTGAAGAGAATGATTTTGAAGTTCACGATGACCGACATCAATAGGGATGATAAAAGACGACATCCAACGCCAATGTCTCACCATAAATAGAGATATGCTGTACAGTGCTGTTCACAACATTGTCCCTCGACTACAGCTATTTATGAGGAATGACGGTCGAAATGTTGAGCAGTTGTTCTGAAGAACATCATCTTTGCTTTGTCATAATTTGTTATACAAATTATTGCTTTTCTTATCACATGAAGCGCCATCTGTCGGCCATTTTTTGAAGTTTTTTTTGTGGTTGCAATAAACCCCATGTCATTCCAAGCATGTGTGTCAAATTTTACCTCTCTACCAAAATTATTCCATGAATTATTACTTTTTCAAATGTATACTGACTTTCTGATCACCCGGTATTATAATTATGCTGTATACTGTATATTATAAAGAAAAATGTGAGGCGGTCGATGAAGAAAATCATTCTTTAAAATGGGGTTCATGTAGGAAAAAGGCTGGGAACCTCTGCTCTAAATAGTAGACACATTTTCTCCATAGGTTAACACTGAAGTGAGGGAATCCAATCGGGTTAGTACACAGCAGCCTTAATGTTGCTAATTAATGAAAAATTACAGGATTTCAAGCGAAATTTTGAGTAAAAAAGTAAAAATTGAAAGAAAGGATAAAAAAAAATTCAAAACTTGAAATCTCTCTTCGGTATTTTAAATACGCACCAAGGTTTTATAGATTAAATTCATATTTTTTTCTTATTCTATTAGACGTCGCCGAGGGATTGCTATATTACTTGTTTTATTGGAAACTAGCTGAAAACCCGCGCTTCGCTACGGAGTACATTCAAATTAAATACAACGGTCAACGTATGCAATTTATGCCAAAAAATAAATATATATATTTATAATAAATGCGATGATCAATGTATACAATTGATGTAAAATATATATCTATCTATCTATATATATTTATAAAAAAATCGTAAGGGATATGCATTTTTTTGGATAATATCCAATCTTCTGCTGCATTAGAAAGAGAAAAAAATATTTTTTTTGTCTATTTAGTTGTTACGCACGTGACGATAAATTTATTGAAAGTACCAGAAAAAGAAATCACGTGATCAGCATTTAATAAATTAAATTCTAAAAATTAATCTTTAAAAATTCACGAAAAATCAGGAAATGGAGGTAAAAATTCGAAAAACATTTCATTTTGAAGGATTTTTTATGATCTTTCTCGTGATATAAATTTTATAACCCTCAATGTATTATTTTAAATGCAAACGTAAAAAAAGTTTAAAAAACAGCTTAAAAATTTAATTTAAAAAAATCTAAGAAGAATTTTTGAAAAATCTTTCTTAATGCACCCCTACACTATTAGAAGAATCGCCATACAAAATTTCAGCCCTTTAGGTCCAGCGGTTTGGTCTGTGCGTTGTATGTCAGTCAGTCAGTCAGTCAGTGAATGAATGAGTCAGTTACGGAACTGTTTTATCTATACTTATATATAAAGAGAGAGCGATTTTGTACGTGGAGGGTAATCTTCAGAACCACTGTACCTATTTGAAAAATTCTTTCACTGTTTGAAAGGTACAGTATTCCAGATGGACATAGGCTATATATTATGTATATCTGATCAGTAGAACTAAAGTTAGGGGCTTAATCCTAACAATCTCCATTGTTACCGCTACTGTCCTCTACCGCTTTTTGTGCCGAAGTCTTCAACGATCCTTAGCGTGGTGCTATCTATACTTATATATAAAGAGAGAGCGATTTTGTACGTGGAGGGTAATCTTCAGAACCACTGTACCTATTTGAAAAATTCTTTCACTGTTTGAAAGATACAGTATTCCAGATGGACATAGGCTATATATTATGTATATCTGATCAGTAGAAATAAAGTTAGGGGCTTAATCCTAACAATCTGCATTGTTTCCGCTACTGTCTTCTACCGCTTTTTGTTCCGAAGATTTCAACGATCCTTATCGTGGTGCTATCGCGGTGGGCTTCTGTTCTGACGCTAGCGGTTCGAACCTAGCCGTTCTCCGGCATGCCTTTTTCTTTAAAAAATTTATTTTAATTATTAACTAACATAAAATTAATTTAAGGTATTATTTAGGTTATTATTAAGGTAAAAAAGATTTATCTATACTTATATATAAAGAGAGAGCGATTTTGTACGTGGAGGGTAATCTTCAGAACCACTGTACCTATTTGAAAAATTCTTTCACTGTTTGAAAGGTACAGTATTCCAGATGGACATAGGCTATATATTATGTATATCTGATCAGTAGAACTAAAGTTAGGGGCTTAATCCTAACAATCTCCATTGTTACCGCTACTGTCCTCTACCGCTTTTTGTGCCGAAGTCTTCAACGATCCTTAGCGTGGTGCTATCTATACTTATATATAAAGAGAGAGCGATTTTGTACGTGGAGGGTAATCTTCAGAACCACTGTACCTATTTGAAAAATTCTTTCACTGTTTGAAAGATACAGTATTCCAGATGGACATAGGCTATATATTATGTATATCTGATCAGTAGAAATTAAGTTAGGGGCTTAATCCTAACAATCTGCATTGTTTCCGCTACTGTCTTCTACCGCTTTTTGTTCCGAAGATTTCAACGATCCTTATCGTGGTGCTATCGCGGTGGGCTTCTGTTCTGACGCTAGCGGTTCGAACCTAGCCGTTCTCCGGCATGCCTTTTTCTTTAAAAAATTTATTTTAATTATTAACTAACATAAAATTAATTTAAGGTATTATTTAGGTTATTATTAAGGTAAAAAAGATTTACAATTTATTGGCTATCCACTGGAAATTTATTGGTATAATATTTTGTTCAACCCGGACAAAGTCGGGACGGGCCGCTAGTATATATATATAGATATAGATTAAACGTTTGTCACTTGGAGAAACGTTTAATTGACAAAACGTTTACAATATGGACGTTTACAATATAAACGTTTACATTTGACAAACGTTTATAGATACATATTGGTATCTCAAAATTAGAGTAAGAGATGAAATAAAAATACAAAAATAAAAACAGGATTTTAAGTAAAGAATGTTTTTTTAATTATTTTAAGCACCTAAAATAATATTCAAATTAATATTACGTTACTTAATAATTGTGTGCACGTCCGCCATCTTGGATTTTTTTGCGCCAACTTGGCGATTTTACCGTGTTTTGAGGAGAGGAAAAATTCTCGCCAATGTGTTTTAAGCGGTGTTTTCAAAACGCTGGACTTTTTTTAGCTTTTTTAATAAAAACCACCTGTTTAAATTATGAAACTTAGAAAAGTTTTTGAAAAATCATTTAAACGTTGGACTTAGATTTATTTTTGGGTTTTTGATAAAAACCACTTTTTTCTGAAAAAATCATTCTCAAATATTGGAAATTTTGGGTTTTTCTTTTAGCTTTTTTAATAAAAACGACCTTTTTAAATTGTGAAACTTAGAAATATTTTTGAAAAATCATTTAATCGTTGGACTGAGATTTTTTTTGTCATTCTTAATTAAAAACTACCTTTTCAAATTATGATCCATATGAAAAATTTGGTCAAGTGAATTTTACTTACAGATAAAATTTCAATGCCATCTATTCAGTTTGCCCTAACTCTTTGACTAATAGCAATGAATCACCAAAATATTATGCAAATATATTGTTAATTAGAAAAAAATACAGCATTTTCGTACCACCTAAATAACTTGCAATTTAAAAATTATCTAAAATTCAGCTTTGAAAAATGTAAAATAATTATGAACCCATAAATTTATGGTGAGTAACCAGATCCTCTTTTTTTTTTCTTTTTTTTTTTTTGGTTAGGGCATTGTGGTAATGAAATTTTACTTCAGATTTGACCTTAACCAAATATTTGGTGCATACAATAAAATCGGGACAAGGATTATTTGACCATTTATCCTGCTGTGTTGGAAATAAGAAAAAAAAAACCTTTTCCTAAACCAATAACTTAACCTTAACTAACTTTTTAACTTAGGTTCCTGGGGAGAGAGAAGTTGAACTTCAGTTATTTAAATTTATTTGTAATCCACTACAACTTGGAATTATAAAATATTTTAAAATATATTGTATTTAAAATGTATACTGTATTTTACATTTTACGAAAAAATGATGGCAGATAATCTTTACTTCAAATAAATGAAATGGTGTATCATTATAGTATACTAATTGACAATCGATAAACAAAATTAAAAGCAACTTAAATTTAATAAGTTAACGAAAAACTGATAATGGATTCAAAAATTTTCAACAAAAAGACCCTTAGTTTTAAAAATAATTTACTCTTTTGAGTATAGTCAATTTGACTCAGATTTCCAGGTCAAGGCCAAGATCTGACCTAAAATTATTATACTGTAATTAAAAGATCACATCAGAAATAACTGTTTGATCTTAAAATTAGAGAATTTGACATTGGGTTATTTTTACCAGAACGCAATAATTATCGCCATGCGAAATGCGCCAAACCCTGGCGGAAAAATCCAAGATGGCGGCCGTGCACACAAATCTAGAGTATCCCCCCTAACTTTATTTCTACTGATCAGATATACATAATATATAGCCTATGTCCATCTGGAATAATGTACCTTTCAAACAGTGAAAGAATTTTTCAAATAGGTGCAGTGGTTCCGGAGATTACCCTCCACGTACAAAATCTGCTCTCTCTTTATATATTAGTATAGATATAGATTTGGTGACCAAGAAATTGAAACTGATAGTGGATCAGCATTTATGTAGCTTTAAATTGTAGACACATTTTCTCCATAGGTTAACATTGAGGTGAGCGAATCCAATAGGGTTAGTACACGGCAGCCTTAAAACTAAAATATTTCAATATTTTCGTACCTCTACGGTCTGCGTAAAAAAAGGATATCCTTTCCTCCATTTCGTTTACATATTTATTTTACTAAGATAGAGAAAATTTATACTTGAAATGTTGAATTTGGAACTATTCTTCCTCCGTGTTTGATATTTCCGCGACAAATACGTGCAGATATTTCTAAAAAAAACTGTCTTTTTTTTTACCCTCTGTTAAAAAAGCGAGGAGTATCTGTCCCCAATTCAAGTTTCTTTTTCCTTCGTACATTCAAGATGAGATCACATTTCTTAAGGAATGTGGAGGGACATTTTCGTCATGAACTTGTTCTTCGTTGACTTGCGTCATCCATCTGCTTCCACCTTGGCTTCGAGTAGATAAAATAGCAGGGCAAGTAGAAAATAAATAAAGGAAAAATCTAAGGGCATTGCGCCTTTTTGATATAAATGAAAGACTCTGATATTTATTAAAGTTAGAAAACCAAATGAGACTGAGATTTTTGTCTTTTCACCATAAATCTCTCAAAAATAAATTGCTTAAATATGCTAGATAAAACTGATACCATATTTCGAAGCTTTCAATAGCGGTTACACACTACGAAATCCAAATAAGCAGCATAATGAATATCTTCATTTGTTTTATTTAAAGTTAATTTCTTTTGAGTAGATTTGATTTAGAAATTTGGATATTAAAATTAAAATTCAAGATAACGGAATAAAAATTGGAATATATGACAAAAGATTAGATTTCAACGTCGAGGTTGTTACGTTTACCAATTTACATAACAATTTAAACTATAACATTTATTGTAATATATTTCACTCACAACTATATAGAATAAATAACGTATGCAATAACAGTGATGATTTTTTGGAGGCGTGTACCATTTTTGAGGAAAACATACGCAAGAAAAATTTAATTAAAAACTTTGCTAATCTAAAATTATTTTAAAAATGGTATTTAGACTCGGGTGTATTTTAAGGACCGCTAAGATCGGGTTTTCATTTTTCTCACAATTTCTTTCAAAGCTTATTTCTTTGCATTTCAATTAGGTGTAGCTCTGTAATTCTACTACGATGCTGCAATTCTTAAGGTTAAATTCTGACTCATAGTTTCAACCGTCATTTCTAAAATTATCGGGATAGTGTGAGTTTGCTATTGTAATTCTATTCTATTCTTCTGTATTTTCTAATGTTTTTGAAATTCTGTTTCCATATATCGGGATCTCGGGGCCTTGGGAAGTCTTTTGGCTACACCTGCATCCTATTCAGAAAGTTCCCCCTTGATGTAACCGATTCAGTTAGGCCTCCTGATGAAGTGACCGGTCGATTGCCTCGATTTATTGCTTTGGTTCTTTGTATATACTATTATTGCTACATAATCTTGCATTTATGATGCGTATAGCACTAAGGGCAACTTTCTGTTAATTTCTGTTAATTCTGTTAATTTTTTTCGGCTGTCAGTGCCTTCTTCCTGTAATTTACTATCTTATATTTTCTGTTGAATTATTTACAATATACTAATTTATATATATATATATATATATATATATATATATATATATATATATATATATATATATATACAGTTAAACTTCTCTAGCTAGCCAACCTAAACTATCATATTTTGTTCAGAACCAATTAAAGTCTCCACCAAGCCAATGTTATTGAAGAGACCTCTTTTCGACGGCCTCACGTCTAAACGGTCCCCCCCCCCTCCCCCCCCCCCGCCAAAGAAAAAAAAAGGCCACCTTTTTTCGGAACCATTATTGGCAGCCGCCTTAGAGAAGTTTAGCTGTATATATATTTCTGCTTTTTCGTAATGTATTACGTCATCATCGTTATATCAAATCCCTCTAAAGGCTTTTCTACATATCAAAGTGTTAGTAAAATTAATTGTAAATTGTTCGTTTTTTAAATACATTCTTTTTTTACAGTATCATAAAATTTTTTAAGACTTATCTTTCGATAAAATGCTTTTGTAAAATGAATTTCTATATTTTGATTTCTTAATGAGTTAACTTGCTACTTACATTTTCAGTAATGCTTGTCCAGTGAAAAACGAAGTAATAGCTCCATACTGGGCGAACAACACTCGAGGCGAAACCTTAGCGTTATTGAACGTTCATCCCTTCGAACAGTACGTCCACTTTGAGAAATGCGCGTAAGTATACTCCTTTATTTGTAGTTAGTAATGACACAACTACCACCAAAACGTCCCATAGAGTAATAGATATTGTCTCAGCTAATTTTAGAAAATTTTGACCAAAACAATATGGGATGGATATATATATATATATACCGGGTGTCCCAAAAATGACCGACGATTTGAATAATAAATTAAAGAAAAACGGAAGGCGATAGAAATGTACGGTTTGCTGTATTCTGCTTAGGTAACCAGATAATTTATTCTCACCAATTTTCCAAATTAGTTACAAAGTTCGTAAACAGGTGGCGCTGCTGACTGGGAAAAACTATAAAACAATGCTTTCAAAGCAAGAAGCATACGCAAAGTGGCATGGATTGGCCTCCTTATTCGCCAGATTTGACGCCATGCGATTTTTTTCTTTGGGGGTACTTGAAAGACCAGGTCTATCTTCACAATCCACAAACTATAGATGAACTGGAACAATAAATCTGTGTTTCTTGTCAGAACATTCAGGCAGAAATGTTTGCACGGGCGTCTGCGAATTTTCAACTTAGACTGCGCCACGTTATTGCTGCAAACGGTGGTTATTTTGAAAACATTGTTTTATAGATTTGCCAGTCAACAGCGCCATCTGTTGACGAACTTTGTAACTAATTTTGAAAATTGGTGAGAATAAATTCCCTGGTTACCTAAGCAGAATACAGCAAACCGTACGTTTCTATCGCCTTCCGTTTTTCTTTAATTTATTTTTCAAATCGTCGGTGTCATTTTTGGGACACCCTGTATGTATATATATATATATATATATATATATATATATATATATACATTGGGGGGCATCCACCACCTCTGTCAATTAATGCTAAGCCGAATAATTGCTTGCATAAAGGCCAGAGGTGGACCAACACGCTATTGACTTTTTCACTTTGTGAAGCTCTTGAATAAATCATCCAATTTTTCTCAAATTGTAGTCATTTGTTTTTCTCAACCGATTTTCGTCCCATTAGGATAACTCCTTCCTGGTGCGTCGTTGTTGTTTTTGTTTATGTTTTATCTAGAGTGTATCTTCAGCCATGAGACGTGTAACCCGCACACGAGTGTCCAATATGATAGACGACTGAGAGTTCGAAACCGGGAGGGCGTAAAGAATTTTATACGTGGAATTTCTCAAATGTTTCGCAAACGACTGACAGATTACAGCAGGTCCCGATTTAAAAAATTCTTGACTATAGGCACAACTCGGGATGGGGGGGCCATAACAATGATGTGGGCGTAAAATTTCCACTATTGACACACAAAATATAATCACGAATCATTGTGAAAGTACCATTTTACCAAGAATTGGCTATTTGAAGCCTAGAACCTTATCAAATGACAAAACGCAATACAGCATATTAACTTCATCATTGAAACACCAATACAATGCAACCAGAAAAACTTATTAATCCCTTACATACACTATAACATACATATTATGAACTATACATATAACTGTACATATGATCAACATATGATGAATATGTATATGATATGATACATATGATGAATATGTATATGATGAACTATACATATTTAAAAAGGTAAATTTTTTTTTAAATATTTGAATTGGGAATTTTTTCTTTTTTTTTCTTTTAAAATAAAAATGAACCAATCAATCAAATTTGAAAGGATATTTAAAAAAGGTAACATAAAAAAAATTTTTAATGTAAAAAAATTTGACAGTGTTGTTTATAGATGGAAATTTGAGAAATTGGGATTTTTTTCTTTTTTTCTTTTAAAATAAAAATGAACCAATCAATCAAATTTGAAAGGATATTTAAAAAAGGTAAAATAATAAAAAAAAATTTAATTGGGAATTTTTCTTTTTTTTTCTTTTAAAATAAAAATTTTGCCCCCCCCCCCCCCCAACATTTGGGGGCCCCTAGGCCCAGGCCTACTGGGCTTAATGGAAAATAAGGTCCTGGATTACAGTCAACCCAGGTCAAAAAGAAAAGAACGATCGCCCTCCATGAGTTATGAAGAAAATTTCAGATTATCTGGTGATGAAAAAATTGCATCGTACTCACGCCAACTTGATGGTCACTAATGCAAAAGTATGCATATCTAGCGTATTTAGCCTCGGTGGTACGCATTTTCAGCCTCGTAACGGATGATTGGTCCCATTTTAGTGTTTCTTTATAGAAGCATTGGATCCTAAATTTGAGAAACTTTTGAAGAACTGGGACTCTCAGTTTTTTTACAGAAAGAAAATCTGTGGTCAGGATAAACTTATAAAAATCAGGCTGTGCTTAAAAAAGATAATTAATTGAATTACATTAAGGCGAAAATGGACCATGAAAAACTTTTTTTTTATTTATCAACAAATTGCTATGAAATTTTGTATACGTATACAGTGTTGTTTATAGATTAAAATGCTAAATTTAAAACAAAATTACAATGTAATTAATTAAGATATTAATTAAAATCAGTTTGTTAATTACTCTATTTAAAAATACTCCATGCGCATCAATTTTTGTCTCAGATATCTAATTTTCTTTCTTAAGCTACCTTTATATAGTTATAATAAAAGTTAGTAGCAGTATTTGATTTACAGTTATATTTATAAAAACTAGAAAAGAAATCGATAAAAATTGGTCATTTTAATAAAAGTTTTATAAAAAAAATTTTTTGATTGGAAAAATTTTCAGATGTTTTGAAATAGTATAATGAATTTATTACTAAGTTTTATTCTAGCATATATAAATAATCATTTTGGGAAATTTTATGAAAATTCAAGAAAAATTATGACGCATGGAACATTTTGAACTTACCGAAACGACATGAAAACTTGTTTTGAGAAAATAACACTTAAAGTTTAAATTTAACGTAACATTTCCATTATTTACGTTTGAAAAAATACTTATAACTCGGTTAATAATGATCGGATCAACATACTTTTTTTTTAATTTAAAGCTGATGAGTTGCAGAATCCTTTTCTGAAAGAAAAAAAATCGTTTTGGGGACATATTTTTGTCAATCTGAAGGTCCATTGTTGCCTTAATATGAAGAATTAGTAATATACTATTATCACGTTAATTTTTAAGTAAATAATAGTCTATTATAAAAATTTACACTATTAATTCTTATTACATTAAGAATTAATAGACCATTATTAAGAGTTGGGACTTACAGTAAGTTTAACAAGAGCAAAGGAAACCTTGAGAAGTTTTAGCGAGCAACTTTAAGGCTGCTGTGTACTAGCCCTATCTGATTCGCTCACCTCAGTGTTGACCTATGGAGAAAATGTGTCTGCTTTTTACAGCTCCATAAATGCGGGTAATCCAATAAAAATGGTATTTTCAGATAGCCTGAACTTTTCTGCACCTTGGAACAGGTTTCATTTTACAAATTTCGTCCACCAGAGGAATGGATGAGCTTTTAAATACACATTATACTAGGATTTTGACCCGAATAATTTTAATTTTAAAATACTATTTGTATTTTTATAAGTTCGAAAGTTACACCGACATCAGCAAAAAGCTTATACGGCGGTTTATATATTCACATATTTTATACTGGCTTTACAACACTTAATATTATTTCAAATTACATTATTATACAAGTTTACACATATTGCAGTCGCAAAATTATTTCACATAAACATAATTTTGTTCCAATAATAGACACATTTCCAAGATCGAAATAATAAACAAATATGCAATACCATTTTCTAAGCTATAATACGAAATCAAATTCTCAAAAAATTATAATACAATATACATTGATACTAACTTATTTAAGCAAATATGTACAAAGCCGATCAAGGTACATGTTCATAACATTGGCATCGAAACAGAGCATTTTACCAATACATACAATTACCTATGTGATTATTTTCACATTTAAAAGGTGTTCCGCACTTAATGCAGAATCCTTTTTTCAAAATACCTATAACAAATACATGCAGCTAGTTACAACTAAATTTGTTCACAAAATAATGTGCAAAGAAATTTAAAATATAAGGAAGAAGAAATATAAAATAAACAAATAAAGACAAATCAAAACAGATCAACAAGAGACTAAGAAACCACGTGCGAAGATGGCATATGCTGGTCCATAAGATCCCTCACAATATTCTTAATAGCTTTCTTACAATAGTAGTCACTGAAGATCTTATACAGATCCCAATTCTCAAATCCTCTTGGTAAATTTCTTCTTATGATGTTACAATTGTATTTTTATAAAAAAACAAAAAATTCTCCAAGGTGTAAAATTTCTTTCTCTATTACGGAGTACAGTTTCTTAAAAAAAAATCTTTGAATCCAAGTCGACAATCCTTGAGCACATTTTCTCCATAGATTAACCTGGACGCGAGCGAATCCAATAGGATTAGTACACTGCAGCCTTAACAGTGATAAATCATAAGAAATTTAATTAAATGATAAACAACAAAAAAAAGAAACAGCTTAGATATTTAATGAAACAGAAGTTTGTTTGAAGTTTGTCTAATCATGTGAATAAACAAAAACTCAGCAATTTTTCAATTCACATTGCATTTTTACTTGCGCTTTATTTGTCTTTCACTGATTTCCCGCTTGAACTGAACCATTTAAGCTCTTCTGGGCGCTTTTCGATCGATAAGTAATAAACCTTTATTTTCTCATTTGACAAATGTCTTTTTCCATAAACTTATCAATACAAAATAAGTTGTAGTTTTCCTGAAATGCACATGCAGATAATTAATAATTCTTCATCCTGTCTCCCTTTTAAGTTTTTCAAATTGCAAAGTAGCAAACAATTTTCCAATTTGAAAATTCTTATTTGTTTCCTATTAGATAATTACTAATTTACATGATAATTGTGTGGTAAGATATTAAGTTAAGTCTAAGTTTTGCCAAATATTTATCCACTAAAATGTCTAAAATGATTGAGCATGTTTTATATACACAATTTTTATATTGATCAAATAAATGGGCCTATTTTTTGGTGGTTTAAGGAAACTAAATTCTAATTATAGTAAACATTTAACACAGGAAAGGTTCTTTTGTCGTAAATGCACTTTCTGTGTGTATACTTACACATGCAGATGTAAACATGAAATTTGTCCCCTAAACTTTTAATTATTTTACAGGGCTCGAGGTAGCCTTGTGGTAGCGTGCCGGCTTTCTGTGCTGAGAATGCTCGGATCGAATCCCGATAAACGGCATTAAATATCTCTGTGTCTAGGACGCATATGGGCACGTTAAATCCGTGAAGGTCACTCTTTGAGGTCACAGAGAGCGGGAGAGAGTGCGATCCCCCCCCCCCCCAAATGCCGTCCCTCGGGGTGATCAGGCAAAATTGAGGTGGCAACTAGCTAAGACGGATCCCGACACTTGTGGTGCTATATTAACCTATATGGACCTGGTCTGAAACTTCCAGCCAGGGGGCATTAGAAACAACAACAACAACAAACATTTTACATATTTTTATTCTAGAGTTTCATTTGGTGAATTGGAGGTATCCGACTATGCTCAGGACATTTTTTAAACTTTACATGCAAAAATTTCTACCTTATTTTTCAAGGGAATATAGCACGAAAATTGGAAAGTGATTTAAAAATAGACCATAACTATGCAACTTTTTACAAAATTGAAAAGTTTGTTCCGAAATTTAGCAAATTTTAAATAAAAGGATGTAGGTCTACAAAAAAAATGTAAGTACATAACATTAATCTCCTTTTATCAAATGTATGTATGGCCCTCGCAAGTGTAACGAACTAAAAACAAATCGATATCTTGAAATCTAAAAAAATACACGTCATTATATGCAATTACATATAAAATTTTAGTCATTTCTCACGAGATTTTTTTTTTAATGCAGCTATAAATCAACGAATTATATACCTAGAACCTAATCTGTCGTTCATTGCATTATTAGAATTATGAAAAATATACCTGAAAAATATCACTTGTATTGAAATTGATAGTTGCCTAATGTGTCGTTCATTACCTTCTTAGTATTAAAGAAACATACCTGAAAAAATTCCCTTGTATTGAAAGTGAGAGTAGTCTAATCTGTCGTACATTACATTCTTATTTTATGCAAAACATACCTGAAAAGTTTCATTTGTATTGAAATTGATAGTTGTCTAATTTATCGCTCATTACATTCTTAGTATCATGAAACACATACCTGAAAAATTTCACATGTATAGAAATTGATAGTTGTCTATTCTGTCGTTCATTACTAAAACGTCGTTCATTACGTTCATTATTATGAAAAACATACTTAAAAATTTCACTTGTATTAGAATTTGATAGTTGCCTAATCTGTCGTTCATTGCATTCTTAGAATTATAAAAAACATACTTGAAAAACTTCACTTGTATTGAAATTGATACATGCCTAATCTGTCATTCATTACATTTTTAGTATTATGAAAAACATACCTTAAAAATTTCCCATGTATTGAAAATGATAGCTGCCTATTCTGTCATTCATTACATTGTTCGCATTATGAAAAACATGCCTGTAAAATTTCACTTGTATTAGAATTTGATACTTGCCTAATCTGTCATTCATTGTATTCTTAGTATTATGAAAAATATACCTGAAAAGTTTCACTTGTATTGAAATTGATAGTTGTCTAATCTGTCGTTCCTTACATTCTTAGTTTATGAAAAACATACCTAAAAAATTTCCTCTGTATTGAAATTGATTCATGTCTAATCTGTCGTTAATTACATTCTTAGTTTATGAAAAACATACCTGAAAACTTTCTCTTGTATTGAAATTGATAGTTGTCTAATCTGTTCTTCATTGCATTCTTATTATTATGAAGAACATACCTGAAAATTTCACATCCATTGAAATGGATAGTTGCCTATCCTGTAGTTGATTACATTGTTAGCATTATGAAAAACATACCTGAAAAATTTCACTTGCATTAGAATTTGATAGTTGCCTAATCTGTCATTCATTATATTCTTAGTATTCATACCTGAATTGTTCACTTGTATTGAAATTGATACTTGTCTTATTTGTCGTTCATTACATTCTTAGTTTATGAAAAACATACCTGAAAAAACTCACTTGTATTGAAGTTGATAGTTGCTTATCCTGAAATATACCTGAAAAATATCACTTGTAGTGAAATTGATAGTTGCCTAATGTATCGTTCATTACCTTCTTAGTATTATGTAAAACATACCTGAAAAAAATTCACTTACATTGAAATTGATAGTTGCCTAAGTTGTCGTTCATTGCAGTTTTAGTTTATGAAAAACATACGTGAAAATTTTCACTTTTTTTTAAATTTGAAAGTTTTCTAATGTGTCGTTCATTACCTTCTAAGTATTATGAAAACATACCTGAAAAATTTCACTTGTATTGATATTGATAGTTCCTTAATCTGTCATTCATTACATTCTTAATATAATGAAAAACAGACCTTAAAAATTTCATAAACTTATCACGATTATATTTTGAGTAATCACAATAGTCGTATACATTTTTGATGAAAAACGAGTTCTTCAGAAAACACAATTAAAGTTTTCACTTGTATTGAAATTGACATCTGCTGCTCTTCTTTAATTCATTCTCATTTCATTTCCATTGATCGTACAGAAAAAATAAAAGCCGATTCAGAAACAAAAATTCGTATGTTTTAAGAAACAGTAATAAAACAAATTCAGAATTTTCATAAAAATTGATGTTTTAAAAGTAGTCTGATACTTAATAAAAAATTAATAAATTGGTGAGGAGATGCCTGAAAAAGTCTTAAATAAGCTTTTGAAAAGCAAAAGTGAGTCAATTGATGTGTCAGAAGTTTTGGATTTTACTTTCTATACAAAAACGAATTCTAATGATCGTCATACAGGTCCAGGAAATAACCTTGAGTTGAAACCTCGAAAACACTTTTCTATCCACTGAACTATCCGGTGATGTGAAGATCTTTCATATCTCGAAATAGCATTATTGACATGTTCCCATTTCCTACATGAGATACATATCACAAAATATTAGCTTTGCATTTTCACCTTTCAGTAATTTCTTTGCTTTGCGATGATGCTGATTTTTTACTACAATTATGTTACGTGCATAATAACGGTCTTTTGCCGTTGTTGTTGTTGTTGTTGTTGTTGTTGTTGTTGTTGTTGTTGTTGTTGCTAATTCCTCCTGGCAGAAAGTTCCAGACCAGGTCTATATAGGCTCTGCGAGCTGAGGAGTGCGGCTTCGGTTTATAATAGCAGTACAAGGGTTCGAGTCCGTCTTATCTAGGTGCTACCTCAATTTTGGCAGAACCCACCCCAGAGGTGACATCTGGGGGATCGCACTCCCTCCCACCCTCTCTTACCCCATACACGGACGTTCTGGCCTACATATTTAACGTGCCCAAATCCGGCATAGACACAAAGGTATTTTATGGCGCTTGTCGGGTTTCGAACCGAGCACACACGGTGTCGAAAGCCGAAGCGCCACCACTAGGATATCTTAGGTCCGTCATATTTGATTACTGTGGTCAATCTTTTAAAGGACCAGGATTTAAACTCACGTCATCAAACTTAGAGCGTGACGTTCGGACAGTGTTGTAATTTACAGCATTTTAATTCTGTAATCTCATAGCTTGGTTCTGACATGCAGAAGATATTATTCCAATTATAATCAAAGCGAATTCCAACAATGTTATATCTTAATAGTACAACCTCAACAAAAGTATTGTCGTCTTTCCTTCTCCAAGCCCTTACCCAAGGTAGGTTCGAAATTCTACAACCTTAATTTTCTCATAATGTGAGGAAATCCATTTTTCTAAACCACTCCACAATCTTGATTACGTTTTTTTATACATGACGAATGTTTAAAAATTAATTTGGTTTTAAATAATTTCCTTTTACCAAACAATAACTCAATTGGTATATCTTGTTCACAAAAAAATCCACAATAATTTGAACAAAATTTGTATGTAGTTCCCAAGCAGTACCTTTAAAAAAAATACCCCCAACAGAATTATAATATACATTGTTGCTGGTTTAGAACATGTTTTCCTAACGCAGTTGTCAAATTAGCATTAGCATACATAATAATGCATTTTTCCTAAACTCATTTTCTATTTGATGTTCACAAAAAAAAATCCATAACAATTTTTATGTTGTTCTCAATCAGTACCTTAAAAAATACCTCTAACCAAATTATGATACATACTCTCTGATTTAGAAAAAAAATTTAACGCAGTCGTCAAATTAACATTATCATACATACAATTTTTCTAAACTAATTTTCTATCTGACGAAGAAAAGAACTCATTTTCTATTTGATGTTCACAACAAAAAATCCACAATAGTTTGAACAAAATTTGTATGTAGTTCCCAAGTAGTACCTTTAAAACAATACCTCCAACAGAATTATAATACATAGTTGCTGGTTTAGAATATTTTTTTCTAATGCAGTCAACAAATTAGCATTGGCATACATAAAAATCCAGTGTCATTTTCTATTTGACGAAGAAAAAAACTCATTTCCTATTTGATGTTCGCAAAAAAAAATCCACAATAAGTTAAATAAAATTTTTATGTTCTTCTCAAGCAGTGCCTTAAAAAACTACTTCTAACAAAATTATGATTCATACTCGGTGGTTTAGAAAACAAGATTTTACGCAGTCATCAAATTAACATTAGCATACATAAAAGTGCAGTTTTCCTAAACTCATTTTCTATTTGATGAAGAAAAGGACTCATTTTCTATTTGTGTTCACAACGAAAAAAAAATCCACAATAATTTGAGCAAATTTTTACGTAGTTCCCAAGCAATACCTTTCAAAAAATACCTCTAACAAAATTACAATGCATACTCCCTTATTTAGAACACTTTTTACTTCTAACTCAGTAGTTAAATTACCATTGACATACATAAAAATGCAGTTTTCCTAAACTCATTTTCTATTTGACGAAGAAAAGAACTCATTTTCTATTTGATGTTCACCAAAAAAAATCCACAATAATTTGAGCAAAAATTATTGTGGGTTGGGTCAAAAATTATTGTTACGTTAGGTCTTTTTATGTTGTTCTCAAGCAGTAACTTTAAAAAATACCTCAAAATTCTGATACATACTCGCTGGGTTAGAATAAAAAATGTAACGCAGTCGTCAAATTAACATTAGCATGCATAAAAATGCAGTTTTCCTAAACTCATTTTCTATTTGACGGAGAAAAGAAGTCATTTTCTATTTGATGTTCACTACCAAAAAAAATCCACAATAATTTTTTAATCCACAACAAAACTTTTACGTAGTTCCCACGCAATACCTTTAAAAAAATATCTCTAACAAAATCCACAAAATTATAATACATACTCGCTGATTTAGAACATTTTTTATTTCTAATGCAGTCGCTACATTAACATTAGCATACATAAAATGCAATTTTCCTAAACAGGGGAAAATGTAGTAAATTAATCTGCCTGCATTCTTATATATATATATATATATATGTATTTCGGTCTTCAGATAAAAACATCTTGCTTTATTTACAATGCCCGAAGCCCGGGGAAACGTTGTATTGATTCTTAGCAAAAATGAAGTGGATCGTTACAGACACTGATTGCACAGCTAGCGCAATTGTTTCGGTTCATAAAACGTTATTTATTTCTTTGAGTTATTGCATTTGTTCCGATTGTGACGGAAATCGGCGTGCCCCGAAGAGTTTGTTAAATTCTTTTATAAACATGCTGTATATGCAGATTGAAGACATCATGTATGTTCTGTGTGCTATTCAGCATGACATACGAGTAAATCTAATTATTTCAGTGTCCTTACGTTATTTTCATATGCGCTTTCAGAAATTAATTTCTGTATGTTTCGTTACTTAAATGTGATATGTATTCGTAGATTAAAGGTGGAGGATTTCTGTTGAATCAAATTTCCCTGAGAATAAATTCTTAAGCAGAATGTCAATGAATTTGCATCATCCCATTATTTAGCAATTATGTGGAACTAACCTGAAACTAACGCTAATTTGCAAAGTTATTATTCTCAATCGAATTTGTTTCCGAAGAAGGCAAGAGAAGTTCGTGTAAAACAATATCTAGCAATTAATGATAGTTTAAAGATATATTTAGAGCTACAATTACAGCATTTGGTAGGAACATGCCAAAATTTTGACAAACTAGGGGGTAAATCAAATGAAATTTAAAAATTCGTCATTTTTTTTAATTATTAATTGCATTTTTATCGATACTGTCGGTATCGAGAAAGTTTTTAATGTTTAGTCATTTTATATCACTTTAACTCAAATATAGACGTTAGGAAACTTTTTGAACTACCGTTACATTATGTATCTTCGGTTATTTGACCTTTTTTCATTTGGGTTGTTACGTCTTTATCTTAAAAAATTACTAAGAGTAATTTTGAACTTATTCTCTCATAAAACGTTACAAACCAAAACAATTACAGAAAGTATTTTTTATAATTTGTTGTGTGCGAAAACCCATAAGCCGATTAATTAATGAGGTAGGGAAAAAAGTCTCTTTAGAGTTCTCACACCCAAAATTAGTCTCATCTTCAGAACAAAAAGCTATAACATCCATTTTTGAAGAAATGTCACAATTGCAACCTTTATATGTATTCCGCCTACATAGTACAGTGGTTAGAGTTCTGAGCGGCCACGGAGTGGGTTTGGGTTCAAATCCCGAAAAACACCTGGTGGTTTCCGTGTCGTCCTCCTCATAGGGAGCAATGCTGGCTCTCCTATATGGTACGCCCATGTGGTTTCATGGCCTTGATAGCAATATTTCAGTACTCGAGAGAGGTTATTCCCAAGAGAGGACAGAGACATGCATTCGAGTTAAGCTCTTTTTATTATTTTGATTGGTAAGAAACTTTGTACAAGTTATTTGCAAAACAGATGCAAGCCGCATCTAAATGGCTTCACTAGGTGTTCAACATCAAGCATTCTCATGTAGAAAAAGAGCAAGTCCGTTGATTCTCCTGCTAGTCCCTAGCCCTCGGCCTCTCTCCGCCCAGTTGCCCATCAGTCGCTCTCTCGTTCCGAAAAACCTCTGTGTCACAAGCCCCTTTTAAGCACCTCCCGAAAGCTTCTAGACCAATCTAGAATCCTATTCAGAACATTGCAGGCGGCCCCAAAAGAGACCTCCCATGATGTTTAACGACATCTGGTCCTTAATGATTTGGCGGTACAACCTTTGGCTGCTTAATGAAAACCCTAAAGGAAAAAAACCGGTAAACACATTCCACTACCGATTTCCAAGGATCGGCTAAATGAAAAAGTACTGTTCACACACAATTGACTCTCGTTTCCGAGAAACGGACAGGTGGTTAAGAGGAGAGTATAGCCACGTTGCTACACCCATAATAAAGTAGCCTGCAAATCTTCGCGGATCTTCATGGGATACTGCCAAGAAGTACCTACCGTCTGAAACAAATGTCTGTTATTATTTTTTTTCCTTGACATGTATTTGAGAAGGAAATATAAAAACTTTATTCCTGATACACATAAGGTTTTTATAGAAAACGAGTTAACAGAAAAGGTCCTAAATCCATCATAATTTACAAGAATAGCAATAAGTTTCATTCCAGCAGTGTATCCCCTCGTTTATCAGGAGCTTTAAAAGTTATCACATTTTGGGATGCATTTGAAATTCTTCCTGTGAGAAAATTACACCAAATTGGTACTCTCTGACAAGGGACTATATCACTTGACATGAAACTTATATTTATTATCGTATCAGTCCTTAGACAATATATTAATCACAGCTATTTATTCATACAAGATCGTACATTTGTCGCAGTGGTCCCCTGATTCGCAATCGCTGTTGCAGACTTAAACCGTGACTGGCTCCAAAGAATACGTCAGCTTCAAAAAGTTTTCCTGATGACATACAAAGAGCTTTGAGGCTTTGGTGTCAGATTAGTGTAAAATTCCCACCCAAGTGTTAACAGACCTTCCCAAATCATCGTGCGTCACCAGTAAATGCAATATTGGTAGCATTAAGAGGTCAGACGGAATCAGGTTTATTAAGAAGCTCGTATTACGGAAGATATATATATATAGTTGGCTCTCTGTTTAACAACTTTCAAGGGACCGTGAAAAATCGTCCTTAAGTAGAGATCGTTCTTAAACAGAATTTGTAAAAAATAACATTTCCCTTCACACTTTACAGGCTTAGGACTGTCAATATATTTCTTAATATATGGGCGTGTTTATAAATGTTATTTTTATTGTTATTATTTTATTCGCAAAAAGTTATTTTAAATTACATTGAAAGAAGAGTACTAACAATACAATAAATTAGGTTATTAAAAAGGTCAAAAAGTGTTGATGTCTTCCTTTTACGCCTTGTTTTCGTTATTCTCTTTTCCATATTTTCTAAAATGTTAAGTATGTCATCTTCCATGTTCGATGTAATATAGCGTCTGAGAAAATCTTGAGAAGTTGCATCTGTGTAAGACGGTGGCAGTGTCTTGTTTTTCGTGTCTTCACCTTCTTCGTTTGATACTGAGTTTTCGTTTAGTATATCTTCGTAAATATGTTCTACAAATCTGTAATCTGTTGTTGAAACATATTCATCACAATTGTAGAAATCTTGAATTGAAACAACCTCATCTTCAACAAGACTTCGCCATTCTTCAGGGGTAATGTCATCTTCGTTGATTTCTACATCCGTACTTTGCAGTTCCACTACAAGTTCTTTGTGAATTCCAGCAACGCGAAAGTAGTTTTTTATTGTATATTGAGAAACTCATATAAAAAAATTCGTCATTAAACAGAAACAACGTCGTCGTTAAATAGAATATTTTTACGTCGGAGGGGCCGGGACTGGGAAATATCGTCTTTAAATAGAGATCGTCGTTAAGTAGAACGTCGTTAAACAGAGAGCCAACTGTATATACATATATATATATATATATATATATATATATATATATATATATATATATATATATATATATATATATATATATATGTGTGTGTGTGTGTGGGCGCGGGGTTGGAGTAAAACATCCACAACATAAACTAACTAGAAACCATCGTAAATAACAAAAACAATTAGATTTATTAAGAAAGAATTGAAAAAAAACGTAGTCCGTCCACGACGGAAACCAAAGCGGGAGTCTTAATGTTCTCCCCAAACAGAGTAGAGGGGTCGTGATAATGTTCGTGCTATCGGCGCCCTCTTACGCCAGACATAATATGCGTTTACAAATAACATTTCATGAAGTTTAAAGTTCATAGTTAAGAGTTCAGTTCTGCTTTCTACAAATCGGCCATCCTAGCTGTCATGCGGCCTCGGATG
This sequence comes from Dolomedes plantarius, assembly GCA_907164885.2. Taxonomy (NCBI): domain Eukaryota; kingdom Metazoa; phylum Arthropoda; class Arachnida; order Araneae; family Dolomedidae; genus Dolomedes; species Dolomedes plantarius. Next base: position 141,857,309 of record OU015490.1, read on the forward strand.
ACATTAAGCAATAGGCACTGACAGTCTCTGAAAAAGAAATAAAATGGAACACACTTACAATACACGGGACCATGCAGAGGGTGCGCTGGTGCTGACTTTAAGTATACGGGACCATGCAGGGGGTGCTCTTGTGGTGACATCGGATGGCGGGATAACTCGTCAGTCGTCTGAATCGGGATAGCGGGGATGCCACGGTTTCATGTAGTCGGCAGCGGAGGACGTGACGTTGGGACCTTCGTGTTGTCCGACTTTGACGACATCGTACCGGTCATGGGGCTTGACACTGGTCACTTGGTAGGGACCTAGGAATTTCGGTCGTAACTTCATTCCAGTTCCGTACTGCGTGCGCTTGATTGCACACAGTTCTCCTACTTTGTACTTGTACGATCTTTTCCTCTTCTTATTATAGGATTTCCGATTTTCTTCTTGAATTTTAAGAATATTTTGCCTTGCTTCTTCCTTCATTTTATCTCTCTCTTTCATCATCGCGTTAAGGTACTCTTCTTCTAAGACTTCTTTCACTCGTATGTCTGTTATGCCTTTTAGTTTCACGCCTGTCAACAGTTCGAATGGTGTGAATTTAGTACTTCGAGAAGCGGTACTGTTCATTATCCGTTGAACCATAGACACGTATTTGTACCATTTCGTTGGATCAGAAATTGAAAGTTTAGAGAGTATAGGAATTAAAGTTTCATGCATCCTTTCAACTTGACCGATACCACGGGGAATTCCTGCTGTAATTTTAATATTCTCTATTTCTTCTTCTACGCAATAGGTCTCAAAATCATTCGCTTCCTCTGTCACTGATAATTCGTGAAGGATTTCCAAAGGTAGTTTGTTGTAGCTTTAACTTTTCTATTGCGTCGCGTGACGATGTCGATTTTACTGGGTATAACACACGTCTGAAAGAGGGGTGAAATGTTTTTTTCTTTTTTGTTGTTTGTGGTTCAGATGGAATCGTAGTATGATCTCGTATTTTTTCGAAAATACCTAATTTTTCCTTAAATTCTTTTAAATCTTTCGCACCGTAAAGAATTACTTTGTTAGACGGTTTATCGGGAATACCATCTATAACATATTGAATTAGGGATTCTGTTTCGATGTTACCTCTGCTTGCTAGTTCTTTCATGACCAGAAAATATTCTTGCAGAGATTCTTCGTTGTTTAAATGACGTTTCGTCAACATTTTATGGAGTTGGGCGCTTGTGCACTTCGAGGCAAATTCTTGTTCAAGAGCTGATTTAAGCTTAGCCCACGAAGTTAAGCCAGATTCACCTTGAATAAAGAGTTTTGCTAATCCAGTTAATGATCGTTTCGCGAATATTAATTTTTGAAGATCATTCCATGCGCAAATACTCGCCGTTTCTTCAAAATCGGTTATCCACTTTTCGATGGAATAATTATCTTTCCCGTCAAACTTTCTCAAACTGTCTTCGATATCATGATAGGAAATAGTAAATTTAGAAAATTTATCTACTGATGGTTCTACACGGGTTAATTCGCTAACTTCGCTACGAATTTCTTCGTTCACGTGTTCATCGTCGGTATCAGATTCAAAATTGTCATTCTTAAGCGTTTCAATATCTAATAGGCTATCGAGAATTCGAGTAGCGAGAACAGTTTCATTTCCGTCACAATCAATACATAAAATATTGCAAATTGTAATTAAATTAGCAAGCCTAACGTTTTTCACAGCAAAAGTTAATTTCTTCTCATAATGTTCGTCGTTTTTCTGGTAGTCAAAGCCAGAAAATTCTCGTAACCGTTTCAGGTTTAATCGATCACCTTCAGTTTCATAAACAAAATTATGCAAACATTTTATAGATTTAACAGAAGCAGACTTCAAGTTTGCTTTGATTCGGGGAATATCAGCTAAATTCATTTTTTCCATTTAGAGTCGTTAATCGTAGCAAAAATCGTAATTAATCGTAAATTGTATAAATAGAATTATCGTGATTAGCCGTAATTCGAAGAAACAAAACAGTCACTATCGTAATTCATAAAAATAGTCTTACTTTAGTTCGGAGTCCGTTGCATCGTATTGCGTTGATGGAGATTCGCGTCGTGTTCTCGTAGATTTCTTTCTAATTCATATCTAATACCTCTTCTGACACCATCTTCTGTGGGCGCGGGGTTGGAGTAAAACATCCACAACATAAACTAACTAGAAACCATCGTAAATAACAAAAACAATTAGATTTATTAAGAAAGAATTGAAAAAAAAACGTAGTCCGTCCACGACGGAATCCAAAGCGGGAGTCTTAATGTTCTCCCCAAACAGAGTAGAGGGGTCGTGATAATATTCGTGCTAGCGGCGCCCTCTTGCGCCAGACATAATATGCGTTTACAAATAACATTTCATGAAGTTTAAAGTTCATAGTTAAGAGTTCAGTTCTGCTTTCTACATATATATATATATATATATATATATATATATATATATATATATATATATATATATATATTGTATGAAGGAAAAATTATTCAATTTGCTTGAATGGTATATTCCTGGGAAAATTGTAACACTGGATTAATTTTAAAGGAGACAATGTGATGTCAATCAAATCCAAAATTTGTTATATATTGCTATCTTGCATTTTTTTCAATTATTCTATTTATTACAATATGAGATTTTTCCAGGGAAATGATTTTTTTTTGTGTGTGTGTGTCTTTCAGATTCGAAAACCATCAAATGCTGTGCCGAGAAGGTTGTCGATGCGAGCAACAGTACCGGCTGCACCGTTTACTCGCCTTCGATCCTAAAAATGAATGTAGGGGCATTTTCTCGGACTGGTTTCGATTCCCATCCTGTTGTGTGTGCATCTGCTACGATTTGACCCCGGACATACCACGCACGAGAAGCAGAAAAGGACGGATGAAGTAATATTGCTACCTCCCACTTTAAACGGGGACTGTTCATACTGTATATGTATATATATATATATATATATATATATATATATACATGTATACTACACATAAATACACAATTTGCCGTGAGACAGATATGTGGGACAAAAGAGTACGATGGACGTTTTGTTAGTGTCCATCACTGTACATATTAAGAAGTAATATATATTAAATGACAAATATTTATGTAAATTAAATGCATTTCAATTGGTGCATTAACTTATTTTTGCATGAGAAGTGTTCCTGATTTAAGTTGGGCTGTTTAGCATTATGAGCTTCGGAATCACCTGTACGGCGATAAGTCATAGCGAATGGCCCAAATATTTATGTAGAATGTTATTTTATTTCAGAAATGTATATTATCTGCTGTAAGAAATATTTATTGCTTAATAAATATATTCCAGATTTTAATACTCTTTTTTGTATTATATATAACTTGTACTGGATCTAAATCACCTTATGTCAAATAATTTTTACCTATAGAAATATCGTATTTTATGGCATTCCAAATGATTTATATATATATATATATACACTCTGTAACAAAACAGTATATGCACCCAAAAGGAAACGAGCTACCATCACGAAACTTAACATGTATGTAGTGAATGAGAAGATAAGAAAATTATTACAAATTCAGAAGAACAGGTCGTTTTATCAAAAAAATATGGTATGAAAAAGGTTACAAATCAATAAGTAGTAAATCCACATCTGGCAGCTATACAAGCCGAAACACGACGTGGCATCGAATCAATGAGGTCACCTATGACCTCCTGCGGAAGATCATATCATAATCTTTGCAACTGGGCAGTCAATTTACCATTATTCCGGGACGGCTGAAGTTGCCTTCCAAGCACGTCCCTGACGTGCTCTATTGGCGAGAGGTGTGGTGATCTGACAGGCCATGGGAGTACGTCATATCCTTGAAGACATTGTTGGGACAGTCGCGCAGTCTGTGGACGAGCGTTGTCTTGCTGATAAATGGCACCTGGGCGACTTAAAAGCATAGGCAGTACAACTGGTGTTAAAATCTCGTCCACGTCAAAGTGTCGTCAAAGTGCGTTGAAGGACGACTAGATGTGATCGTGTGTCCCAACAAATCGCTCCCCACACTGTCACACCTTGTGTAATCGCCGTATGCCTCTCGACAACAAATGCCGGATCGGACCGGTGGTCTGGCCGCCTCCACACGCGTATGTGCTAGTCATCAGCATTGAGACTGAATCGGGATTCATCGCTGAAGATCACACGCCTCCAGTCGGCCACACTCCAGCTTTCCCGAGGTCGGCAAAAATCCAATCGGCACTGCCTATGATGTTTGGTCAGTGGACGGCGTCTTAATGGACGTCGGCTCCTTATACCTTGGTCGGCCAGTCGTTTCCGAAGGGTTTCCCTTGATACCACCGGATGTCTGGAAGATGGTAAAGGGCTTCAAACCGATTCTAGCGACGTTGTTGGTGCGGAAGTGGTCGCTCTTATGAGTGTGCGATTCTTTCGTGCATTTGTGTTCCTGGGACACCCTGACCCTCCGCGACGGTAGACTATCCCTCCCGCGATCCATTTTTGCCAACACCGAATAACTACCATATCGCTCCGAAGTGGAGGTATGTGTGCCGCAAGACATCTTCCCAGAGCGTCTCACTCGTGTTCCATTGGATTCAGGTCTGAGGACTTCGCAGTCCAATTCATACGAGTGATATCATCACTTTCCAACACCTCATTCACAGCGAATGCACGATTAGGCCTGGAATTATAGTCCATCAAAAGGAACTGAGAACCAATGGCACCTTGGAAAAGACGCACGTGAGTTATTATCACCTCACTGTAATAGTGGTTTCTTGTTACTCAGAAGGCATGATGCCATCTCCGACCATGACAACACCTGCACCTCCTTACCGATCTCTTTCGGTGATATTTGCTGGATAATAATGTGTTGCCACCTCTCTCCAGATCAGCTGATGCTCAGAATCTCTAGTTAGACTGAAGCGACTCGCACCACTGAAAAGTACCATGCCCCATTTCTGGGTGGTCCAATCTTTGTGGTCTTTACAGCATTGTAGACGGTGTTCCGAAGTGCAGGTGTTAGTGGGGTGCAACGTGCTGACCGTAGGGAGAATAGGCTAACTTTATGCAAACGTCGGACCACCGTGAACCGTGACACTTTGCGGCCTGTGGCCATCTGCAGTTGCTTTGCAATATTGCCTGCCGTCTGCCATCTGTTTCTTTTGCCTGTAGCAAGATATATGGGTCATCCCTTGGTGTCGTTTTCTCTCGGTGATCACCACCGGTCATTCTAACATCTGTCCCCGTTGCTTTGAAGGTCTTCTACACACGTGAAACAATACTATGGCGATACCAAGCTCTTCGGCTTCACTATTCACCCTGCGTCCTCTTTCAAGCTTACCAATTATTTTACCATGCGTAAAGTCATCTAATTGTATCCTACTAGACATCTGAATCACCTGTAACACAATTGAAATCCACTTCAACTTCTTAAAACAACGAACACACTAAGTTTCTATTCCCTAACTTTTCTCATAATAGCTGTTTTTATCAAGTTCACCCCTGTCACGTGACATGCAACGTGACAACCTGGAAATTTACATATGTGTCATCTATCTACTGACCAAGTATCCTTATACAAATCCCCTCTAGCTTTTGCGTTTCTTTTCTCCGGTTTAAGGGGGTCCAAGACACAAAATTGTTCGAATTTTCGAAAAAAAATTTATTGCATTAAAAATTTTTGTGTTCTTTTACTCTTAAAATGATTTTTAAATAATGTTTCTATCTTAATTAGAACAGGAGAAATTATTATTTTTTTTGCTACATTCTAATAGTAGCGAATCGTTATTTAAATCTGTAGGTGCGTTTTTCTGCATGATGGGTTTTTTCCCCCTTTCTCGTCTTTAAATTGTTATAAGTCAAGAACCGTTAAAGATAAATGGTTGAAATTTGTAACATGTCTTTTTCAACTATTTTACTTTAATTCTAATTCAGCAAATTTTAAAAAAAAAATTGCTTTTGAAAATATGATTTTTTTAAAATAAGTTACATCATTTTTTTTGTAATTTTTCATCTAAATATTTTTAATTTTTTTTAAAAATTAATATTTTTAAAAAATGGTGAATCAGAATTAAAACTTATATATTTCTGTTTAATTAAACTGTTTTAACTCATTAAATAAAAAAAATTTTAAATGTGTCCCGGACCCCTTAAACCAATGAAATATTGGAATATTGTTGGTCCTTAAGTTTTGCACACCAGTGAATATAATGCGAAGGCACCTGTCCTTAGACATTCGCACTGTATACCATGTAAATTGTTGTGAACTTTTATATCTTTGGTCACCATATAGGGGAGCCAACATTGCTCCCTTGGTGTAACCTCCAATTTAATCGAGATTCCCCTGGGGGCAACATCTGGAGGCCTCGCCCCTTCCCCCACAAAGTCAGTATTTGTGCTTTTGAATTAAATTTATAGACTTCAGTTTCTAAAGCATCTTTGATAGCTCATTTCGACATTGCTTGGTGCAATTTGGAAAATGCAAAAATAGCGCATATTATACTATGTTGAACACTTATCAGTGTTTTTATCGGATGATATTTTGTGTCCATAGCTGAAGAAAAAAAACAGTATTAGAGCTTCCAAATTAAATTACTAGACTGTAGTTTCTGAGGCATCTTTGATATTTGTTTTACATTGCCTGATGTCATTTCAACTGTAAAATTCAAAAATTTGTTGTTGTTGTTGTTGTTGATAATGCGGAGGCTATTGTAGATTAAACATTCGCCCTGAATATGAATTACTGGACTTCCAACGTTTCGCAGACACCAGATTAGAAATTCTAAAATTCAATTCAAAAATATAGCACATATTAAACTGTCTTGAACACTTATCAATGTTTTTATCGAATGATGCCCTGTGTCCACGGCTTAAGAAAAAAGGCAGTATTCAGGCTTTCGAATTAAATCTATAGACTGTAGTTTCTAAGGCATCTTTGATATTTTATTTTAATATTGCCTGAGGCAATTTCAACTGGAAAATACAAAAATATAGAGCATAGCAAACACTTATCGATGTTTTTATCGAATGATGCCCCGTGTCCATATCTTCATAAAAAAGCAAGTATTAGTGCTTTCCAATTAAATTTATAGACTTTAGTTTTTAAGGCTTCTTTGATATTTTTCCGATATTGCTTGATGCAATTTCAACTGTAAAATACAAATATATAGCACATAGCAAACTGTGTTGAACACTTATCAGTGTTTTTAATCAACTGATGCACTACGCCCGTAGATTTAAGTAAAGTCAGTTTTAGGGCTTTCGAATTAAATTCTTAGATGGTATTTTCTAAGGTATCTTTGATATTTTATTTCACTATTGCCTGATGCAACTTCGTCTCGTTATAAAATTTTCTTTACAAACGCGATATAAAGGAGAAAAAGATATTTTATGCTTTATGGAAAGTCCGAAAGTCAGTGTCTTCAAAGAAAAGTGTGAGTAGTTTTGTTTTGTTGTCGTTATTTTTTTTATCAAAGCCCGTAGTGTTGCAACTGAACGCTATGATCATTCTACCCACTAACAAAAGTCCTTTCTTATCCTAGTATAAAAAGGTGAATACTACCGAAAAATATTTTTATAGGCAACTGAAGAAATGAATGGAGAAGGTTCAGAAATACACACAAAAAAAAAAGATTGCTCCTTGTCCCTATTTTTCTTTATAATAATACAAGCGTGAAACAATAAATCATAGAAAATAGGCAAAAGTGCACAGAGGTTGAAAACTGAATGGGGGTACCATGCGAAAGAAAGTTATGAATTGGATTGAAACATAGGAGAAAAAACAAATTTTATTAGAAAAAAGTTGAAATCAAAATTTTGAATTTTTCCATTGAAAGATCTCAGAAATATTCTGTGCTTTCTGATATTCCAATTTTTTTTGTTCTTACAAAAACATCCTCCTTTTATTGTAGCCTTTGATAAACGAACAATGAAAATTGGGCGTTAAAATAATAACGGGATGATATTGGCTGATACAGGGTACGGCAGAATGGACGTCTTGCTTTCAAAGGGTAATCAAAAACGAACTAAACAATTTACAGGAAAAAGGTATATATATATATATATATATATATATATATATATATATATATATATATATATATATATATATATATATATATATATATATATATATATATATATAAAATATATATATATATATATATAAGATAAAGTTGAAAGAGAAAAACCAGTATGAGCACTAAAGCTACTACAGCCAGGAACCAAAAACATAAAAAGATAAGATTGAAAGAGGTTTTAGACAATATTTCATCTTCAGCGGTGTCAATACTGTCTAAACACCAATGGATTGTTTCAGATAAGTATGATCTATACAATAAACATACTCAGACATCGTACAATCCATGAAAAACTGTAGAATTTAATAAAGAGTAATTTAACCATAGAACACCAAGCCTGGCGCTAAACAGAGTGGCAGTTAAGAATAAGTAACCGCAAGATGACTGATGTCACAAAACTTGCAACCATGGAGATTATGGAAACACAGAAACTGACCTACTATGGATACCGTGTTTTAGAACTATTAATTCTTTAATAATTAAGTTTTTTATTATTATTACTAAGAGCAATTTTTTATATTATTTTTATTTTTACATAAGTTTTTAATTTTATTTATTTATTTTTTATTTTTAGTAGTTATTTTTTCTAATTTTTTCTTATTATTATGATTTACTTATTAATTGCAACAGAACAAACTATTCATTAAAACTAAAACAACCAATTATGTGTTTGGATAGACTTTCGGGGTAATAATTACGTGTTAGCACAGCTAGCAAGTCTAAAATATGCTTATTCCTATTGTCTTTGGTACATAGGCTATTTATACGAACTAAGTGATTTACAATAATGTTATTAAAAACAGATTTATGTAAACAGGTTAGGTAACTTTGAAATTTAACAATATTAAAATCATAGTCAGATCTTTTGTCGTATAAGTCAAAAGTAAATTTGCTATTAGAATTTAATTTAATGTTAATATCTAAACAGTTTTCATTATCTTGGCTACTTTTAATTAGTTCCAGATTAGGAGGGTAAAAATTTAAGTCTATATGATTATTACTTTTATTAATTACTATTATATCATCTATATACCTAAATATTTTGTAATTGCAATTATCTATATTATTAATTTCAAAATAATGTAAGTATAAATTAGCTAGCATACTTGAAGCATTTCCACCTTGTGATACACCTTTGGTCTGTAAGTATATACTATTATTATGAACTATGTAATTATTTTTAGTTACAAAATCTAGGAGCCTATTGAAACGAGTTAGATTAATTTCGTTGCCTAAGTATTCAATATTATTTTGTACTAACTTTATGATTATTCTATTTAAATCAATTATATTGATATTATTAAATAAATCTTTAAAATCATAAGTTACTACTGTTTTACAATTATCTAATGTTTGTAGTTTTCTAATTAGACTAAAGCTATTATCAATTATACCACAAACACCAGAAGTTATAGTTTTATAGATTTATTTAAGGTAATTTAATAATATTACACTTGCTTTAGTAGAATAAGTGTTGTGACCACAAGTTACTGCTCTAAAAGCAATAGGTGTTTTATGAAATTTAGGAACTAAAGTAATATATGGAAAGAGTTGTTTGATGATATACCTAATAGTTTATATTTTGCTATAATTTTCTTAATAATAATACTAGTAGTTTCTTTTAAAGGCTGAAAAAGATCACTATTTTCTAGCTGTTTTTTTATACTAATGGCAAAATATTTTTTTACAAATAATTGCATAGTTGTTGGCTGCTTTATCTACATAAGTGATTATAAAATATTCTCGTAATTTTGTTATAGCATCTTTCAAGTGTTTATAGGAATTATTAATGAAATTACTATAATTGGGTAGTTTAGAATGTACTAGCTTAAGTAAATTAATTTTCCATTGGTTGAAGGCTTCTGTAGGTATAGAATAATTAATAGCTATTTTGTATATAAATTTATCTAAATCAGCATTTAAGAAACTTATGATTTTCTTATTATTAGTAGTACTAGGTAATCTATACTTAGTTCCCAAACTCATCAACTCACGCAGTGCTAAATTATCCACTATTTCCAAATTGCCTGTTATTACATGACCATGTGCTGTGTCAACATAACTATTGTATTTGGGCAGATGACATACACAATTTAAATTCATTGATTGAGAAAAAATTTTTGAGACCTTATTATAGTTAAATATACGTCTACCCATGGGCAGTGTATATTTAAAGGCACGTTTAACTTTTATATCATTTACAGGAAACATATCATGAAGTTTATCAAATTTACTATTGAAGTTTATATTATTTAGTTTAGGGTTGGTAAAATTTAGTACACAATAAGTGTTATTAGCTGTGTTTTGTTTTTTAAATAAGTTTATTTTTAAATGATTAGCCCGTGTTAATAGTAAATCATAAACCAGATGCTGATAATGATAATTCTTTATTTTAGTACTTAAAAATAGTTGATATAGCTTAATGATATGTTTTTTAACGATAGAAAAAATCCAAGCTTTTAATTTTTTATATTGATAATCAATAATAAACTTTTCCTGAAAATTTATTAAAGCATTTTTATATAAGTTACAATCAAGTCTTACTTTTATTATAACTTTTACCTCTTTTAGTTCTTTTTGATGTCTTAGTATCTTCGATTAGTTGAGGGTAAATAGAATGAGCTGACACATCAGTACATTTGAACTTAACGATATTTTCCTGTTTATAAATTTGATTAAGGCCATATAGAAAAATAGTTTTATGCTTTTGCATATATTTATTTTCATAAAATAGCCTTTCAGAGGGTGATTTAATTATATCAACAATGGAGATAACAATATTTTCAAATTTATGTTTTTTGAAATCATCAAATTCAATGTTTAGTGGTTGACTATTTAGTGTGTTATATTTTTTTATATTAGAACTGTGTAAATTAATTCTAACTTGTAGTGGATTAGAAGTTTGTCCTATATATTCCATATGACAACAACTACAGGTAATTTTGTATATGCAATTATAAGTTTTACAGAATTTTTGTTTTTGTGAATTTACTTGAATTTGTGAATTGTGTGCTAGGGGACAAGTTTTACAAAGCTTATTAGAGCATTTATCAAAAACCAATGTCTTTTGCCTGACTTGATAACATGAATAGGGTACAGAGAAAGAGGATGAGGATGATTGGTTATGCTTTGACGATCCATTGATACCCCAATAAGTATCACTGTACCGAGCATTGACATCATTAGTATGAAATGCCAATTTGCCAGTCGCTAAAAATGGTTTACTATAACTCATGATATGATAAGAAGAAAGTATAAGTTCAATTGAACCAACATATTAGGTTAATTATAATTAATATATAAAAAACCAAAGCATATAGCAAGTATTAGAGTAGCTTAGTAAAAAGCAAAGAGAATATATAAAGAACTATTTATGAACCAAATAAAACAAATCAATAGTAGAAAATCTTGAGTAAAATAATTTTAAACACCAAAAATGTAATTAACAAAATAAAGAATATGAAGTTGATAAACTTGAGTAAAATAAAAAATGTATAAACCAATAAACAATTCAAAAGAAGATAATGTGGAAAAAGTATTATAGAATAAATGTTTAAACTAATAAACAAATCAATAAAATAAATAAAATAAAATGTTGATAAACTTGAGTAAAATAAAAATGTATAAACCAATAAACAATTCAAAAGAAGATAATGTGGAAAAAGTATTATAGAATAAATGTTTAAACTAATAAACAAATGAATAAAATAAAATGTTGATATTCTTGAGTAAAATAAATTGTATCAACCAATAAACAATTCAAAAAGATAATGTGGAAAAACTATTATAGAATAAATGTTTAAACTAATAAACAAATCAATAAAATAAAATGTTGATATTCTTGAGTAAAATAAATTGTATCAACCAATAAACAATTCAAAAAGATAATGTTGAATAATAATTATAGAATAAAAGTTTAACTAATAAACAAATCAAAAGAATATATTGTTGATATTCTTGAGTAATATAATGTGTAAAAACCAATATACATATCTATAGAATATAATGTTGAAATTTTTGAGTAAAATGATTAATGTATTAACCATATAACAATTCATGAGAAGAAAATGTTGAATAAGTATTATAGATTAAATGCTTAAACTATTATACAAATCAATAGAATATAATGTTGAAATTCTTGAGTAAAATAAAAAATGTATAAACCAATAAACAATTCAAAAGAAGATAATGTTGAAATTCTTGAGTAAAATAATAATTTACACAACTAGTTTAAACTAAATTAAACTAAAGAAGCTTCTGTATATATATATATATATATATATATATATATATATATACAGGGTGTCCATAATTAAACCTCCCTACTATAAAGTTGTCTACAGTAGAAACTATTGTTCAGAAAGTTATGAAATTTTGTGTATGACATATTGAAGGAATGGGAATTTGTTTGAGCGAATAAAAAAAATTAGTTCAAAATTTCACCACCAGCGGCCGTTTTTGATGAATTACATATTTCGACTGGTTCTTTACTTAAGATTTCACCATCTTCTTATCCATAGGTCACCCTAACACAATAACTCATAGTCATTAAATTTTACAATCTTTAAAGTGGTTGCAAAGTCGATCGGAAACTTGTTCGATAAAAAATTTTCGGACAAAATATTTGATGGAACGGAGAAGAAACAAATATGCAAATTAATTTTTGTCGACGTAGAGCAGAAGCTGTTATAAAACCTAGAAACTTTCATGGAGATTTTGTTTTCAGCGTGCTTGCTATTGCTAATAAAAATGTCATCGTTACGATTACCAGATCGAGCTCCCCAGACCTCAAGCCATGAGACTTTTGGTTTTGGGGGCATATGAAACATCTAGTCAGTCTTGATAAACCAAGAACTATACCTGATCTGAAAGACAGCATTTTCCCGGACACACTGCGGTTAACTGTAGAACATGTTATCTTACAATTTCAAATGGTAGCTGAAAATGATGGCCGTCGTGTTGAACAAGTCTTGAAGTAATAATTTTTTTTAACTATAGTAAATGTTGCCAACATTAACTATAGTAAATGTTGATGTGTAATTCACAATTTAACACTTCACAATTTAACAATATTTAGATCTTGGAACCTTAGGCATATCCTCAGTATTAACTACCAGATCGTCCTCAACCATCTCAGAAGTCCAGGGGGAATTATTGGAACCGAAAACCCGGTTCTATTGGTTGTAGAACCGGGCATCCGGGTACCAGGGGGAATTATTGAGTAGCAAATCTTAGGTTTAAAAATGAACATTTTAATGGGGATAAATAGTTTTACCATGCTTCACAATTTGACACTATCTAGATCTTGGAATCTTAGGCGCATCCACAATATTAACTACTAGATAGTTCTCAACCATCTCAGAAGTCGAATATCGCATGCTGTCAAAAGATATGTCATCAAGCGTCATTTGTTTTTATTGATTTATTTCATATCAAATTTAAGAAAAAAGCTTATCTATTATAATTATAAACAGCAAAAATAGATTGCAATTTATGTGTATTTTAAATTATGCAATCTATTCTTCGATTAACTTCTAATCTAGTGGCAAATTGAGAATAAAAAATTAAAATTTTCACAGCTCCACAATTCATCACTTTCTAGATCTTTGAAACCTTTTGTCTTAAGAGCGTCCACAGTATTATCTACTAGATATTCCTCGATCATCGCAGACGTCAATCCCCTCCCGCTGTCAAAAGATATACCATCAAGTATCAGTTGCTTTTATTTATTCATCTGTTATAGAATTTTAAAAGAAATTATATTGATTGTAGTTGTAAAAGGCAAAAATAATTACATATTATATAATTTCCTTGAAAATGTCCTTAAAAAGAAAAAGGAATGAGAGAATTTTCAGATGAAAGAACGCTTTTGTGAACAGAAGTTTGGATAATCGATGATAGTTTATATCTATGGTAGGGAATACAGTACATTGGTTTTCGGGTACCCGGGAAAAATCATTGGAACTGAAACTCCGGTTCCATTGGTTGTAAAACCCGGTATTCGAAAGTTGTAAAACTTAAGTCTTAAGGATAAACAGTCTTGCGATGCTTTGCATTGTATCAATATCTAGATCTTTGAAACTCTTTGTCTGACGCTCATGCACAGTGTTAACAACTAGATCCTCCTCAACCATCTCGGAAGTCCGACACTAACGGACTAGTGTCTCGGATGTCCTCGTGTTGTCAAAAAATATGCCATCGAGTGTCATTTGTTTCTATTGATTTATTTCATATAAAATATAAGAAAAAAATCATATCTATTGTAGTTATAAACAGCAAAAATAGATTGCATTATATGTGTATTTTAAATTACGCAATCTACTCTTCGATTAACTTCTAATCTAGGGGCGAATTAAGAATAAAAACCTTAAAAATTTCACAGCCCCACAATTCATCACTATCTAGATCTTTGAAACCTTTTGTCTTAAGGACATCCCCAGTATTAACTACGAGATACTCTTTGATGTCTCAGATGTCAATCTCCTCCTGCTCTCAAAAGATATGCCATCAAGTATCAGTTGCTTTTATTTATTCATTTCTTATAAAATTTTCAAAAGAAATTATATTGATTTCAGTTATAAAAGGCAAAAATAATTGTATTTTATATAATTTCAAATTATGCAATTTAGTCTTCGACTAAATTTCTAATATAGTGGCAAATTGAAAACAAAAACACAAAATCTTTGCAGAGAAAAAAAAAGCGAGCCAGAATTCGGTTGTTTCGGGTTTTAGACTCTATTACCCTAAGTTGGCTTAAATTAAAATAAATTAGAAATATATGTATTTTCTACTTATGCAATAAACTAAATTTCTTTAAATAAAAATTGTCTCATAAATATAGTGTTTTCGTTGACATTCAGGACATATATATGGTGGTTCATGTATTATTCAAAACCGAATAATACCTGGATACCTAGTTCTGGAAAATATTTGAGAACCAAAACCCCATTCTAATTTTTTTGCCCGATTCTACAATCACTAGCATCTATAGCAATCTATAGCAATCTATAGCAAAGTTTTAGGTATTAGTAATTGAGGCAAACCTAAAGCACTTCCATGTCCAGTTGATGACTGAATTTCTTAAATAGGAAAATGCATTACAGCGAAGTATCAAGTAACATGCTCCTGTCACACATACACATGCTCATTAAAAAAATCGGAATCAATCCGAAGCATATTTGGACCTGGTCTGGAACTTCCAGTTAGGGGCATTAGAAACAGCAACAAAATTTATGATAACCTATACGCATTAAATAATGAAGACCTAATTAACCTCCCAGATTATGACCCTAGAGAATTTCCCAGGCGGCCTAAGGCCACACTGATAATAAACCCTGGGCTTGTTCCCATTCACAACAGCTAACTTCCGTCTCCTTGTTTCAAACCCCCACTCGCTTGAATACTTCTGGTTTCGGAACTGTCACTCCGAACAATCCACCACAGCTCCAATCATGTTGCTTCGCCCACTGACTTATATCCCATTAGCTCTCTTTGTAGAATTCGCTGCTTGGCTCTCGTTGGATCTCTGTCCGGCCATCTTTACGCTTTGAATCTTCCTCAAATATTTTACAATATAATTCTTTCCTTAAATATATTTTCCAAAATGCTTTCTCTCTTTTATTAATATTTTCTCTTTACCCCCAGTTATTCCTTCATTACCTTCCAACCTAAACTTTTAAAACTATTTGTTATTTAATTTAATTCACCATTTTTTTCTTTTTTTTTCACACACACTTTAAGTACTGTTATAATCAATTTTAGAGAACGGTTATGATGATACATTGCACATAGAATACAGAGGATATGGATCTCTAGCTCCCAGGAGCCTCTAAAGTTAATTATGCCTACGCCTATACCAACAACACAAGTTAAATTCACCATACGATAAAGATATTCAAGCTTTGGGAAAGCTGATCGTTTTAGGGGATGACCAAAACTATTAAGTCTTAAAATAAAACCCTGGTACTGCAATACTGAAACTATACATCCAGTGCAGAAAAGGAAAAGAACTGAAATTACGTATAAATTCTGAAATTAAACGAAAAATACTGATAGTATTTGGCGAAAGCCAGTGTTCTTATCATCGGATTAATGTTGAGCGAAATTCATAAACAACGGCAGTAAATAATCATCCAAAGACCCAAAAGACAAGGTATTTTATTACCACACACATATAGACAGTTCAAACAATCAGAACAGCATCAAAACGCTATTCTTAGCACGAATATAAAACAGACACAACCATTTTGCATCATGGTTAACTTAAATCTGAGGAAAAAACAAACCTTACTACGAGTTGCCATTTCATGAATACCAAACTATCAAAATTCTAATTACGTACAATCACATTTATGGCGCTGACATCTAGTGGCAAAAGAATAAAACTGTAAGTACTTTCAAACAGTTTTAATTCAGAAATTAAAGGAAAAGTGCTGAAATTAAAGGGGAAATGCTAAAAATGTATAGTAGTTAAATATTTCTGATAGGAAAATTCTATTTACAGAAGATAAAAATACCTTACTCAAATATTTAATCAACTTCAGCGAGGTAAATAATTGCTCTCAGATACGTCTCAGATATCAGCAACAGATCTCTTATTTTGGTATATTTAATCTTACTGATAAATTATGCAACGTATCCTTCATAAATAGAAGCTTAATTAATAACCGAATGAAGAATTAAAGATTCGGGTAAGATAGATATTAGATGATGTAAGGAATAGCGATGTCTAGACATACTGCCCCCGCATTACAATGCTGAAATTGAAACAAATTAATTACAATCTATTACATTTAATTAAATCACCATTATCAAAATAGTCTTCACATAGAAATATAGATGTATTAAATTATATCCAGACCAATGAACAGTGTTTAAACTTTCCCTAAATATCTAATCTTGGAGATAAATGTAGGAAACATAGGTAATTTAAAGTTACATATGCGTAATGTTTTGAAACATTGCATGCGTGGATGAGTTAAATAATTAGAAACGAATCACTTAATTACCAAGTAATAGTTAGCAAAGCAAGACTAATGGAAAACTTCAACCTGTAATGTCAAACACAATGGGTTAAATAACATGATAAATTTAAAATCTTAAATTTGATATAGGAAACTAATTAATCATTTCATATTCTAAACATTACCTTAATTGTGACATCCGGAGTATTTACGGAAACATTTTTATCATAAAGAATAAATAACATTTTATGTTAATTTGAAATCAAATTTAAATACCTTTCTGTAATTGAGTTCCGGAAGAAAAAAAACCATTAATTTATCAACTTATTACTTGATTATTAACTTATTCCTGCTACTTGGTTTAAATATGGGACTGTCATCAAATAATCGAGTTTTACGTTTGGTATGTAGAAAGTTATTTTGTCGGGTGAAACCGCCTGGTAGAAAGTTTTCTTTTTTAGTTAAATTTATGATTTAGAATAATTTTCTTCATTGAAAAACAGAATGGTTTGTTGATTAATAGTAGTTTAGGGTTCGTTTAATTTAAAGTCAACATGGAAATATCTAAAATTATAACGCTGTCTTCTTGTTTTTTGTCTGGAAGTATTCCATACCGGTTCCAACAGGCTAGCGGCCTGCGGTTCCAGTTTATAATGCCATCACAAGGGTCGGAGTCCTATTTAGCCGGGTAACACCTCGATTTTCCCCAGGAGCAATATCTAGGGGAACTCGTACCCTCTCCCACCCTCTACTACTTTTGTTGCCATGTCTGACATCATAGAGGGACTCTCCCGTCTGCGGATTTAAAGTGCCCATATCCGGCCTAGACACAGAGATATTTAACGGCCCTTGCCGGGAGTGAATTATAATGTAAACCAGTTGATGAAACAGAGTTCAAAACTGTCATTTTGTCGTAAATAAAGAGGCTATGCTACTTTCTGTAATAAAATTTCCCTCCAGTCTGCATAGCGCTCAAAAATATCTTATAAAATGCAGTTATTTTATTCCAACATCGTGTAACTAAAAGTAGGATATGAGAGCAAAATACGTAGCATTTCAAATACTCCTAAAAATACTCCTTTTTAAAATTTCCTAAATAAAAACTTCAATATACCAAATTCTCTAACATTGTGCAGTCGTGTTGGATGTTTCTAAAATAATTTTCAGTCACAAAGAATTTAGTGTTCATTCCAAATCTGGAACTTTCTGGCTAGTTATTTATAGACCACAGTGAAAAAATATGGATAAATCTCCCCTCTCATCGCGTGTGTTTTGACAGAGGATTTAATTATTCAAAATTCAGTTTAGAGCTTCTGAGGTCTTGCTATATCTTTACAGGGCTACATACTAGAGATTGCAGAACCGGACTAAAAATTTAAAACCAGATTTCGGTTCTTAATTTTTTTCAAATCCGGGTACTCTGTTATTACCCAGGTTTGAATAATACATGAACCCCAAAACATTTGTCCTAAATATTAATAAACAACTATATTTATTTATAATGTAAAGAATTTTAGTTTACAGTCTCAGTAAAAAATATTTTTAAAACTATTTTTAATTTAAAATAATTTAAGGGAATGGGTTCTAAAACCCGAAATTACCAAATTCTCTGAGAAGATTTTTATGTTTTATATTTTAAAAATTATGTAATCTATTTTTGTTGCTTATAACTCTAATAAATGAAATTTGTTGGAAAATTTTATATGTAATGAATCAATAAAAGCAAATGACACTCGATGGCATTTATATTTATATTTTTTTCAATTATGCAATCTATTTTTATTGCTTATAACTGCAATAAAGGAAATTTCTTTTTATAAAATTTATATAAACTACATCAATAAAAGCAAATGACACTCGATGGCATTTCTATTTATATTTATTTTAATTATACAATCTATTTTTGTTGCTTATAACTGCAATAAATGAAATTTCTTTTGAAAGTTTTATGTGAAATAAATCAATAAAAGCAAATGACACTCGATGGCATTTATATTTATATTTTTTTAATTATGCAATCTATTTTTGTTGCTTTTAACTGCGATAATGTAATTTCTTTCGAAAATTTTATATGAAATAAATCAATAAAAGCAAATGACACTCGATGACATATCTTTTAACAGCAGGAAGAGATTGACTTCTGAGATGGTTGAAAAATCTATACTTATATCTAAAGCAAATAATTTCAGTTCACCGCGTATTTAAAAAATACATTTCTTTTTAACTTATCTTGATTTAAGTTAATTAAACTTAATGGGGTCTAAAACTCGAAACTACCAAATTCTGGCTGGCTCTTTTTCTCTGTGAAGATTTTGCGTTTTTATTTTCAATTTGTCACTAGATTAGAAATTCGTTGAAGACAAGACTGCATAATTTAAAGTAGCATAAATTTCAATTTATTTTTGCTGTTTACAACTGCAATAGATAAAATTTCTTTTGAAAATTTTACATGAAATAAATCAATAAAAACAAATGACACTCGATGACATATGTTTTGACAGCAGGAGATGATTGACTTCCGAGATGGTTGAGAACTATCTAGTAGTTAATACTGTGGATGCGTCTAATATTCCAAGATCTAGATAGTGTTAAATTGTGAAGGATGGTAAAACTATTTATCCCCAATAAAATGTTCCTTTTTAAACCTAAGATTTGCTACTAAATAATTCCTTTTGGTACCCGGATGCCCGGTTCTACAACCAATGGAACCGGGTATTAGGTTCCAATAATTCCTCCTGGTACCAGGATACCCGGTTCTACAACCAATGGAATCGGGTTTTCGGCTCCAATAATTCTCCCTGGTACCCGGTTCTACAACCAATGGAACCGGGTATTCGGTTCCAATAATTCCCCCTGGCACCCGAATACCCAGTTCTACAGCCAGTGGAACCGGGTTTTCGGTTCTAATAATTCCCCCTGGTACCTGGATACCCGGTTCTACAATCCCTACTTGATACTCATGAACTGATTACGATACACAAAGTAAGTTTAGATTTTCTAGGGAATGGTTCTGAAGAATATTGTTCTCTCAAATTAGGTTTTTTTTTCTATCCAAAACAAGAAATAATTGCTTCTATGCAACGAGTCCTTCTCTTTTATAAATATTTGGAAAAGAATATGTCTTCTAATGAGTCAAATCTTTTTTGGCTCAATATGTATATCGTCATTTAATGACGAAAATGTTCTAAGAGCAACACGATGCTTAGTATGATTAAAATTACCCATAGGTCTGTGACTGATTTTAACGAACCCAGTAAGAAGTCATATTACATAAACTAAAATTAGACACTAACAGTGGAAAAAGTTAACATAAATATGCAACTATCGCTCAACGCAACATAAATGCAAGATTCTGTAGCAATAATAGAAATCAAAGCATAAAAATCAAAAACCAAAAGAACCAAAAATAACGAGCAATCAACCGGTCTCTTCATCAGCAGGCCTAACCGAGTCGGTCACCTCAAGGGGGAACTTTCTGATACGATGTAGGTCAAGCCAAGAAACATCCCAAGGCCCCGAGATCCCCACATTGAAAATAGAAAGCCAAAAGCATTAGATCAATTGAAATCACAACACAACATTAAAAACACAATAGAACCAAACAAAAACAGGAACTTACAATCAAACTTACCAAAAGCCCAATTAATTGAAAAGTGACAGTAGAAAAGAAGAACCTGCTATTTATCCTGAATAACCAGCTCTTTATTCTGATAAAAAATTTTTATAACGAAACCTGTTTTCGTTAATTCTACATATTTTAGAGATATATTTTTATAAATATGTACATCGTTTATGCTATGTAGAATTACGGACGAACTAATTCAGTTTTTTTTATTGTATTGGTAAAAGCTAATGATAGAAAGAAATCAAATTTACAATCCAGTATGTTTTATGTTCTTCAGGATACCAGCAAAATAATTTCGAAATTTCTTATTAACATATGCGATTTATTCCTGCAGAAACTGCTCCCCGGGGAAATTCAACGCGGTTGCATATTACGCGGGTGAAGACTAACTTGATTACAGGAATTTAAAACCTTTTTAACTTTTGAAACTGTAGTTTTTATAGACAGATTTAGTTTTATTACTCCCTTCTTATCTTCAAATATGCAATTGGGTGAAATTTCGAGTTTTAAAATGCACAAATAGCCATTTAGACCAGATGACTTTTACGAAACTGGTGGTGGTAATAAGATTTTCTTTCAAAACCAAGCGTTTGAAAACTGAGACATTAAATTAACGTACATTAAGATAAGTTCTGTTCAGCTTCGATAAATTATTGATATCACCCACCCGCATCAGCATTTGTTCCACGTTAAAAGATTCCGATAGACAAAATATGAATTGAAACAAGCAGCATGGAAATGAAGATTGTAAAAAGCAATGCAAAGCTAAAGAAATCATTATTAATTTTGTATGTAGCGAGAGGAGTCGTACTGAGAATAATAATTAGAGAAAAGGGTACTTTTTAGAGCATTATTTTTACATTAAGGGGACAGTGGACTTTCAAAATTGTGAAAATTGTCCAAAAATTCGATTTTATTTTTTTATTTTATTTTATTGAATTGTGGAACTACGGACGAATAGGAGTGTGTTGCAAAAAGAATTTTTAATTTCTGTGATTACTTTCCTAGTTATAGGCATTTGTATTTAATTTAGATATTATGTGGTTACTAATAGCAATAACTTTAAACGTGTATTTCTCAAAATAAAATTTTCATGTCATGCGAATATTCAAACTGCTCCTGGCGCATTTCTAATTATCGTATTGCTTTGAAATTTAAGTTTTTTATACTTAACTGTATATCAAATAA
Source organism: Dolomedes plantarius (assembly GCA_907164885.2). Lineage (NCBI taxonomy): Eukaryota > Metazoa > Arthropoda > Arachnida > Araneae > Dolomedidae > Dolomedes > Dolomedes plantarius. The sequence goes on from OU015490.1 coordinate 141,879,136, forward strand.
ATATCATTGAAAATAATTATGCTTCGTAGCTCAGAATTTCTAAATTTTGTACTTGAAAAGATAATTTATAGGTATTTTGCGTAATAAAAAGTGTGTTTTCACTATTATTATTTTTTTCTCTTTATATTTTTAAAGAATGCTTAAAATAAGCAATAAGTTTCATTGTTAATTCTATAAGGTATCCTGTAAATAAAAATTACCATATTATATGCAAAAGAAATGCGCATGGAACATTTTTAATTAGGTCAATTTTCGATATAATTAATAATTCATAATTCATAAATAATGAATATTTTATCATTCAATTTTAACTACTTTTACATGTCTATGGTACTAATCACATATTCAAATTTCAAGCAAATCCATTCAAAACAAAAAAAGTTAGGTTTGAAGGTCCACGGTCCCCTTGATATCTTGATATTCCCTCTAGATGTGTAAAATTTAAACTCTATATAGCGACTTTATAAGCTGTTCAATTATTATTTTTATTATTACTATTATTATTATCTATATTTATAAAACAGTTCCGTAACTGACTGATTGACTGACTGACTGACATATAACGCACAGACCGAACCGCTGGACCAAAAGGGCTGAAATTTTGCATGGTGATTTTTCTCATAGTGTAGGGGTGCACTAAGAAAGATTTTTGAAAAATTCTTCTTAGATTTTTTTAAATTAAATTTTTAAGCTGTTTTGTAACTTTTTTCAAGTTTGCATTTAAAATAATAAACTGAGAGTTATAAAATTTATATCACGAGAAAGAACATAAAAATTCCTTTAAAATGAAATCTTTTTCAAATCTTTACCTCCATTTTCTGATTTTTGGTGAGTTTTTAAAGATTAATTTTTAGAATTTAATTTATTAAATGCTGATCACATGGTTTCTTTTCTTTTTGTCGTACTTTAAACTAATTTTCCGTCACGTGCAATAACAAAGAAATAGACAAAAAAAAATTTTCTTGCTAATGCGGCAGACGATTGGACATTATCCAAAAAAATATTAAAATAAAGTAAAAGATATGTTCCTCAAACTGTACTGTATTAACTGTACTATATTCTTTAGTATGTTCTATTAGATTTAATTTGAATATGTTCTTCTACACTATTTTGTCTATAAAAATATCACTTACGATTTTTTTATAAATATATATTTTTTTGGCATTAATTGCATACATTGGCAGTTGTATTTAATTAGAATGTACTCCGTAGCAAAGCACGGGTATTCGGCTAGTATATGTATATAAAAGGATGTATGTATGAATGTATGTATGTATATATGTATGTATGTATGTATGTTACGTATGTTCCATCATAACTCTGAAACACATGGAGCAATTTCAACGAAACTTGGTACACATATGACTTACAATCTGGAAAAAAATACTGTGGAGGAATGACACCCCCAGCACCACTAGGGGTGGGTAGGGTGACATGCAAAAATAATCAAAAATGACTGATATTAGAGTCAACTTCAAAGTTTTCGGGGTCGCTGAGATGCATAGTGACACTCCCGATGGCGTTTAAGTGCAAGTTCAGCCCCCCCATCGGCACGGGAAATGAGAAGAGAGGGAATAAAATGTTCAAAATCACTGAGAGCAGTGTCGAATCCATAGTTTTCGGGGGTCCCTGGGCTGATTGATGACTAGACTTGGGCGATGTATCGATACATCGTGAAAAACCGGTGTGAAGCCGACATCGTCACACCGGTTTCATAATTTTCAAATCGGCGATACATCGTAACATCGCGATTTCCCGGTGTCATACACCTAGCGGTGTACGCATATGGGCAATTTCCCGATGTCACACAAACGGTTTCGATGTTTCTGTGTGCGCATGTTACGATGTCGCATCGCTTGGTCGACGATTTCCCGGTGTGCGATGTTTGTACGCATGCTCAGTTTTACAATATCACATCGCTTAGCTTGAAGGGACGATTTTCCGGTTACACACCGTCAATAGTTAGAGTGACGACTTAAAGTACTTGCTAGAAAATATTTGGCAATTCAAGGTTCAAGTGTACCTTCAGAGAGAGTATTCAGCACAGGGGGTGTTATTACAAGACAAAAAGCTGCATTGCTTCCGAAAAATACAGAAATGTAGATATTTTTAGCTCAAAATAAAAGATATTTGAATGTTTAATTAGTTTAGTCAGTTGCAGGACAACAACCTGGTCTCATTTTTATGTATGTATCTATATTACTTTTTTTAGGGAAGCACGCTGCCACCTGCTGGCTACGTTCGTGGTTAACATCGCGATACAAGACTGACGATGTATCGCGATGTCAGAAATGTAACATCGCCCAGGCCTATTGATGACAGTCTCCGTCATAATAAATCTCAAGTTTAGTGCACTCCTAAGGATGGGGGTGGGAAGGGGGACATAAAAAACCGAGATTAGTGTATAGCGAATCCATAGTTTTCGGGGTCGCTGAGATGAATGGTGACACCCTCGATGCCGATTAAGTTCAGTCCCATCGGCATGGGGATGATAAGGGGGTGCAAAAAAAGGCCCAAACTGACCGAGATAATCCGAGATGTTACAAATACCTGGGCAATGCCAAGCGAACAACAAGGATATATATATATATATATATATATATATATATGTGTGTGTGTGTGTGTGTGTGTGTGTGTGTAAGTAATATATTAAATATTATGTCCTCCATTCTAGCATCTAAATTCCCTTTCCTAAATCCAATCCCCAGTAACATTACTTTATCGCTACAAAACCCTTAGCAACAGAACTTCCCATGAATAGCATTATATTTAATATTTATGTTTAAATTTATATTTTAAAAAAAGTAAAGTATTATATTTAATATTTATATTTAAAACCCCTAAATTTTTCCTTTGTTTATTGTGTATAGACCACCTTTTTTAGTAATCAGTTAACTTTTTTTTTCTATTATACGTGAATTGACTAGAATTATATTTAAAGTTTATTTTTAAAACCATTAAATATTTCCATTGCTTGTTGTGTACAGAGCACTCTTTTTGGTAATCAGTTAACTGTTTTTCATATTACACGTAAATTGACCGGTATTATATTTAATGATTGTACATAAAAACCTCTGAATATTTCCTTTATTTTTATTGTGTATAGAGAGCCAATTTTAGTAAAGAGTTAACTGTTTTTTCTCTATTATACGTATATTGGCTGGTTTTATATTTCATATTTATACTTAAAACCTCTGAATATATGATTTGTTTATTATATATAGAGCTTTTCTTAAATAATTAGTTAACTGTTCTTCTATTATATGTAAATTGACTGGTATTATATTTAATGTTCATATTTAAAACCCCTGAATATTTCCTTTGTTTATTGTAAAAAGGTCACCCTTTTATGGTAATCAGCAAACTGGTTTCCTATTACACGTAAATTGACCAGTATGATAGTTAATTTTATATTTAAAACCTTTCAATATTTCCTTTCTTTATTGTGTACAGAGCACCCTTCTTTTTAATCAGTTAACTGGGTATATTTTCTATTATACGTAAATTGACAGGTATTATATTTAATGATTATATATATATATGTATATATATATATATATATATATATATATATATATATGTGTGTGTGTGTGTGTGTGTGTGTGTGTGTGTGTGTGTGTGTGTTAGTTATGAGGGGTACCAGAGATACCCCCTTTGCGTTGTGTAAAATTAGGGAGGTGAACTCCAAAGGGAACTATGCGTTTATAAATAAAAATAACAACATTTATTATACAATATTTTTCAAGAAAAGGTCGGGTTTACATATTATATTTAAGATCTTGGCTATACATATTTTAACAGAATTAGGGCATACTTCATCCGCTTCCTGCGGCATAACCATTGAGGGTCGAGTGAAATAAATTCTCGTAATTTCTCAAAAGGCATGAGCACTATTTAAAAGGGGAAGAAATGACCAACCTGGGGAGTTTTTGATGAAACAGCAGAGCATGGCGTCGTTGAGGCACTTCTACCGGAGGAAGCTTTAGACATCGGGCTAAAAATCTTGGGGGCCCTTCAATGGAGGAGGTAGCCGAATCGGCGCTGGCGGTTGAACACGGACATCTCGCCATTTTTACGGGGCGACCTTTTTTTTTCCCAGGCTTTCTTCTCAGCTCGCCACCTCAAATCGCTCTCCCGCTCTCCCTCCGAACGTCGTCGTCTCTCCCACACTCGGGGCTCCCCCAATCTTTATTATAACTCTTCCCCAGGTCAGTTATTCACACAAATTTATTGCCTCTTCCAGTTTTTTATTCGAGGGCAGGATGCTCCGACATCCCCATGATCAACCCACGTGGTACGCTTATTTCCAAGAAAATTGGATGTCCGTTGAATTTCCTGGAATTTCTTTCCCCCGTCCTGAGGAATTCAGGGGTGCGATGTTTCTTGGAAAATTGGTGCAGTTCCTCCTTTTTCCAATATGGCCGTTTTATGCCCCGTAATCGTGTTGGAAAAACAAAATGGCTATGACGTTGGAAGGAGTTCAAAATATCCAAATTGTGGATCGTTCACAACAATATATATATATATATATATATATATATATATATATATATATATATATATATATATATATATATATATATATATATATATATATATATATATATATATATATATATATATATAATGAATAGCATGTTCTGTTGCTATTAATTAGTAATACTAAACTATAAGATAAATTATAGTAAATAACTAAAATGACAAATAAAAAATAATAATTAAAAACCAGTGTAATAATAATAATAAATAATAATTAATAATAACTCTTAGTCATAATAATGTCTAAGTTAACTTAGGTTATGTTGTCCTATAACACAGTATCCTTATTAAGTCTGATTCTGTGTTTCCTTTTCCTCCATGGTTGCAAGGTTAGTGACGTCAGTCTTCTTGTGGTCTCCTTTTCTTAACTTCCACTTTGTCTGGCGCCGGGCTTGGTGTTCTATGATAAAGCAACTGATAATTCACTTCTGTTTCTTATGGATTGTACGGTGTCTAAGTATGTTTATTGCTCAGCTCATACTTATCAGAAACAATCCAATGGCTTTTAGACAGTATCGGCATCGCTGATGAAGAGATGCTGTCAAAAACCTATTATTCACTTATCTTTTCATGTTTTTAGTTCCTAGCTGCAGTAGTTTTGAGCTTATACTTTTTTTTCTCTTTCAATTTTGTCTTATTTATATATATATATATATATATATATACGAGTAGGAATGTGTTGCAAAAAGAATTTTTAATTTCTGTGATTATTTATACCACATAATATCTAAATTAAATACAAATTCCTAGTTATAGGCATTTGTATTTAATTTAGATATTATGTGGTTACTAATAGCAATAACTTTAAACGTGTTTTTCTCAAAATAAAAATTTTCATGTCATACGAATAGCATACCAGGCGCATATATATATATAGCATACTAGGCGCATATATATATATATATATATAATCTCAAAATATGAATTATTTGACAATGAGGAAAAGAGCACTTCTGTGACTCTAGTTAAATATCTTATGTCTCAATGTCATTGACCTGCAAAGTGAAACATTCTCGACGTAACGTGTAGTTTCGGTGAGCGGGAAACTTGCCGCTTTGGATTTGGCACCGCCGGCGGTCCGGAAATTATATCCACCTGGCAACAAAGCCACCGACAGACCAGTTGCGACTGCCCACTTCGCTTCGGCGGCGGAGAGTCAAGGCCGATCGTGGACCCAGCCGCGGTCGAAATCGCTCCTCCAAGCGGACCATGGGGTTAATGCTTTCTCGGTAACAAAGCGAGGGCTTCAGGCTCGAGGGAGGCCCGATAAGAGTCTGGGGAAACCCTACGTCTTGGTGAAGGAGCCGAGTTCGTTTCTTCTTACTAAATCTGGGCGTGGCGCATTAAATACATTTATGGCCTTTCAGGGAGATGATTTCTCTGTTATCCGCATTTTACAAGTACTGCGAAAGACAAATCGTTGTCTGGGAATGGTCGCTTTTATGCAACAAAAAAAAAAGTTGGCTGTGGATTTGAAAGATTTCATTAAGGGGACAGTGGACTTTCAAAATTGTGAAATTGGTCCAAAAATTCGATTTTATTTTTTTTATTTTATTGCATTGTGGAGCTACGGACGATTAGGAATGTGTTGCAAAAAGAATTTTTAATTTCTGTGATTACTTTCCTAGTTATAGGCATTTGTATTTAATTTAGATATTATGTGGTTACTAATAGCAATAACTTTAAACGTGTTTTTCTCAAAATAAAAATTTTCATGTCATGCGAATATTCAAACTGCTCCTGGCGCATTTCTAATTATCGTATTGCTTTGAAATTTAAGTTTTAAATACTTAACTGTATATCAAATAAATATCATTGAAAATAATTATGTTTCGTAGCTCAGAATTTCTAAATTTTGTACTTGAAAAGATGATTTATAGGTATTTTACGTAATAAAAAGGGTGTTTTCAGTATTATTATTTTTTCTCTTTATATTTTTAATGAACGCTTAAAATAAGCAATAAGTTTCATTGTTAGTTCTATAAGGTATCCTGTAAATAAAAATTACCATATTATATGCAAAAGAAATGCGCATGGAATATTTTTAATTAGGTCAATTTTTGATATAATTAATAATTCATAATTCATAAATTATTAATATTTCATCATTAAATTTAACCACTTTTACATATCAATGGTACTAATCACATATTCAAATTTCAAGCAAATCCATTCAAAACAAAAAAGTTAGGTTTGAAGGTCCACTGTCCCCTCAACTGATACCCAACAAGTGTGCCTTGACACGTTAGGGTGCCGCGAGATTTTTTATTTATTTTTTTTTGGGGGGGGGGGGATAAACAAACAAATATTAGTAGGGCCCACTTGGAATAAAAATTAAACTGTTATCAAACATTTGTGCTCAAAGCATCCATCGCGAGTCTCACATTAATAAAGCAAAACTCGCTTTAATGATTTTCATTGTATCCCTATAGTGTTATACTGCAGAGAATCCCGTGGCTATTTTTGAAACTGCATTAATATATCCTATGCTCGTGTTTGTTACTCATATCGTTTAATAAAGGTATAAAATAAAGGAAATAAAGGTAATTATATTTAAAAAATTATATCAAAGATATATATCAAAAACGTAAATCAAAATATAACAAATATATAAATCAATCAAAATATTTCAAAAATTATATCAAAGGTATATTTAATAAAGGTTATAAATGCAATTACTTTTAATAAAGGAATAAAATGAAGTGAGTATTTCTTTCTGAACATGTTCCTGAGATATATTCCACTATAATTTAATGCTTAAAAAATTTTAAAAAACTACAATTCTAGCAAGGGTTCCTCAGTTTCTAATCTCATTCCCAAGGGTGCCGCAAACATCAAAATGTTAGAATTTTCTGCATTACTTGGGTCTACCAAGAGTTAAAAGATAACTATTTCTACCAAACCAGTTAAAATTGTTGCTTTTTAAATATATTTTTTTCTTTCGGAGGCCCACGTTTTTTCTCATTCGGCCAACCACGCTGCGAATTTGTTTCTTTCTTCATTGCTAGAGCACCACATAGCACCCAACAAACAGGGCTCCCTATGAGGGAGCCCTGTTGTACAAGAATTCCCATGTTTCAGTGTGAATTCAAACCGGAGCTCACCGGGTTGAAGCTCGGGTCACAAACTAGTATACGTTAAGGGCACCCTATAGCACCCTATAACACCCAACATCACTCGCTATGAAGGAACAGTACAAGAATTCCCATGCTTCAGTGTGAATTCAAACCGGAGATCACCGGGTTGAAACTCGGGTCACAAACTAGTATACGTTAAGGGCACCCTATAGCACCCAACATCACTGCCTATGAAGAAAAAGTATAAGAATTCCCATGATTCAGTGTGAATTCGAACAGGAGCTAACCGGGTCGAAGCTCGGGTCACAAACTACTATACGTTAAGGGCCCCCTATAGCACCCTATAACACGCAACATCATTCCCTATGAAGGAACAGTACAAGAATTCCCATGATTCAGTGTGAATTCGAACCGGAGCTAACCGGTCGAAGCTCGGGTCACAAACTAGTATACATTAAGGGCCCCCTATAACACGCACCCTATAACACCGAACATCACTACCTATGAAGGAACAGTACAAGAATTCCCATGCTTCAGTGTGAATTCGAAACGGAGGTCCCCGTGTTGAAGCTCGGGTCACAAACTAGTATACGTTAAGGGCACCCTATAGCACCCTATAACACGCAACATCACTCCCTATGAAGGAACAGTACAAGAACTCCCATGGTTAAGTGTGAATTCGAACCGGAGCTCACCGGGTTGAAGCTCGGGTCACAAACTAGTGTACGTTAAGGGCGCCCTATAGCACCCTATAGCACCCAACATAACTGCCTAGGAAGGAACAGTATAAGAATTACCATGACTCAGTGTGAATTCGAACCGGAGGTCACCGGGTTGAAGCGCGGGTCACAAACTATTATACCCTAAGGGCGCCCTATAGCACCCAACATCACTCCCTATGAAGGAACAGTACAAGAATTCCCAGGCTTCAGTATGAATTCGAACCGGAGCTCACCGGATTGAAGCTCGGGTCACAAATTAGTATACATTAAGGGCGGGTTTTAGTAATAATGTACATAATATTTTATTATACTATATAGATGAATAGATAGATATACAATCTATAACAAAAAAAATCGGCACACCAACAAGATATTGTTCCATTGCGACAAATATTGAGCGATATGAAGAACATGAACAGAAAAAAAGAATGAACAACTGAATTTTCAGAACAACTGAATGATTTTTTCCAGAATGTGATAGTTACAAAGTGAGGAAGCCAAAACGGTGTTGGTCTTCCTCTGTCCTACATGCAAGCTGTCACCCGGCATCGCATAGTCTGATTAAGTTTCCGGATGGTTTCCTGAGGGATTTCTTGCCAAATTGTCTCCAGCTGTCGGGCTAAATCGGCAGCATTGCAGGATAGTTACAATCACCTTTCAATCAAGTCCCAAATGTGCCTTATGGGGGAGAGATCAGGTAACCTAGGTGGCCAAGAAAGTGTTTGGCAAGCTTGACGACAATTCATAGCAACCGGACATCATCTTGTTTAAAAATAAGGCCGGGGTGGCGCAGGAAGAACCGCAACAAAACGAGTCGTAGAATATCGTCTACGTACACTGTGGTGTAAGTGTATCCCTAATGACTACCAAAAGGGTCCGACTATCAAAGAAAATGCATCTCAGACCATAACTCCCTGTTGTGGTCTTTGTGGCGGGCGATAGTAAGGGCAGGACACGCTGGACGTTTCCAGACACGTCTTCGGTGGTCGTCAGGACACAGTTGGAAAAGGTACTCGTCATTAAAGACTGTACGTCCCCAGTCAGTGCAGTTCCAAGTTGATCCAGTTAAGCACCACTGTAATAATTGGACTTGACCGTGTACAGTCGTGAGGGGTAAGCCGCGTAACGTTCGGCGCTAGAGTTAACTCCGCTCTCTCAGTCGGCTGTCAATGGTCCTGTTGGACGTTTGTGTGCGGGTCACACGTCAGATGGTTGACAACGACGAATCCGGAGCTGTGACAGCTGATCTGACAATCGCTCTGTCTTCCCGTTCTGTTGTGGTCTTAGGTCCACCGCTGCCGTCCTGACTCTTAAATCTGCCGTTTTTGACCCACTCTTGCCAGCATCGTCTAATCGCTGCATCGCTTCGACCCACATGCCCAGCGATTCTCCGATTTGCCCCACCAGCTTCTTTCAGTCCGATGACACGACCGCTTTCAAATTCTGAAATATGATCGTAATGATCACGAAACCTTCGGCAAGACATTGTTCCAGTCGGCGTAAGATATCCGCAGTCGAAACGCAACAGAAACTTTGAACATCAGATCAAGAATCGCTCCTTATGTACACCTGCTGGATGCTTAGCTCTGATGCACTGGAGCTCTGGTTAGTCATTCGTTGTACACCCAATATTAACCCTTTGCATGTTCGATTGAAACATCTATGCACACGAGATTTCATTAGAATCGGACATTTCCTTCTTGGTGCGTCGATTTTTTTTGTTACACAATGTATAAGGACTAAAGGACTAAGGATAATATAAGGACAAAAATTTCGACGATGCTTCAGACTGAAGCAATTTGGCTTAATTCTAGAGATTATGAATGTAAGGACAATTATTATAGACAGTAAAAAAAAATTAATTAAGGAACGATATTACTTGAAAAAGTCAGTAAATACTCTTTGCCTTTAATAATTGTTTAAAAAATAAAGGACAAAAATACCTACGATGTTACAAACTGAAGCAATTAAGCTTAATTCTAGAGATTATGAATCCTAGGGACAATTATTACAGACAGTAAAAAAAATTAATTAAGGAACGATATTACTTGAAAAAGTCAGTAAATATTCTTTGCCTTTAATAATTGTTTAAAAAATAAAGGACAAAAATACCTACGATGTTACAAACTGAAGCAATTAAGCTTAATTCTAGAGATTATGAATCCTAGGGACAATTATTATAGACAGTAAAAAAAATTAATTAAAGAACGATATTACTTGAAAAAGTCAGTAAATACTCTTTGCCTTTAATAATTGTTTAAAAAATAAAGGACAAAAATACCTACGATGTTACAAACTGAACCAATTAAGCTTAATTCTAGAGATTATGAATCCTAGGGACAATTATTATAGACAGTAAAAAAAATTAATTAAAGAACGATATTACTTGAAAAAGTCAGTAAATACTCTTTGCCTTTAATAATTGTTTAAAAAATAAAGGACAAAAATACCTACGATGTTACAAACTGAACCAATTAAGCTTAATTCTAGAGATTATGAATCCTAGGGACAATTATTATAGACAGTAAAAAAAATTAATTAAGGAACGATATTACTTTAAAAAGTCAGTAAATACTCTTTGCCTTTAATAATTGTTTAAAAAATAATGGACAAAAATACCTACGATGTTACAAACTGAAGCAATTAAGCTTAATTCTAGAGATTATGAATCCTAGGGACAATTATTATAGACAGTAAAAAAAAATTAATTAAGGAACGATATTACTTGAAAAAGTCAGTAAATACTCTTTGCCTTTAATAATTGTTAAAAAAATAAAGGACAAAAATGCCTATGATGTTACAAACTGAAACAATTAAGCTTAATTCTAGAGATTATGTATCCTAGGGACAATTATTATAGGCAGTAAAAAAAATTAATTAAGGAACGATATTACTTGAAAAAGTCAGTAAATACTCTTTGCCTTTAATAATTGTTTAAAAAATAATGGACAAAAATACCTACGATGTTACAAACTGAAGCAATTAAGCTTAATTCTAGAGATTATGAATCCTAGGGACAATTATTATAGACAGTAAAAAAAAATTAATTATGGAACGATATTACTTGAAAAAGTCAGTAAATACTCTTTGCCTTTAATATTTTTTTAAAAAATAAAGGACAAAAATTTGTACGATATTTCAAAATGAAGCAATTAAGCTTAATTCAAGATATTATGAATCCTAGGGACAGTTATTATAAAAAAAGGTTAATAAAAATAAAATGAGAAACGAATTTACCTGAAAAAGTCAGTAAATAAGCTTTGCCTTTAATAATTATTTAAAAAATAAAGCACGAAAATTTGTACGATGCTTCAAACTGCAGCAATTAAGCTTAATTCTAGAGATTATGAATCGTAGGGACAATTATTATAAAATGTTAAGAAAAATTGAATGAAAAACGAATTTACCTGAAAAAGTCTGTAAATAAGCTTTGCCTTTCATGATTATTTTTAAAAAAGGACAAAAATTTGTACGATATTTCAAATTGAAGCAATTAAGCTTAATTCTAGAGATTATGAATCATAGGGTCAATTATAATAAACAGTTAAGGAAAATTAAATAAGAAAAGATCTTACCTGAAAAAAAACAGTAAAAGCGTTTCGCCTTTAATAATTCCTTAAAAAATAATGGACAAAAGTTTCTAGGATGTTTCAAAATGAAGTAAATTAATCTTAATTCTAGAAATTCAAGATCCTAGGGGTAGTTATCATAAACAGTTAAGAAAAATTAAATTAGAAACGAATTTACCTGAAAAAGTCAGTAAATACGCTTTGTCTTTAATAATTATTTAAATTAGAAAGGACAAAAATTTCTACGACGTTTCAAACTGAAGCAATTAAGCTTTGTTCTAGAGATCATGAGTCCTAAGGGACAAATTCATACCGAGCCACTGAAAGCATTAAAAATAAAAGATCTATTACAAATACAATAAATATATCTGTGTGTGTGTGTGTGTAATGGAAATTAAGTTTTTTCAGAAAATGAAAGAATAAAGCCTTTCCATCCTCGTTCCATTCTCTAGTTATTTAGCCGATTTTCACTTGAGGACTGCTCGCTTAGCTGATGAAAATTATGGACATATCCCTTGAGATATGCGTATCACAATTCTAATTAGTTAATTAAAACATTCTTAAAAATCGAATTCAGACATATCCCTAAGCACATAATCTAATCGAAAAATTAAAACTCGAAGCCTGTAAGAGACATTTCTAAATAACGTCAGATGAAATTCATGAATTTTTTTTCGCTCTGGTATGTACTGCACTGTCAATTTTAACGACTTGTTGCTATGACATTTCGCTTATGTACATTTTTATCGACCCGAGCTCGAACGTTATGATACGCCGTTGAAAATGTGGGTGCATTAATCTTTCCTGGAATTAATCAACTTCTTTTCTTCGACGTGCCATGAATTTTATCTCGTTACGGCCGAAAAAATAATCCTTCGTAAGACATCCTGGCATTCTTTTAGATTTAGAAATCAAGAAATTTTTTTTTACCTTATTCTGTGTTTTTTTACCTCTTTAGACATAAAAAATATATTATGACAACAGAAAAAGCAATTTATATATTAGTAAGATAAATAAGTACGGTCGAACATGATCTTATTAAACTAGAATAATTCCAAATTAAGCATTTATTGCTCCGAAATTTATTTTGCCGTAGAGCTTGATTGCAGATTTTTTTTTTTATATATATGAAGGAACTGAATAAAAAATATGATCTTTAAAAAAAATTATCTTACTGAAAAATTTCAATTGCGGTAAAAAAATTAAGAGGATTTTTAGATTTTGTTTGATTAAGCTTTATAAAATGATTACTTCGGAAAATGTGTCTCCATAAGTAAAAAACATACGAAAATAAAACCACCTGTTAAGCGCCTTACCTTCGGGGATCTTTTTTCTTTTTGTGTACCTAAAATCACCATATTTTTTATTTAGTTTTTTCCATGATTTGTATACTATCTCTATTTATTTTATAAGATACTAGTAGTTTTTCAAGTGTTTCCCCGGTTTTACACACACACATATATATATATATATATATATGTGTGTGTGTGTGTGTGTGTGTATATTTATACAGTATATATATATAAAATGATTACTTATAAGTGATTATAAATGAGTGTATATATATATACACTCATGGACAAAAAAATTAGCGCACCAAGAAATAATTGCGGGATCGTAACGAAACTTGCAATGAAGGTACATGTCGGGGAGATATGCAAATGATTAGAAATGCAGCGTGATTGCGCATTACGTATAGCCGGTAGGGGGCGTTGAACATCGTACTCTGTGGAGTATAAAACAGGTAACCAAAGCTTGTTTGAGTGTGCTGAATCATTTACAAAGGAAGAGCTGAGATAGACATGCCATTACGCCGTGTTCGAAGACAATATAAGAAGTTGTCGCAGTTTGAGAGGGGGAGAATCGTCGGGATGATGGAAGCTGGGTCGTCAGCTAGGCGAGTAGCTCGTCAATTACGCCGCTCTGATTGTGTTGTGAGGAGGTGTTGGGACCAGTGGACCCGAGAGATGTCATGTACACGAAGACCAGGCTCAGGACGCCCTCGACAGACCAGTCGTCGAGAAGACCGCCACATCGTAAGAAATGCACGCGTACAGCCAACTGCTTCATCGGCCGCCATCCAGGCACAGGTAGCACCTTCACTAGGGGCCTCTGTGTCTTCTCGAACCATACGAAGGCGCCTGGCTGAAGGACAGTTGGTATCGCGGCGCCCATTACGTGTGCTGCCCTTGACGCCCACCCATCGACGCCTCCGTTTGGAGTTTTGCCGTGCACGAGGAAACTGGACTGGAGCGGAATGGAACCAGGTTCGTCTTTAGCGACGAATCCAGATTCAATCACGGCAGTGATGACAATCGTGTTCGTGTGTGGAGAGCCCGTGGTGAACGTCTCAATCCTGCCTTTGCTGTACAGCGACACATCGCTCCCACAGCTGGTGTGATGGTATGGGGTGCCATTGCCTACAATACACGGTCACCCCTAGTATTGTTCCGTGGCACCATGACAGCCCAGCGGTATGTTCATGAAATCCTGCAACCACATGTGTTGCCACTCATGCAACGGCTCCCAGGAGCCATTTTTCAACAAGACAATGCTCGGCCTCATACGGCAAGGGTGTCACAAGACTGTCTCCGCACTGTTACTACCCTTCCTTTGCCTGCCCGATCCCCAGATTTGTCTCCAATCGAGCATATCTGGGATCATTTGGGACGACGAGTTGGGCACCCCACGAGTTTGAACGAACTAGAGGCAAGGTTAGAGCAAATATGGAACGAAATGTCTCAAGACATCATACAGAACTTGTATGACTCAATGCCCGATCGTATCGCATCGTGCATTCGCGCTAGAGGGGGTCCAACGGAGAATTAACTCCTCCGTTCTTTTGCCTTTTTCTCTGAAATAAGTTATCCTTTTTCTTTGATTTTCTTATCATTTACTTATATTAAAGTAGTCATTACGTATGTAAAATTTCGTTTCATTTTGACGACTCCTTCTTGGTGCGCTAATTTTTTTGTCCATGAGTGTATATATATGTATATTTATACATATTTATATATATATATATATACATCTCGGTTTATCTCGGTTATTTTGGACGTTTCCTTTTTCACCCCTTCTCACGCCCCCCCCCCATGCCGATGGACCAGAGTCTGGACGTCATGGGGAGTGTCACCGTTCATCTCAGCGACTCCGAAAACTATGGACTCGACACTAATCTCGGTTTTTTTCAACTGCCCACCAAATTTTAAGACTAATGCTTACTCCACACCAACGGCGACAGCAACGAAAAACAGACACATTTTGCCACCTGTGTCTGTGACTGTCATAAAAGCCTTTACACCGCTGTCAGACGTGGAGAAGAGGCAATTTATCTGCGCATGCGCATAATCTTCTCTTTCTATTCTGACTGGCTGTCGAGCATGGCATCAGAGAAAAAAGATGAACTTTTTCCCCATTAAAACCACAGAGACCACAGACGGAGTGAAAAGGAGTTTGTAATACGCATGCGCAACAACGAAGATACATGATTTTCGTCTCCGTCACCGTTGGTGTGGAGTAAGCATAAGGGCCTGTTCACATAGAATCCCTCAGCGTAAATAATTTTAACCAATCGGATACCAATCATTGACTCATTTTACCAATCAGCGCCAACGGAATCTTTAACGCTGAAGCTGACGGATTCTATGTGAATAGGCCCTGTGAAGTCTCTAAAGCAAGGATGAGATTTGAAATTCCTAAACCGAATGACGAGTCACTCAGCAAAACATACACCAGAATTGCTTAGAGCTCGATATCCAGTTACTCAAATTTAGTAAAAAGTATTTCATTGTGTAATTTCTGATCATATACTATGGGACAAATTGTTTGTTAATTAGATTTTAAGATTATTTTTAAAAATTTCCAATGGAAAGCAAAAAAAAAATAAAACAAGATAAAATTTATAACAAGAAAAACAAAGAAGATTGTCGTAACCTAATGGTTCAATAGCTCGTTTTATCGTTCCCATGGACACATAAACTACTCTTTCCTTATATATATATATATATATATATATATGTATGTATGTAAGTATGTACGTATCTGGTTTATTCGTATATATATTTACAACATCTTAGATAGAACATTTCCATTATCAATTGATCATTATCAATCCTCAAACAGAGCAATCATCAATTGAAAATCAACGAGAGAGTCCAGCATAGAGACGGGATGCGCTTCCCATTGTTCTCTCCTCACAGTTCATAGTTATCTCACTCCCCTTCATCTCTCTTTTCTTTTCTTTATACATCTCCTCTTTCAGAAAATTCCAGAATATTCTAGAAGATTCGGCCTCAGCGTGGGAAAACTCCCTCGGTTTCCGGTCATCCAGTGTGTTAGAACATCAGGTCTCCCTGCGATGGCTGTAATTACTTTAAATGGAACACTCCGCTAACGACTTGTTTAACGGTCCTGTCGATCTTACTTAAAATGGTTGCATTTGAGGAGGCTTTTTCCACTTAGTATTTGTCCCAGCCCAACTACGTGTGCGGAATGATTTAACCCTTTGAAGGGCGCCGTTTGCACAGTGCAAACGCCTAAAACTAGCCTTTTTTCCACTTTCATTCAATGTATTCCAGCTAAATAAGCAGAAAAATGGTTAGTACTGCCATCTGTTATCAGTTAAAAGAAGTAAAAATATTTTGCAACCTTTAATTGGAAATTTTATTAAATATTCTTTATATTAAAAATATCGGGAAAAAAAATCTGCTCCGTTCAAACGGAGGAGATTGTTGCCCCTGAAAGGGTTAAAGTAAAACGAAGAAGGAAACAGGAAAGTATCAATTTCTCAATGCTCTTGTCCTCCAATATCGGCTACAGAGTTCCCGAGTCGACAGTGCCTCATAGGTCTAGGGGTGTGTAATTTTCGTAACTTGTGATTTATGACAAATAGTGCAGAAATGACTCTGTAGAATTTTCAAGCGACTCGGGTGTTTAGCTGAGTAGTCATCACCAGTTAAAAGCCGAATCATGGCTATAGAATCCTTCTTTGGAAAATCTGGAATGAATGCACTATTAACAACCCATAACTTATTAGAATTTCTTGTTTTGAAATAGATCTACTTAAAACGCCAGCACCTACAATACAAGGTACATATGCAACTGATAACACGGATTTTGACTGCATCTTTAGGCTAACGTAGCCTTTCAATTTGTAATAGAACCCATTTAGGATGTTATTAACCTTTAGCATACGGGGCCCATTTTTTCGATTTCCTCTTTAGAAATTTCATACTCATTTTGTAAAATATATATATATATATAAATATATATATATATATATATATATATATATATATATATATATATATATATATATATATATATATGTATGTGTGTTTGTGTGTGTGTGTGTACATATATATATACATGTAATATATCCATTACATCCCGTCCTTAAAATACAACCTGAAAAGGAAAACTAGCTCATATTTACATGGCTGGAGCTAGACTCAGCCTGAAAGGAATAAAATGAAATTTGGAAGAAGTCGGGTCGAATCGTTTATTAGAGCGACAAAAGTACGTCTGTCCATTTCAGAAGACGGCTCGAAAGCGAATATCACCTTTCAACCTTACGCGCGAGAGGCGAGGTACATGTGACTATTATTTTGTAGGGTCATCAAATATTGGAGCTCGCGATGTGAACCCACTTCTTTCTCCAGACGTATACACGTGTAGAACTGCAAAGGCATGCGATTCGTGGGAAGTTCCGTCGCTAAGAATTTTAAAGCGATAAAGTAATGTTACTGGGAATTGGATTTAGGAATAGGAATTGAAATGCCAGAATGGCGGGCATAATATTTAGTTTATTTTTACATATATATATATATATATATATATATATATATATATATATATATATATATATATATATATATATATATGTTTATATATATATATGTGTGTGTGTGTGTGTGTGTGTGTGACGACACGGATGCGGGGGTGGAGGAATGGTGTAACAGTTGAATATGTCACCCGGCCGTACGTCACAGCAGTTCAAAAACAGTTCCCGCATACAATGTCGTTGGCCGGTGACGTTTTTTCGGCATCTCGAAAGTAGTTATAAAGAACTGGCCCCTCAATCTTCTCAAACCTCGGACACACCAAACACATCGCAACAAACTTTTATTTTCGTATCAACTTCTACATCTTTACATGACTACAGAAATCTAAAGAATACACACCTCTACATGGCGCAGAGCCTTATATAGACATTTTAGAGTGGCTTGTCATGTAATCTTGAAAGGAGTAGTTAATTGGCTAGTTGTGAGCGGTGACGTTATACTTATATAATCCTTCGCAAACAAGTAGTAATCTAGGGCCCCACGCCACGCAGCCCCTTTGTCTGTTAAAACGGAGTAAAACTTTAAACGAAAATTGGCTCGAACGCAATTTAGATTTCGAAGCAATTTAGAAAAGTAGAATTTAAAAGAGTTATGGGGTTTTTAATGTTATATATATATATGTGTGTGTGTGTGTGTGTGTGTGTGTGTGTGTGTGTATGTGTGCGTGAGTGTGTACATATATATATATATATATATATATATATATATATATACATATATGTATATGTATATATATATGTGTGTGTGTGTGTGTGTGTACATATATATACATATATATATATGTATGACAGGCGTGTGGTTTTCCTGTTCTAACATCTTTAAATTGCAGTCATGATTCATTCGTTGGTGGCGAGTGGGAAATACGAATTGAACAATACTTCAGTCCACACGTTAAATTACTTTATTGAATTCTTCTTAAGAATACCACTCTTAAGAATACCACTGTCTTTGTCCCTAGTTAGCCATTTTAACATTTGGCGACGACTGCTAGGGCGACCGCACGCAGCGCGTTCCCAAATCAATCTGCGTAATTCTAAGTAAAAAATCGCGCGTCTTCTCTCCTGGCACATGCGCAGAGCCCAATTTAGAATTTTCTTGAAGTATCTTCCCACCAAACCTGTACAGTATCTAAAAATAATCTTTCTACATGGAGCTTCATTCCACCGTGAATCGAAGGTCAATTACTGAAACGGGGAATAACCTACTTTTTCTACCCGCACGCGTCTGAAAATATGAAAACTAGTGGCTTTTTCGTGCCACGAAAATGATTAATCCCTAAGCCCCTTTTAAATTTAACTTAATTATTCTCTTCCCCAGTTAATTTCTGACAACTCCCCCTCCCCTGTCCCCCTGAAGGCGTGCACACAAGGAGTAGCTAATTCCATGTGGCAAGGCTTCAGAAGAGAAAAACAATCAAAAAAGCCAACTGGAAAAATACTGAGTAGGGCTGCAGTACCCAATCAACAAAAATCTCAGTGAAAACCCCATTATTTAAAATCAAATGTTCCCCTAAGAACCCCTGGATTATCCTTTTCTGTTCTGTAAGACTTGGAGAAGTGGTTTTTAAAATACACAGTTTACAATTATTTTCACAGGTTACATCAAAAATAGTCTTGAATTTGTACAACAAAATGTATTATATCACTTATTAATAGAAACAAATAGGAAGACATTAATACACTATCTCAAAATATATCACTTTAAATATACAAAAATATCACCTTGACAAGACATCACCTGAAAATAATATCACTTTAAAAATCTTATTTAGGAACATATTTTTTTCTTTATTTATTATTTATTATTTATTATTAAATGAAGTTAAAAGAATAAATTTGTTAGCCATTAACTGGACTGTCATTAGTATTTGGCGATATAAAGTCCATGCTTTATCATTTGTCTCATCAATTTTTTGAGTGGTAGTTTGATCGACAGTCTTTATATATCTGTCCACTCACATTTAAAGCTGATACAGTTCCATTTCACTTATTTACAAATATTTTAATTTATTTACACAAAATTATGGTGGAATATAAAAATAGACGTAAATGAAAAAGAACAATTAAAATTATGAAAAACAAAATGGTCGATCGACATGGTTGGAGGCCTCCTGCAATTGCTTGACCCTGTAAAACGCAGAGATACAACATATTAATAATTGAAAAAGAACATGGACATTTTATTATTTTCCCATGGGATTTTGTGTACCTTTGATCACTGAACATTATTATAAATTTTACATCAATTCAACTATAAGTTATCTTCCTTTAGAGCTCCTGCAACCTTTTAACACATGTATGATATTAGCAACAAGTTTTTCCATAATGTAATAAACAATTCAAATTTATCAAAACATTTTATAATTTACTCTTCATTCACGTAATTAGTCACAATGATAAGACTCATTATGTCAATACAAACAATTTCGGTACTTGTGTACCACTCACTGTATACAATTTGCCGAGTTGGGTCAGAGGAGAGTAGGTGCAAATGATTTCCCACAGTCTTAACCACAATAATTCGTTTGAAAAAACAAAATCTTGGGTTGTCACATTCGGTTGCCGGCTCAAAAGATCCAGAAAATCACGTACAAAAGATTTCTAGTAGAAAGTTTAATCAAGATAGTTTTAATTTCTACAAAACTGTGCGCCTTTGCGCTAATTCAATGAATTTTTGGTTCCCCAGCAGTTCGATCATTGCCGTCTCTTGACAGGCGTGTGGTTTGCCTGTTCTAACATCTTTAAATTGCAGTCATGATTCATTCGTTGGTGGCGAGTGGGAAATATAAATTGAACAATACTTCAGTCCACACGTTAAATTACTTTATTGAATTCTTCTTAAGAATACCACTCTCAAAGTCTTGGCCCCTAGTTAGCCATTTTAACATTTGGCGTCGACTGCTAGGGCGACCGCACGCAGCGCGTTCCCAAATCAATCTGCGTAATTCTATGTAAAAAATCTCTCCTGGCACATGCAAAGAGCCCAATTTAGAATTTTCTAGAAGTATCTTCCCGCCAAACCTGTACAGTATCTAAAAATAATCTCTCTACATGGAGCTTCATTCCACCGAGATTCGAAGGTCAATTACTGAAACGGGGAATAACCTACTTTTTCTACCGGCACGCGTCTGGAAATATGAAAACTAGTGACTTTTTCACGCCACGAAAATGATTAATCCCTAAGCCCCCTTTAAATTTAACTTAATTATTCTTTTCCCCAGTTACTTTCTGACATGTATATATATATATATATATATATATATATATATATATATATATATATATATATATATATATATATATATATATATATATATGTATGTATGTATGTATGTATGTATGTATGTATTTATGTATGTATGTATGTATGAATGTAATCATTCTTGGGCCCGTATTCTTGGGATACATGCTATCCCACCCCGTAAGGAAAACGTTAATCATAGAATTATTCATGGGACATAGGATCACCTGGCCAACACTGAACTGTCTGCTATTTGTAGGTTCTGTATTTCTACGAACTCAGTGCTTCGATGGGTTGCTTTTTATCGTGAGGCCAGCAGATATAAGGGTAACGTTGTGTGATGTCATTGCTTTTTGAGCGCCTATATATCCAGGCTGACTCATCATTTCCTGATCTCGCCAAAATACGGACCATGCAATACCTACATGGCATTTTCAATGCCAGTTCACAAGCAATCCAAGTTCAGACTTTGCTATTCAGATATTGTATTTTGATTTATCATTGTGTTATTATTATTGTGATTTATGTGATTCTATTGCGATGTGGCTATCTTTCTCACTAAGTTAATAGGGTCCAAGCATACCCGTACATGGCAACGCATAATATAAAGTCAGTGGCCGATTATGCATTTGAGGGGCCCCAGGCGAAAATAAATTTGGGGGCCCCATCTGATGTTTTTAAATATTAATTCATTTAGTTAAATACAAAAAAGTCATTTGAATTTTTTTTATAAACTTTCTATTTTTATAATCACCATAATAAAATGGCCAGTAAACAGCGGTAAATTATAGGCAAATGTCTACATGACAAGTGCCCCGCTTGAAAAAAAATTATAATCAGAACAATATAACAAAAAAACTCTTTTTTTAAATATTATTCAAGTTTAGTTGCTTAGGTACACATAGCTTAAGGTACACATACAAGCTAAAGTACACATCCTAGCGACATATATCTGCTACATTAGCGCACTTAAGATAGAGACACGGTCAGTCCCATAGGTGAGGTGTTTGTATAAAATTATCAGAATAAAAAATTGAAAATTTATTGTAAAAAGATTCACGAACTAAGATAAATTTCGCAATTTTCTCTAACTTCATTAAACCAATAATCCGTCCGTCAAACAATGCCGATTTCTTTTAAGGGCTATTTTGCACAGGATATCTTAACTAGAAAACTTATACAGCGTAAAAGAAAATATAAAACGCATAAATTCTCTAATTGAATGCCCCAAAACGATGAAATATTTAACAGAAAATAAGATTCCTGAAAGATTGTGTTATCACTCCTGCTGCCATCTATTGGTGAAGAATTTTAATAAATATTGAGTTACGCTTATCAGAAAGCAGCATTCTGAAGGATAATGTCATTGCTCCTGCTACCATCATTTAATAAAGAATATTTTTTTAAGCTTTATGGGGGGGGGGGGGAAATTAGGAAAATAAATTTCCTTTAAGACACATCATAAATAAGTTAACTTTTCCTCGAGTTACATGCTCAAAGGTATACAACATAAAGGAACTAAACATTTTCATACATTATTGCATTTTAAAATTTAAATTATTTTGGGGGGAAAATCTAGTATAGAGTGTTTTAAGCGCTCCTCAATTCTTTTGGGGGTTGAATTTTATAAAATGAATCGTGTTGCAAGGTGCAGAAAAGTTCAGGATATAAGAAAATACCATTTTTATTGGATTATCAGCATTTTTATAGCTGTAAATAGTAGATAAATTTTCACCGTAGGTTAACTTTGAGAGGAGGGAATCCTATAGGGTTAGTATATAGCAGCCTTAATGGGAAATACCCTGTACTCAGAAAATACATATAAAAAGCACTTTATGTGTTCAACTACAAGTAGCATTTAAAATAACAACATACTATGAAATTTTTAAGTTTAAATGAAACTTCCATAACAAGCAAAAATAACTGTAGCTATACTAATATGTGATAGTTATGGAAAGTTAAAAATAGGCAAGAGGAATGGTTAAAAAAAAAAAAAAAGAGACTCTTCGGACAGGCTGGGGAGCATCGATCTTAACTCGTTTATGGAATAGAAAAATGTAAGAAGTTTACTGCTGCCATCTATTGCTAAATAAAATAACTAATTATTAAGACAATTTTTAGAAAGTAAAATTTAAATATTCTGTAAATTTTAAAACTGGTATACCTCAAAGTATTCCTAACAACTTATACCCATTATAAAAGGATATTGAATTTATTTAAGTATCATTAAACCGTTTATTTTCAGACACCATAGTCAGTCGTTTATCCAAAGTTGACAATGAACGTTATTAATTTTTAAAATACCATTACCTTTTGTAAAATATACTTTCGTATAATTTGAATGATGTGCAATTTTACAAAAAAATATTTAATTAATTCTTATGTAGAATATTGCACACTTATAATGGGTTCGGTGGGGATTGTTTGTTTTGTTTTGTTTTGTTTTAAAGACAAATTTGATCTACTATTTGATTTTGTCCATTTCGTCCAAAGCCTAAAAGTTTAAGAAAAGTCTGAATTAATCCTCATGTCCAATCCTTTTTTCTTTTATAGAATTAAGGTAAAATTTGGAACCTCATTATGTGCAAAGGATAATTAAAACCTGTAAGCAAAAGGATCTTTTAATTTGTAATATCGAAAGCGTTTCAGCAGGCACTCAGCAATTAGAATAGGCCTGGGCAAACTTTGAGAAACTGCTAATTTTTTTTTCTAATAATAAACTTTAAGGCACAAAAGTATTCTTCTTTTAAATAAATAAAACTAAAAGATTCCTTTTCTTCATGTCACAAACTATTTTTTACCATATAAAAAATTTGTATTAAAATTTCAAATTTTATCTAAGTTTCATGATAAAGTAGATTGAATCAGCATTAAGATTGGAATTTTTAATTCTGAATTCTATGGTAAAGTAAAATCG
The DNA here is from genome assembly GCA_907164885.2 of Dolomedes plantarius. Lineage (NCBI taxonomy): Eukaryota > Metazoa > Arthropoda > Arachnida > Araneae > Dolomedidae > Dolomedes > Dolomedes plantarius. The sequence goes on from OU015490.1 coordinate 141,903,043, forward strand.
AATCAGCATTAGTAGTCAAAATTGGATTGGTTTTTTGTTATTTAAATTTCAGGATAAAGAAAAATAAATCAGTAATTATTGTGGCTGTTGGAATTTTTAAAATTTTAATTTCATGCTAAAGTAGAAAAAAATCAGCATTAATCCTCAGAGTTGGATTTTTTAAATCTAAATTTCGTGATAAAATATACTGAATCAGAATTAATCATTAAGATTGGATTATTTTTTAATCTAAATTTCATGATTAAATCAAACAAATCAGCATTAATTAATGACAGTTGAATTTTTTTTATTTAAATTTCATGATAAAGTAGAAGAAATCAACATTAGTACTCAGTGTTGGCCTTTTTATTTATTCATTTATTTATTTATTTATTTATTTTAGATACCGTAAGATGGGGGTTCCTTTGCGACGAATTTTAAGTTTTTTCCTGTGCCAGCTGATGAGTTTTAAAAGCAGCTCAAAACGAACAATTGCAAAACATTGGTACATCCTTTCCTTACGCAGTAATGTATTGTGCTAACCCGGATCTTTGATTACCACTGAGAAATTTAAGTTAAAATGTGTCACAAAGTTGCCCCATTCGGCGGGGCAACTTTGTGACAACTTTGTGGCTAGGCAACCGGCCAGCCGGTTACTGAGAAATCCTGGTTAAGCTACTAGCCCAGTCAAAATAGGTTTTATGGCTAAAAAAATATGAAAGTTTTGAAAATTGGTGGAGATGTTTGTTTAGGCATGCTAATGAACATACTAAAAGTCCCCATCGATCAGACTTGAGCTTTCGCCGCCATCTTGGAAAATGTGTACACTTTTTTGGTTTTTTGGAAATAACTTTAAAAATATTTATTTTATAAAAAATAATTAAATGCAAAAATTAAAGAGCATTAAATTATGAACAAAAATCATCCATAAAATTTTTTATATGTCTAACAGGAACAAAGATAATTGACTTTAAAAAGAGCACACTATCACACCTGGGACGCGCAAGCGCTGTTCCCCATCGCGGTGGGGGGAAATACCCGCGCATGTGCATACCATAATTAGCCAAATTAGTTTTACACTAAATGGGAAGTTTTTTGTATTTTTTCAAATAACTAGGGAAATGTTAACTTTACGTAAAAAAAGTTTATTTCAAAAATTAAAAAATATTAAATTATGTACAAAAACGATTTTATACATTTTTGTCGTAAACCTAACAGGAACGAAGATATTGACTATAAAATGCGCGTTGATAATGGAGGTAGCTTCAAAGTCTCGTTGCAGGAGCTCTTCTTTGAATTTCTAACCTCTCCCACATTTCGGCATTCTTTAAATACAAGAAAATAGACTTTAATGTTTTTGGCTATGTAGATAATTAATCATTATTAATTTTATACATGAATGTAGTAAACTTGGGGGTATTCACTATCGGATTTCCATTGCGAATAATTGTTCAAGCTTACCTACTTCAGGATTTACGTGCTTTTTTCGGTACGGGATTCTCCCCTTCGTCAGGCATGTATAGATTGTCTATGGATCCGCTAGCATCGGCCCATTCATCAACTTCTTTCATTCGATCGTCATCATTAACAGGGCTGATGCCATTCTGACATACCCCATTGCAATTATTGCAGGCCGTTGTGCAGTTGGTGCATGCTTTCCGACATCCGCATCTTACTCCACAGTCAGTCTTACAGTTGCAAAACACCATGTTTAAAACTGAATCGGGAGCTATTGCATCCATAGTTGTGATGGGCACAAGAATTTTCTCTTGACGCTTCCAGCCCCACAGGCAGTTGGGCCTTTCTTTTTCAGGTGCTCCAAAGTCTTCCTCATTTTAATTTCGAGGGCTCGTATTTGAGTGTGTGCGTTTAAGGTTTCTTGCGATGGTGGTTCAGTAGCAAAATCTCGAAACAACTCACGGAGATTTTTACATTCCAAATCCGATATGTCCATGCCGTCAAAAATTATTTTTGCTAAAGCTGTTTGGGTCAATAAATGAGCTCGGAGGGCCCTAGCGTATGCATGGCCAGGCAACATTTTTTTCTACTGACGTAGGTGCATAAATCAAAGTGAGTATTTCTTTTAACCCACTTCCAGCCATTATGTACCCAATGCAGCCTAAGAATGACATTAAAAGATGGAATCCACCAAGCCTCACAATACAACTTGATAATAATGGATTGGAAGTTGCTGCGACTATCTCTTGAGCTTTAATATACAGTGGTTGGTCAAACGTGAGTATGCAAGACTTTTGGTGCATTTTAACACACAGCTGTGCAGCATATTTCAGCACAGTGAAACTGGTGTCATACTTGCTTGGTGGTGAATAAACAAAAGGAAGGGGTATTACTTTGGTCTTTTCACAAGGCTGGTTTCTGGTTCTACAATGGAAAAATCCTTTCCATTCAGGTATCTGTGGATGACCTAACCATTTAGCACACATCCTGGAGATATCAGATGGCTTAGGCAGTGGTAAATCTTCCGCTAAAGGATTTAAGACATTAAAATCTTCGATAGTAATTGTTTTTAACCCAGGCCCTCGAAAATTTTCAAACGTTTCCAGAGGAATGATTCCCATTTTGCCTACGGTCGATGCGGATGTAAGTTCGCTTAATTTTTTTATCTTCGTCGCGGGTTCCACTGCTGACGCTGGAGTAAAACAAGCAATGCCCCCCATGCTATGAAACGTATTCAGGCCATCGATTGTCGACACATTGAAATTTGCATTGTCAAATACGAATTGGCAGAATGATCCCTCGCGCATTTGGGGTTGCGGACGATTTATGGCTGACATCTCAAGTGTTTGGGCTTCATAGTAAGAAGAACAAAATCCCAAATTCGAGAGCATTGTTATTAAATTCTTATAACAGAACTTTTTGTACAAAAATAAAGCAAGACCATTGAGCAGAGGAGACATAAATGATCGTGGCCTTAGCGCTGATATAATGACGTGAGCTATTGAAGTGACTTTTTTTTCTGCCTTAGCAGTCTTCTTTTTAATAATCAAGTGCTCCAAAAAAGATTTTAGGCTTTCTGGAATGCCCTTGTTCACATCTCTGAAAAATTATCACTTGGAGGTTAGCAATGAGTGTCATAAACTGGTGTCTGGATATCTTCTTTTATTATGGCTGCAGCAGTTTGTACTATTCGTAGACGCTCCTCACGATCATTTCGTATCCTTTTGTCGTACCAAGAGTCTGATAAGACTTTCATTCCAGTATTACGTAAACATAAGACAGTAACTTTTTGGAGTTTGAAGCAAAAATAATGCCATCCCCGTATTTTTGTTTCAACTTATTTATCAAAGTGATGTCGTCTGGAACTAGCCCTGTAAGTTGAGATTTGAGTTTGGGTAGTGAGAATTGATAGTCGTCATTATTATAAAGGAAGAGGGATATTTCGTCTACAGCTGCTGAGACGTAATCCGACTCAGGCCGCCCTCTCTTTCTGATTGGTGCAGTGTGTAGAAAAAAAGTCATGAAGCAATCTTGGTAATAAATCGCATCGGCTGCAACTAAATCAGCAACATTTATTATACGACACTGAACTTCCTCTCCCCACTGGTCATGTCTATTCTCTGCAGTTTCAAGAACTTTGTTTTTCATTTCGAGACTCCTAACTTCGTACATAGTTCTTCGCCTGTCAGTTGTTTTTTTCTTTTGTCTTGCTTTGAATTCTTCGTCTATCACTGCCGTACAAAAGAAACATTTTGTTCGAAAATTGAACTGAGGTAAAAAAGATCGTAAACTTACCGCGCGCTCTTCACTTTGGGATGTTGACACGATTTCTGCATTTCTTTTTAAATCAACTTTTATACTTCCTGGTCTGGTGTAATTTCTCCGACACAACGAATGAACCAAAACAGATTTTAAATGTTCCAACTGTTCATGCTTATTGTCTTTTCTTTGGACACTAGCTCTCTTTAAAGCGTCGATCCCCTTTTCTCCTACATTCACGAAATCATCATTTGACATTATTTTTTTACATATAAAACATAGTTCCGTATCAGCCATTGTTCACAGACGCACACGGAACGGTGACTAACTATTAAATGTCTAGGAAAATACTAGGGTAAGACCGATTTGGCACTTTACGGAATACACATGCGCATGTCTTCCAGCCATCGCGATGGGCACCCACGCATGCGCGTCCCTGGTGTGATACTGCGCTCTTTCCAAAGTTAATTATCTTTGTTCTTGTTAGACTTATAAAAAGATATAATATGTGTTTTTTGTACATTGTTTTTTGTAGAAGCTACCTCCATTATCAACGAGCATTTTATAGTCAATATCTTCGTTCCTGTTAGGTTTACGACAAAAATGTATAAAATCGTTTTTGTACATAATTTAATGTTTTTTAATTTTTGAAATAAACTTTTTTTACGCAAACTTAATATTTCCCTAGTTATTTGAAAAAATACAAAAAACCTTCCCATTTAGTGCAAAACTAATTTGGCTAATTATGGTATGCACATGCGCGGCTATCTTCCCCCACCGCGATGGGGAACCGCGCTTGCGCGTCCCAAGTGTGATAGTGCGCTCTTTTCAAAGTCAATTATCTTTGTTCCTGTTAGACATATAAAAAAATGTTATGAATGATTTTTGTTCATAATTTAATGCTCTTTAATTTTTGTATTTAATTATTTTTTATAAAATCAATATTTTTAAAGATATTTCCAAAAAACCAAAAAAGTGTACACATTTTCCAAGATGGCGGCGAAAGCTCAAGTCTGATCGGTGGGGACTTTCAGTATGTTCATTAGCATGCCTAAACAAACATCTCCACCAAATTTCAAAACTTTCATAATTTTTTTTAGCCATTCGTCAAAATCGGGTCTATTTTGACTGGGGTAACTAGCCATGAAGATACAGAAGGAGGATCAGCTCAGTGTTAAAAATGTCTCACATTTTGTCGCCGCCACTAGATGGCGCGCGCGTGTATCAGCGGGCTTAGACACGGACAACCATACGCTTTAAGGTCGATTTATACAGGCACGAGAAGGGAACGCGGCGGGAATGATCCGAGCGCTCGACGAGTAGTCGTAATCATTTCCTCCCTGTTTTTCAATGGAGCTGTTATATACTGCGCCGTGACACGTCCGATTCTCGGCAGATTCCCGGCCGAGAATCGGCTCCAACGATTCGAAGCAGAAAGTCGTTCACTGCTCGGCAGTCTCTCGTTCATGGCAGAAAGTAAAAAGTGGCTATTCAAGATATAATTTAAATACTGTTATTTATGTTTGATATTTAATATGGACTAGCTGAAGTACCCGGCATTGCCCGGGATTTTAACAATATTTGTTAACCAAAATCAACACAGTATAAATAACATAGAAAAAGTATATGTGAAATGTTATACACATCTCAGAATTCAGGAATTTCAGCCTTTCATCATTGAAGCATTAAAATCTGAAAAGTAAAAATATCAAATTGTCTAATGTTTGCTAACCAAAATTAATTTAAAACTAAACACGTTATAAATAACATAGAAAAAATCATATGAAATCTTATACACATGAATAAAATGAAAACCCAATAAAAAAATATATAAAATTATAATAAACTCCTCAGAATTCAGCTAGATTTAGCCTTTTATCATTTGGGCAAAAAAAAAAGCTGAAATTACAGTGTCTAGCTGAAATTTCCAATAGAACCATGATATGACTCTAGCGTTGCCTCTTAAAAAATGAAGTGTTTGATTGAGGGCTGCAAACCATTCAACTCCTCTCCACATTAAACTCCTGACGCCAAAGATTAGCTTTCATGATCGCCATGGTGTTACCGATAAATAATACAAATTAGAAACCAAATTCTTTAATAATACAAATTTATTATCGCTTACCTAAGCTTCTGGAAGTGTGCCTACAGTATTGCTCCGACATGAAGAGCATAGGGACATATTCCCCTTTCCCACACTCCAGCTAGGCAATCATCGGTGATTCTGGTGTTTTTCAAAACACTATACTATTTTTCTGGCCGTGCGAAGTGCTGGGAACGCCCTCTCGCGGTCTACACGATATAGCTTATTTATTTAGGGGTTGGTTCCGTTACACTCCCCACCTTGAACTCCAAGAGTTCAATTCCCAAACCTAAATTGATAGACAGCAACCTCTTCCAGCATTCCGCACAACCAATAACACTTGAAAGCAATAATCATCAAAACTAAAATTTCAATACACAAACTGATAACATAATTAATTACTCATTATAAAATTCAACATTTAACACATAAAACACTTAAATAAGCAATTAAGAAAATATTTAAACACTTTAAACAATCATCAAATGTAAAATACTGAAAGAGATTATATAAAAAATATATATGTAAATTTGTTCCTATAAAGTCAATAAAAAGTTTTAAGTCTCTAAAGGATATAGTAACTGTATTGGTCGCCTAAGTTGACCTTTTGCAGTGCGTACGATGCAAGATCGCACAAACCCGTCACGTCCATAAAAAACACTTTCTATGATTCCTATATCCCAGAGCAATTTCGATTTGTTTGTACCTTCCACTAACACTACTTGATTTTTTTTCAAGTCTTGCTGAGGCGTTGGAGTTTTGAGCTTGTGAGCAGTCCTCAGTTGGAACAGGTATTGCTCTTTCCATTTCTTCCAAAGTTGATTCAAGAGCCTCGATTGGTACTGCTGTCTCTTAGTGAGATGCTCTCTTGTGGACGTTTTCTCCAACATCTCAATGAAATGCACAGGGAGTTGAATGTTTTCTCTTCCAAATAGTAGGAAGTGGGCTGGCGTAAGAGGACTCGGTTCATCAGGCTCATTATAAACGTATGATATAGGTCGATGGTTTAGAACGGTCTCTACCTCTGTGAGAGTAGTCAGAAGTTCTTCGAAATTAAGGAGGGATTTTCCCAAAATTTTTCGTAGGGGGTCTTTCACACTCCTCATGAGTCTTTCGTAAAACCCTCCCCACCATGGGGCACGTTCCACAATGAACTTCCAGGTGATACCTCCCGTGGAAATGAAGTCTTTGATTTTAGAGTCCTTTAAAATGTCCATAAATCTACGTAGTTCTTTATCTGCAGACTTAAAGGATTTGGCGTTGTCTGAGTAAATAACTTTACAATTTCCTCTTCTAGATAGGAATCTGCAAAAGGCAAGTAAAAACTTTGAAGTGCTCATACCCGAGACCAACTCCAAGTGTACAGCCCTGGTGACAGCACAGGTAAAAAGTGCGATATAGGCTTTCTGTGACTGATCCTGATTTCTTACGTACACGGGGCCGGTGAAATCTAGTCCGCAGACTGTGAATGGAGGAGTTTCGGCTATTCTGTCTCTGGGTAACTGTGATGTGAGCTGCTCAGCAGGCCTTGCGCTATACCTTTGGCAAATTAAACACTGTTTGATTATTCTTTTCACAGTCTGACGACCCTTAGTTATCCAATACCTTCTCCGAATTTTTGTCAATGTTGTGTCAGTTCCGCCGTGAAACACACTTTCATGCTCCCTCTTTACAAGCAGTTCGACAAACTTAGATTGTCTTGGGAGAATTATTGGTTGTTTCTCTTCAAATGAGAAGGCACTTTCTCCCAATCTGCCCCTTATTCGTAAAATTCCCTTTTCATCAAGAATGGGGGACAGACTATACAAAAGAGACACAGGTGAAATATGTTTGTTTTTCTGCAAAGCTCTTATTTCAGCTCCATAAAATTCCGCTTGGGTATTTTTTAGCCAAAAATTCTCAGCATCTAGAAGCTCTGACGAACTTATATCACCACAGTTGTTGGATTTCTTTCTAGCACGTGATATAAATCGTATCACCCATGCAGTTATTCTTAAAACCTTCAAGAGTTTACAGAATTTTGACACGTCTATTAAGTGATCTTGTTTTGACACTATGCAATCTTGAGACACTACATTGTTGCGATATTCTAAATCGCCTTCGTTAACGTCTCGTAATTTATGTGCAGGCCACATTTCTTCGTGTTCACGCAACCACTTGGGCCCTTGCCACCACAGTTCGTTATTTTTCAAATCTACCATGGATGTGCCACGAGATATCAAGTCCGCCGGATTGGTTTTACCAGGGCAGTGGAACCAGGCAGAAGTCTCGGTTAACGTCTGAATCTCTTTAACGCGATTGCTTACGAATTGTTTGAGGTGGATATATGGAATCTTGACCCAACAACATACAATTGAAGAGTCTGTCCAAAAATAATGCTGCATTTTTCCTTTTAAAGCTCTCGAAACACTTTTGCTTAATCTTGGAGCTAGGAGAGCACCTAGTAATTCCAAACGAGGAAGAGTTTGTTGCTTTAAGGGTGCAACTCTGCTTTTTGCGGCAACAAAGGCTGTAGTCACAATTCCATCGTACGTAATTACTCTTAAATAAGCAACCGCACCAAAGGCCTTCGAACTAGCGTCAGAGAAAATGTGGAGCTCAGTTTTTTCTACCTCTTTATTCCCTATCTCGAAAAAATAATACCGCGGTATTTCCAAACTTCCTAATTCTAAAAAATTTTTGTATAATAGCCTCCACTCTGAAATTATCTCTGGCGGGAGTTCTTCGTCCCATCCCAAGCCTAATTTCCATATATTTTGAATCAAGAGTTTCAATTTTACAGTAAAGGGACCTACGAATCCCACAGGATCGAATACGCGGCCAATAATTGCTAACAGAAAACGTTTAGTAATATCTTCCTCAGAAATAATTTTGGTTATATTTTTTACGTCAAAATTAAGTATATCATTTGTCGGTTTCCAACCTACACCTAGGACTTTAAAGGGAAACACAGACTGGCCTAAAGGTTCATCCCAATCATTTTGAATGTGAACACCCGAATTTTTCCACATCTCCCTTAATTTATTATTATTTGTTAACCATTTCCTTAAATCCATCCCAGCGTCTTGGAAGATTTTAATACACTCTAAACTAGTTTGATACGCCTTTTCAACATCTGAATGACCACCAATTACGTCATCAACATAAACATTTTCATTTAGAAACTCAAATGTTGAAGGAAATTTAACTTCATATCTTTTTATATGCTCTTTTATGGTAGCCGCTAACAAAAATGGGCTACAGTTGATTTCAAACAAAACCCGACAAAATCGATAAACAATAGTGTTGGAATCATCATTAGGATTATTCGTCCAAATAAATTTCGTCGCGTCTCTATCCTCCTCATGTATGCCTACCTGAAGGAACGCTTGTTTTATGTCAGCGGTAAAGGCAATAGCATTTTTTCTAAACCTAATTATTAGATCAAAAATATCTGGATATAAATTTGACCCAATGTGGAGGCAATCATTAATTGACAGCTCATTTCTAGCATGAGAACTTCCATCGAATACAATACGTATTTTACTTGTAACTTTGTCTTCGCGAATTACAGCCCTATGGGGTAAATAAAACTCTACTTTATTATCATTTTCTGGGGCCTTTTCAATTATCCCTTCACGTTCATATTCTTCAATTACTTCCTTGTATTTATCAAAGAACGAGGGATCCTTTTTAAAGCGTTTACGTAACTTACCGAATCTCTCTGACGCTACCTCGAAGTTGTTTTTTAACGATTCCTTAACATTTGGTTTCCACATTAACCCAACACCATAACGACCATTTTTATATTCGAGATTGGATCTAAATTTTTCAAGTAATTCGTTATCAGAATCTGAAATATTTTCTTTTTCTACATCAATGCCCATACCTTCTAGTTCAAAAAACAGTCTAAAATCATTCATTTCAAAATCAGAACTAGCAGCATGATTCACAGTTATATATCCCGAAACAGAATTGTTGTGTTCACTAGTCTCGCGACCCTGAACTACAAATCCAAATAGACTATCAGTCGCTACGAACTTTTCACCCAGTGGGACAGATGTGCCCTTTAACACTTCAGATAAATAATCAGCTCCCACAAGTATGTCTATATCGAAACTTTGAGCAGTGTCACCCAGTTGGATCCCCCTTTGCCAAGCCATATTTTTTACTTTCAAAGGCGGCGGGGCAATAATTCCGCTCGTAATGTTACTGACCGCAAGCGCTTCCAGCTCAATTTGTTGCGTTGGATTGTGTATGCTTTGCAGGGGGAGCCGAAATGTTTGACAGCTCAAGTGTTTCGAATTCTCGCTGCCGAACCCATAAATCTGTAACTGCTCTGATTTAATGGCCTGGAGGTTCAAGTCATGGCATATACTCCTTTTCACAAAAGTCCTATGACTGCCTGAATCATATAGTAATCTCACCCGTTTTTCCTTATGTTTTGTTTTAAGAATTGCGCAACAAGTTTGAAGTAACGTAGGCCCATTTGCCAGATGCGTTTCTGAAACCGAAACTTGTGTTGGGGTTTTATCTTCCTGTGAGGCTTGAGAAAGTTCTTTAGTTTCCTCTTTCGGCATTATAGAATTAAATTCTTTGTCACAGATCAAAGTATTATGCGACTGATTACACGATGCGCACGAGATTTTATAAAAACAGAATTTAGATAGATGGCCCCTTTTCAAGCATTTAAAACATCGCCGATGATTTTTAATTGACACCTTTTTCTTATCAACAGTTAAAAAACAGTTAGCCGTGTCATGGGTTTTTTTTGTTACAAAATATGCAATATATATTAGAATTAGCTGATAACGCAGATGCTGAAGGCATTCTACGTGGAGAGCTTTTATAATTATTCTCACTTTTATTTCTATACTGAATTCCCGACTCAAAATCTTTACTAGTGGAATCTTGTTTAAGCATAAAAGACGCTTCACGACACTCGACTTCTTTACGGATAAAATCTACAAGCTCTAAAATATCAAATTCGGAATCATTACTTCGCTTTCGATTATACTCCAAACATAATTCATCGGGCAATTTTTTAAGTATTACGGGGCATAATAAATTTCCGTATGAACCAGCCGCAACGTTTAATGACTGCAAACTGCGTATTTGTATTTCGCAATTATCATAGAATTTTCTCAGAGCTCTCACATTAGACACATTTTTTACTGGCTCAACAGATAATAATTTTCCCATGTGTGAAGATATGATCAAGGAAATGCGTCCAAAACGCTCCTTTAATAATTTTATTGACAAATCATAATTTTCAGCAGTCAAAGCGAAACCCGAAACTGCACTAAGCGCATTCCCTCCCAAATACATTTTCAAGTAATTAAATTTGTCAATTTTGCTCAGGCAGTCATTGTTGTGAATCGCATTTTCGTATTGATTCCAAAAATCTAACCACCCACTAGAATCACCAAAAAATTTAGAAATTACCAACTTTGGCAATTTTACAACCTTAGATTCATTAGATGGGTAAACATTTTCCCTACCATGTGAGGTACTTTCAATTTGATTCGGAACTGTATTCTGTACAGTAGTTCCATTTTCTAAATTTACTAAATGACTAAAATGCCTACTGATTTTACCTCGGTATTTTACAATTTTCTCAAAATATTCCTGACTTTGTAAAACTTCATTCTCTAGATCATCCGCATCAATTAAGGGTTCAATTTCTAAATCCAATTTTTTCAATATTTCAGATTTCTCTCTTAACTGATCATCTGCTTCCCCTAAATCCTCATTTTTCTCCGCAAGAGTGTAATTTTGATCTACTGGTGTAACGAAAATATTTTCTATCCTAGTAATTAGTTTTGTTGTCAACTGCCTAATTACGCTACGCTTTTTCTTAAGCGTTTCTAAATCAACCTCTACACTAGAACTAGAGTTGTGTACCGACATTTTCAATTCTCCTTTCAAAAACAGTTAAAGAAAAGATCAATGCAATTCTAAAATTATGCAGTTATACTAATTACATACGCAATACAAATATCAAAATATAAGTAATCAACCTCATAAGAATATATATAACCTTAATTCCTTTCAAAAATACAATTGGAATTAATATTAACCGAAAATAATTTGTTAACTTATCACAACATACACTTCTAATGAGGTCAAAAACAATAATAAATCCTATACACCATTAAATCCAATCTCGAATTAAATTAAATTCTACTATTAACATCGGCATTTCCCGGCCGATGCACCATGACGCCAAAGATTAGCTTTCATGATCGCCATGGTGTTACCGATAAATAATACAAATTAGAAACCAAATTCTTTAATAATACAAATTTATTATCGCTTACCTAAGCTTCTGGAAGTGTGCCTACAGTATTGCTCCGACATGAAGAGCATAGGGACATATTCCCCTTTCCCACACTCCAGCTAGGCAATCATCGGTGGTTCTGGTGTTTTTCAAAACACTATACTATTTTTCTGGCCGTGCGAAGTGCTGGGAACGCCCTCTCGCGGTCTACACGATATAGCTTATTTATTTAGGGGTTGGTTCCGTTACAACTCCTATAAACATCCTCTACATATTAAATTCCTTTTCTCTCCGTAATAAACTCCTCAGAATTTTGGTAGATTCAGCCTTTCATCATAGTACCACTAAAACCTGAAACATCCTCTCCAGAAATATAAATTTATTAATTCCAATAATTAAACTCACGCAAATGTATGAATTACATAAGTTTTTTAACCAACATTTGAATAATTCGTAAATGAAAAAGCATATGAAAATAAAGTTAATAAGAACTTCCGGAATCGAAATTAATTACCCTTAATTTTTAATTAATAAAAAACCAACATAATATGAATAAAAACGATAGTTGTTTAAAAGCATATGAAAATAAAGCTATTATAAAGATAATAATAAAAAAAGCATATGAAAATAATGCTCGCGTATGAAGTTAACTTTATGATATAAAGATAGTAGTAATAATATAAACCGCGTGCATAAAATATTTAGCTTTTCAAGCGAAATAAATTAATTTTTAGAAAAAAACTACTTTTAATCGAGAGATTAAATACATTGCACAAAATTTTGATTTTACCAACTTTCTACCCTACAACTTACACCCTACTTCTTTGAAGTTGGGTGTTGAAACATCCTCTTTGAAAAATTTACACCCTACTTCTTTTAAATAGGGTGTAAATATAAAGTTTTAACAGCGAATTGAATGCCAGTTAAAAATTATTGTTGTTTATTAAAATCATATGAAAATTACGCTATTATAAAGATAAAAAAGCATAGGAAAATAATGCGTGCGCATGAAGTTAACGTTACGATATAAAGATAGTAATAATATTATATATATATAAAACAGTTCCGTAACTAACTGACTGACTGACTGATTGACTGACAGACATACAACGTACAGACCAAACCGCGGGAAATAAAAGGGCTGAAATTTTGCATGGCGATTCTTCTTATAGTGTAGGAGTGCACTAAGAAATATTTTTGAAAAATTCTTAGATTTTTTTAAAATTAAATTTTTGAGTTGTTTTAGTAACTTTTTTTAAGTTTGCATTTAAAATAATAATAATTTGAGGGTTATAAAATTTATATCACGAAAAAGATCATAAAAATTCCTTTAATATGAAATCTTTTTCGAATCTTTACCTCCATTTTATGATTTTTGGTGAATTTTTAAAGATTATTTTTTAGAATTTAACCTTTTACATGCCACACTATGATCAAGGAATAAAGTACCATATTTTGTTGCGTAACTTTGGTCGATAACTTCCAGGAAGTCGGTCCAACAGGTGTACTCCACTCATTCCTTTATTATATAATTTTATAATGTAAGGTTAAGGAAAATCAACTTTTATTTTAGCTCGGACATATCTTTTTGCTCTTCCTAATGGTTCGTGAGTGATAAAATTTGATGTAATAGTTACAACAAAACTATCGTTCCAATGGCACATATAAACTTCTCCATCGCATCGGTAATCAAACTCTCCACGTTGAAATTTCGATATTTCTTTTGCTGTTTTAAGAGAACATTGTCCCGTTCTGGAATCTCGCACTGTGCCGATTGCCTTAAAGCTTTTGTTAGATAAATCTGTCAGCAGACTGTACGATGTAAAAAAAGTTATAGAAAAATATTTTGCGTTTCTCTGGATTGTCAATAAAAGATAATAGTTCGGAGTCAACTTTTGATCCAAGTGGCAAATATTCATTTTTCGAACTTTTTCCACCGTAGATAGACATAGCATAAGGATAACCATTTGCTGAGCAGATCATCCAAACTTTGAAACCAAAGCGAATTGGCTTTCCACGTATGAACACCTTAGCCGAACGATGTCCATAACACGGAACCATGGATTCATCGATACTCACATTTTCATGAAAAAATCCAAATTGACGAAAATTTTTTCCAACCTCTTTATAAAAGGGAGAAATTTTTCCTAATTTATCGCCTGGTTCCAATTTACTATTATCAACAATGTGGAAATACTTTTTTAACATCCGAAATTTATTTCTGGGCATTGTATTGTTAACAATTAGGATATGCAAATCTTCCTGAGAGCTCCAATATGTATTTTCATCAGGTACTGAGTGGTAGCCACTAAACAACAGTAATCCAAGAAACTGCCGAATGTCATTTGCGTCGACGTCTAAAGAGTTTCCTTTTTGTAAGGCATACAGCTTTGTAAGTCCGGCTGAATTTTCTAAGTAATCAGACGGCAGAATCACTGATTGACGGCAGAATCACTGATCATGACTGATCACACTGATCATGAATCACTGATCAATCACTGAAATTTATTTATGATAAATATATTGTAATGTTAAAAATATGATATATTATAAATAGCATTGAAAATGATTAAAAGAAATTCTAATAAACAGCTGATAAAATACAAAATTAATAATTTACTTTTCATCCATTTTCTTCTGTTTTAAAACAGTCTACAAGTAAAATAAAATAATAAAATATTAGGATATTGCTAAAGTCAAATTACAATTTTTTTCTTTTCAAATACAACTGAAATTACTTACCAATGCAGATGAATCGAATGACTCATCAGTGATGCCTTCGCTGAACTTTTTCCCTAAGTCCCAGGACTCGCCCATGGATGTCTGTTAAACATTCCTTTAGTGGATTACCACATGTACTAGTGAAATATTTAACTATTGTGGCATTTTTTTGCTTTGTTCGATATTTTAAATCGTTTCATTTATTTCGCACTTGTTTACCGGAACGACTAATCCCCATATTAATACTGCTCAATTTGGTGGCTATCACGTCCCATTCTTCATTTTGTATCTTTTTATTGGGAATTTTCGATGAAAATTCCCCAGATACAAGATCTGGACGTGCCTCCAACTCGCTCAGCAGGAGCTCGATCTCCACTACAGAGAAAAATTGATGTTCTTTGAGACACTTTTTAACTACAAAATATAATAAAACAGCCACGTTCAAAAATGGTCGATCTCAAAGCTCGGATTTTTCCCAATGCTGTATAATTTTTCTTGAACCCCAACGCAAGGAAGCAATTAAAATGCCTTGTTTGGAGGGAGTTCTGTCGGACGGTTTCGCTAAATTGACCGTCGCTTTTCCCCTACTCTAGGCTTAGTGCGGGAGGAAAAAAAAGGCGTGGCTTGACCATATAAGGTTTCCTTACACATCTTGACGTCATCATTTGCGGAAGCACAAACTGTTTGAACAGAATAGCTAAAACGAGTGTTTTCACCCTACTCTCGCAAACACTCCCCACTTGCGGAACGATAGCCACAAGTTTCTGCCGTTTGAACTGAATCTAGGTCCGAGTCTCGGTAGCTACGGAACCGGCCACCGGCCGGTTAGCAGTCTAAGCAACCGGCAGTGTCTAAGCCCTCGAAGCTAGTTGTGGGTATAAAATGGAGTTCCCTGGTCCGATTGGACTTTACCTCCAGTAAGCAAGTTAATGGTGTCAAGATATCTGTGCTCAGTAAAGTAAATATTAAGGTTGAGAGAAGTATTAAGTTAAAATTACATAACTTTTAAGGTTAACTTAAGGGGAGAGAGAGTAGGTATTTTAGTTAACTAGTGGATTAAGTTGGCTCAGAGTAGTATTTAATTAGTTAATTTAATTTAAGTTAGAGTAGTTAATTATTGTTTCTTTATTTATTTAATTATTTTTTAGTAGTCAGGAGGAAACGAAAATAAAAAAGGCCCTCGTCAGGGTCGTACAACTACATAACGAGAAGATAGCGAAGCCTCTATGGAGAGGCTAAAAATAGCAGGAGGGAAAATTTGGAAAATGGGAGGACTGCGCAGCCGAGGGCCGAACCCCCGACCTGCGGGTCCCTAGACGCGAACGATAGCAGTGCACAACGCAAGCACGACATAAAGTAAGCAGGGTAGGTAGAGTATCGCGGTAGGAGGGCCAATGCTAGCTCCTAAGAAGACACTCCCGTGGGCGTTTACGATTAGTGGGAAGGGAGTGGTCATAGTCGGGAAGCTCCGCTATCGTCTCGTTAGGTAGATTCGGAAGATTTCCGTAAAATTTCTTTGATATTTTGTAGGCTTGTTGATAAAATGAAGTAATGCCGAAGTCCCTTCGGATGGTCTTGTTAGAGAGATACCTAAAGGCTCGGCGGATCCGCCTGAGAATTCTGTTCTGAAAGCGCTCGAGCTTGTCAATGTGGGTTTTGGCCGCTGAGAACCAAACGGGAATTGCATACATGGCCACAGGTCTGATAACTTGTTGGTACAGTAGCACTTTGTTACGCATTGAAAGGTGAGTGCTATTAAGCAGAGTTCAGAGTTGCGCTGTGACAGCATTGCACTTCCTAATAGTATTTAAGGTATGGGTACTCCAAGTTAATCTACGGTCCAGAGTTACACCCAAGTACTTGGCCGTGTTTTCCCAAGCGAGCGGGGAGCCATAAAGAAAAAGTCGCGGTGGGTTGTGAAAAGCATTACTGAAAAAGATCGCGTGGCACTTTGAGGGATTGATTTTAATTTTCCAGCGGGTAAACCAATTCTCAAGAGTGCCGATGTGACGCTGCATGCCTAAGCCCTTAGACACTGCTCAAATGTCAAATATAAACAAAGCTAAGTAAAAGTGAAAGTAGATATCAACTGGTTGAATTCCTTTACAATTTGGTAAAAATTATTTTGGAAAGTTAATTTTTAGGGAAGGCAAATATCTTGAATGAAGTTGAGTTCCCCTAGAAATTATTCGAGATAATCAGCATTATTTCATCAAGTGATACGAGAGCACAACTAATGGTGAATTTAACTGTAACCTATGAGTTTTACTATATTTGTTATTTAATTTAATGTTATGTTTAGCTCTCTAGGGAGAAATTACTCGAGTATAAGTTGATTAATTGTCCTAATTTTACAAACTTAGCAACAATGTCTGACGATAAAATAAAACAAAGTCTTAGTGATAGGCGTTTGGAAAACAGGTACGTATAGTTTATCAGTGAAACCTCAAAACAAACTGATTGAAAGGAGAGCGTTTCTTTAAAATAAATGTTAAAATTTTGAGTTGATCCCAAACTCTGTAATCTTGTAAAGTAATTTCTAATATATGTTATACCCTGATGTAGTTTTAAGAATAAGAGTTAGCTCTGTTATATTATTTGTAACAAAATTGGATCGAAAAATTGGTAATTCCAAAGCATAACATATTCGTCTTAAGATTACATAATAATTCAAAATCTTATTGAATCATGTTCAAATACTGCGTGATTGCGATGTGAACTACTCTTAGCCATAAATGTTCTTAAGTGTCGAACATTGAGCCTTCGTGCAATTTTTTTTCTTTAGTTGGCTTTCCTATGTTTCTAATTCATCAACACACGTTTTAAATGCTCCTGTTTCAAACACTATTGTTGATCTTATGTGAAAATTCATGTTGCTTTAATATTTAGCAAACAAACCATAATCTGCATTGAAATTGTTTGCAGATTCTCCTTAAAAAAGTAGTTTCGAAGTCTAGAGAAATTAATTCACATGCTGAGGAAAAGTCTAACTGAGATAAACGTAACTACCTTTTGTAGACTTAATTTTGATTGTATGAACACTTATTTTCTTATAAGTATTAATATAAAACAAATATTGCCTAGAAATTGCTTTTTAATCATTTTGAAAAAAATTAAAGATTTTAAAGCAAAATTTAAAAGAAATAGTAGCTTAAAAGTTCTTGGATATTATTTTCAATGTATGAGGCTCTAGGCCTAATTGAGGTTGGCCAGGATGTTTACCCATAACAGCTCCTATTTATTCACACTTACTCTAAAGGAGACAGTAGAATATTACAAGGTCACAAATTCCCTTGAACTTTGTCTGGCTTTGAAGATACATGATGATATTCAGATTCTTCTATAGATGATTATTGTTACATGATATGCGTGAAAATGAATTATATTACTACTCATGCCATTAGTTTATGTAATCATTTTAGCTTTTACTCTCTGGCCTTTAAACACTCTATGATAATGTTTTTTTCAATCGAGAAATAAAAATTTTTTCCGTAAGCCTTTGATGACTTATAGTCAGTTTGAGTCTTAGAATGAATCAGATTGGTGATAAATAAATGTGAACAAGTTAGTATAAGACTTATCATATCTGCAATCATGCTAAGCAACAGTTAATTTTCCTCTCTATGTTTATCAAATCATTGATTATTGAATTCATGTTTTTGGATACTATTTTCTGCATTTGGAAAAACAATGTGTGCTTGTTATATACAATATTAAATACAATGTTAAATACAATGTGTGCTTTTCAAAATTTTTTTATTTTAGTACTTTCAAAAAATAATTTTAATTTTGTACAGATAAATAACTGTACCCATAAAAACATAACCAAAAAATTTCATATATTAAAAACTTCACTTTTTTTAAAAATTAAAACATATACCTTCATATAGAAGGAGTAGAATTAAAATATGGGCATTTGGTGCCCATATTTTAATCCTTCTTTGTAACACTCAGGATTATTCTAATCTGTAATTGAAAAAGTGCTGAGTGAAAAATTCCTCATAGCTTAACATTGAGATTAACAATTTGCAAGGTCAACTGGTGCACTACCGTAAGTAAAAAAAAAAAAAAATTTAATTAATGACTTTGTAAAATATTTTTTAGCAGTTTTATGTACATGTTTATTTATATTAGTATGTGTATTAAGTTTTTTATTTTAAATTATGATTTTTATCTGAAGGAAAAAAGATGCTGATCCTGTCTCTAATGCTTCCTCCGAGTCGTGTCAGAAATTGCCGTCTTACAATTGGGTTGATATTACAAATGAGTTTTTTGAGGCAACTGAAGGTAATTTTATTATTTTACTCATTGTGTATCAGAGTTTTGACCATAAGTCATAGATGTTTTTTGTTAAGAAAATTGCCACAGAAAATATAGTTAGAATCAACATGAAGTATCGTTTTCTAAGTATGCTATGTAAAGTTAATGAATACAATAAAAGTTTGTTGAAATTCATTCAGTTAAATTCTGTCTGACAAGCATTATTATAGGATGATATATCATAATATTTAAGGTATATTTAAATCTAATAATTTATAATTAGAGCATTATACTTTTTATTAAATGCAACATATGACTTAGGATAATTTTATTGTTTTTCTCGCTGTATATCAGTGGTTTATCTTCAAGTGAAAGATTTTATTTACATACTAATTCAACATAAAATACCTAATTACGATATCAGAAATTAACAGGAACTAGTCTATTTTGCACATGCTATGCAAAATTCTTGAATATAGTAAAAGTCCATTGAAATTCATTAGGCCAAGTTATGTGTGGCAAAGTGATATTAGAGAATTATATTGTATAGTGACATCTGAAGTAATTTCTTGCTTATTTAAATCTAATAAATTTATAATTTAAAGATTAATGTCTTTATTGAATACATCGTTTATAATATTAAACATAAGATTTCAAATTTTGCATTTTAACTTTATAGCTTCATATCTTGATATATTATCAGTTTCTTAATGTGATGCAGAAGTTTACTTAGAAATAAATGAAAGGAATTGTATCATTTTACAAAATATTGAAAAGGAATGAGACCTTTGATATATGATATTTTGCTTTGAGATTTTCATAATTATTTTAGATGAAAATAATTTTTTAATCAAGTTAATACAGGGGTTTTAAATTCTTCTATCTTATTGAGTTTGTTTAAAAATGTTAACTTGGTTTGAAAGAGATATTTTTATTATTGATATATTTTCATTGAGTACATTTATTTTTGTGATTTATTAAAGTTAATTATATTCTTTAAAATATCAAACAGAATCTATAAAATATTTTGAATGTGGTGTCTATGCAGAAATAGTTTTGCTTTATAATCAGGAATATTTTTTTATGTTTCCCAGAAAATTTGGAAATATACAGATTTCTTGACTATTTATTTATTATATGCTGTGTTTCAATATATATATATTAACATCGTGAATTTTTCTTTTTAATAGAACTTCAACTTGGTGAATTATTTCATGATGAAATGTAAGTTGCTTGATACATGATCATTTACCAGAGTCTGCCTTTGATATATGATATTTTGCTTTAAGAGTTTCATATTTTCAGGTTTGAAAGTAATTAAATTAAGATGAGGATGTTTTTATTTTGCTCATCTACATTTCTATTGTTGTATATACCAAAAATATCTTTAAATCACCATAATTGCTTAACTTAAATTATAAATCATAAAAATTTTTGGTCATGTATTTGAATAATAATGAAAAAATATTTGGACATAACTGTAATTAAAATTAACATTTTTTTAAGAAATAAGTATCTTTTATCCTGATTAATTAAAGGTATGAAGAAATTTTAGATAGCCCTTTTTCATTCTGTATATATATATATATATATATATATATATATATATATATATATATATATATATATATATATATATACAGTAACCACCGCTTATAGTGATCAGTGGTTATAAGAATCAACTGTTTATAAGAATCAATATCGCGAAAACAAAAACAAATGCATTATTTCCATGTTAAAATTTTCGCTTTAAAGAATCAATCCACCGGTTATAAGAATCAGTTTACACTCTTCGCTTTCCTTTCATTTTTCTAAAAAAGCCACTTAAACCCTAAAAAGGCACGAAGTTCTTTCTTTTTTTTTTTAAAGAAAAATTGATAAGATGGAATGGAATATAGTCTTCAAATTCATTCCTTTCTTTGTTAGACATAACATAATAGTTTACCCTCAAACAATTTAGCACAACACTGTACTATTAGCTTGGCCCAGGGGCATCATTACTCGTCCGGGTCCGATTTCACTTTTCTGCACTGACAAACAAAAATAGGGGCCCTTTTTTTCCCACCTCCCACATTCTGGTTGCGGCTTCCTGGACCCTGAAACATATAAATCTTCGGCGAAGTGTCCACTATCCCTTAGGCAAACGTGACATTAGTAGATTCAGCACGTTATCAAACCGTGAAACGTAAGCTAGAAGGTGAATCTTCGTCTGCGACTATTAGTATTGAAAGAATATTGAAGCAGCCTCCTGAAAACTTCATTACGTCAAACTACCATAGAAAACTTTTTCTTGCTCCCTTCCTGTAGTTGAAATGTTAAAACTGTTAAGCTGGTATGTTGTAACAAATATTGGATTTTTTCTTCTCTTACTATAATCATGTGTATCTACTTATTGGTCTAGAAATGAAGTTGTATTTTTAAAATTATAAAAAATAATTTTAATAAAAGATAATTAACGTAAATTAACGACTATTTTATGGTAAATTATCTAATATATGTATATATAGGTGTATATGTCTGTCCAAAAACCTAAATTTCGGATATAAGAATCAACCGCTTATAAGAATCAAAAACAGTAATAACAAACGTGATTCTTATAAGCGGAAATCACTGTATATATATATATATATATATATATGTGTGTGTGTGTGTGTGTGTGTGTGTGTTTGTTTGTGTTTGTTTAAATGATATAATTTTCAAATTAATTGGTTATTGCCTTTAATTTAATTATATCTGTTCTGCTTTAACACTAGATATGAATATATTTCCATATTACTTATACTCTTGCAGCAAATAAAAGACATTGTAAGAAATAATCTGCTACATTTTATTAAGATAGTCTGAATGCATATTTTTTATATGATTTATATTAAAAGTCATTCATCTGCATATTTGTTGTTTGCATTTTAAACATTTTAACAATTTTTACAAGTTAAAAACTGTATTAAATTATTACTTAATACATTTAAGAGAGGTACAGTATTAGACTTTTTTATCAGAATTTTAATGAAATATAAAATTGTACTTCCTACATCAAGTATTTTTTATATTTCATTAAAGTTGTGATAAAAAATATCTAATATTGTACCTCTCTTAAATGAATTTAGTGATAATCTCTCTGTCAAGCTTATTTGGATTGCTAAAATTAGTCCCAAGACATTAAAATGAGAGTTAAAAATGTATGTTTTTTGTTTTGCTAATGGATAGGGTATAAATTGAAAAAAATCATACTTTGAATTTAAAAATAACTTACTCGTTACTCTGATATTGTTTAAACTAAGTTCATATTTATTAAAATGTAGCATAAAATATAAGTTTTCCTCCTCCATGTAGGTTTGGTCTATTTGAAGCTATGTCTGCAATCGAAATGATGGATCCAAAAATGGATGCTGGTATGATGTGCAATCGAGGCAGTAAAAAAGTTTTAAATTTTGATCAAGCTGTAAAAGTAATTTTCACTTTTTAAAATATAAATAATTATGGAATTGTGATATGTGTATTGTGTTGATGCCTTTTCTGAAATCTTGAAGAAAGTTTTTACAAAATTATAAAACTGATATTCAAATGCATTGTATTTCATGTTTATATAAAAAATACTTATTTTATTTCTGAACAATGGTTTCATCTAAAATTTCACTAGAGTAATGTAGTCAAACTATTTTGTTGTTATTGGGTTTGTGTTTAAATACTGAAATTTTCTTGGAGATTTGGTCATAAAATATAATTTTTTTTACCTATGTTTTAAAATGTAAAATTATGAAACTGCTTGCATGTTGCTCATTCATTATTTAAGATTTTAATTCTTTTTTAGGCTGGCAAATTAAAAATAAAAGATTTTACTGCAGCTGAACAAATTGGAATAATTGATGCCACACTTGCATGCTTGGTAAGATATTTATTTTGCTTCAAGTTTAATAATGTGATATTTTCTCTAGATTATCCATTGGTGTGATGTTCAAAAAAAATATAGATCCATAGCTTACCAAATATATTCTTAGAGCATTCTTTAAGATTTTGTTAGTCAGTCTAACAGTTTCCATAAAACTGAATTTAAAAGAGAGAAATTACAACAATAAAAATGATTTTACCTGAAACAAATTATCTGTGATTTTGAAGTGTTTTACAAAATCATTTCTCTTTAAAAAAATAAAAATGAAAATTGTATTTTTATGAATGACCATGTCTTTTCAAGTGATATGAAGTGTACTTGTTACCATAATTATAGTTTAATGTTTTAATAACTTCATAACTGCCAGATATGAAGTTAAAAATTGCACAGGCATATCTATTGTTGAAAGAATTTGCAGAAATGAGGCTTTGTAAAATTTCTGGAATTTTTTTAGAAAACGGAGTATAACATATTGTAGGGTCATGTGTTAATGTGTCTGATATTAAATACAAAAGCTTATTCAGGGTAAGTATGCAAAATCATTTGCCAACATGTAGTACAGAATGCTTTTTTATTTGATGTAAAAGGTTACAAGTGTCAAGCTGTAAATGCTGTAAATAAATTAATGAATAAAAATATGTATGTGTGTAAGCAGTCCTTAAAGTTTTCCAAATCCATTTAAATCCACTAACTCTAATCTCTAAAATTTGCTTCACAATTAGTGCTTGTTCTAGATACTTTTCACTGTAACCAGTGAAGTCTATTGATTTTTCATTTGATCCACACACAAGGCTGAGGCACCACAGCTTTGTGTGGGTCTTAGCCTTCTGCAGGAGCTGATCTCATATTGTCCTATTGAAGCTGACTGTATACCAGTTTGATTTCTTTATATAGAGAAAGTCTTAGTCAATGCAGTTGATCCATCTGAGTTTTGGCCTTCTCCTCAATCTATTGTTTAGTGATTTTGGTAGAGAAACTCTTTTCTTTGTCCTGTTGTCATTAATTCTTTGAACATGCTCAGCCCATTTCATTCTTTTTAATTTGATATGTTTTATAAAATTGGATTTCTTAAACAAATTATATAATTCAAAGTTCAATCATCTTCTCTAAACACTATCCTCCTAAACTCCGCCAAAAATAATTCGCAGGATCTTTCTCTCAAATTTTCATCATACTTACTAAAATTCCAAGTTTCTGAAGCATAAGTAGTATGGATTGTCAAAGCAGTGAAAAATTGCCTAACTGCTACAGCTGCATTTGCAACAGAGAACTTTGCAATGTCTACCATCTGATGTGGGAAGTAGAATTCAAATGCATACATATGCTGATTTGTCAGTAGGGAAATGTTGAAGGAAAAGTTCTCAATAGTTTAAAGTTGATATTGAAGATATGTATTATCAATTGATGTCTCACCTTAATTTTAAGATTATTTTATCTCATCTAAGAGATTTGCATAAAATTTAAATTAGCTTTTGGCTTCAATATTTTTTTTCTACTAGCCAGGCTTTGCCCAGCTATCGAATCACTTGACACTCAAATCACAGTTCACGTGAATTAAAATTTTTTTTTCACTTTTAATTGCCAAAAAATCCCCAAAAAAACAGTACATCTTCAAATGATCTATTTATGATTAAAAAGTTGTTATCAAACGTAGGAAAAATAGAAAAATAATTAAAAATTAGACTCACAAGGAAACATTTCTTTTCAGTGATTCATTTTTATGTGAGAATCACGCTGTGTTTACATCGTAAAACATGGCGGTTACATTTTGTATCGGTGGAGTATGCATTTAGAATTGAAATATCTCTAAAACTATTAAAGTAGTAGAATAAATGTATGCAAAAAATTTATCAGTTTTAAAGCTCTTTCCAAATATGTAACCTTTATGTACTTTCATGAAAAAAAAATACATCGATTTCGACATTTTCAAACATGGCCGAATTTCATAATGGATGCCATACTGGAAATGGTCTACCTGGATTTGTTCCCCGTTTCTGGTCGACAGACAACGTTTCCCATTTATTTATATAGATAAAATAATTGTTTGATTTGATATTTTGCAGAAAATGGCTTTAAAAGTTTAATTTTTTTTAGGTCACATGGTTAGAAGGTCATTCTCTAGCTCAGACAGTTTTCACTAATTTATTTCTTCAAAAGCCACAACAGGTTGAAGATAAAGTTATCAGAGCTTTTAGCATACATATTTTAAAATTGCTGGATTCTATCAAGGAGTTCATCAACAAAGCTGGAGTCTTTGAAGAGGTAATGTACAAACAGCAGTGGGATTGCTCTGACTTTACAAATTTAAGGGTCCAAGTACTCCGTATATTAAATATTTTAGGTCCCATGCTCTTGTTTGTGGGTTTTTTAAGAAACAGGAATGGATTATAAATTTGATCTTTTCTATTTAATATAATTAGTTCACATTATTTATTTAACTTCATTACAAGAGTTTTTTCCTTCATCCCCATAACTCCAAACTTATCAAGTTAAAAACAGAGATGCTAACATCTCATAAACTCTCAGAAGTTGAGTTACTCAATTTCAGTTATTATAGAGCTTTTTCTAAACGGTGTTGGCATTTTCTGTTCCCTATGTATATTTTACTGGTAATTTTTATCAGACAGACCATGGTGTATGAGTTAAAAATTTAATACAGTGGAACCTCGCATAACGAGCATAATTCGTTCTACAGTCTTACTCATAGTGCGAAACACTCGTTAAGCAAAACAATTTTTCTCATATAAATTAATGTAAAATACGATAATGCGTTCCATGCCAAAAAATACTCAAAATTATTTAGATGTAACGTTTATTATTCAAAGAAAATTACATATACATAAATTCTTAAGGAGCAAAATCTATATATATAAAGGAAGAAGTCCTGACTTATCTATACACATATCAACACCCAACAAAAAGTATTGGAGATACAAATATCAAATTTTAGGAGCTTATTGGTTTTGTGCTGAAGGCGTCATTTAAGAAGTGATTTTTCAAAATTCGCCCCCCAAGGCGGGGAGGGGGGCAAAACATGTTTCTTACATATTCCTTCATATCTCAAAGAAGGAAATTGATTTCCATAAGATTCTTGCTTTAAAATGTAAGGAACATGAATACCTAAAAACCAATTTCAGGATTTTTCAATTCGGTCCCCATTGGGAGGGGGGGGGGGGGGACTAAACGTGTTTTTACATGTTTTATCACATATTCCTTCATTTCTCGAAGAAGAAAACAGATATCCCTAAGTTTCTTGCTTTAAAATGAAAGGAACACGAATACCTAAAAATCAGTTTCAGGATTTTTCAATTCGGTCCCCATGGGAAGGGGGAGAGGGGGCAAAACGTGTTTTTCCCATATTCCCTCATATCTCAAAGAAAAAAACAGATATCCATAAAATTCTTGCTTTAAAATGTAAGGGACTTGATTACCTAAAATGATTTTCAGGATTTTTCAAAATTCGGCCCCAAGGGGTGAGGGGGAGGGGGCTAAGCATAATTTTATGTGTTTTTCACATATTCCTTCATTTCTTGAAGAAGAAAACAGATATCCATAAGATTCTTGCTTTAAAATGAAAGGAACACGAATATCTAAAAATCAGTTTCAGGATTTTTCAATTCGGTCCCCATGGGGGGGAGGGGGCAAAATGTGTTTTTCCCATATTCCCTCATATCTCAAAGAAAAAAACAGATATCCATAAAATTCTTGCTTTAAAATGTAAGGGACTTGATTACCTAAAATGATTTTCAGGATTTTTCAAAATTCGGCCCCAAGGGGTGAGGGGGAGGGGGCTAAGCATAATTTTATGTGTTTTTCACATATTCCTTCATTTCTTGAAGAAGAAAACAGATATCCATAAGATTCTTGCTTTAAAATGAAAGGAACACGAATATCTAAAAATCAGTTTCAGGATTTTTCAATTCGGTCCCCATGGGGGGGAGGGGGCAAAATGTGTTTTTCCTATATTCCCTCATATCTCAAAGAAAAAAACAGATATCCATAAGATTCTTGCTTTAAAATGCAACAAACAGGATTAAATGTAACAAACACAATCAATGCCACGATTTTTCGACATTCGCTTAGATTTTGTAAAAATTGCTAGAAACAATCCAATAATTTGTATTTTTATTACCCTGGGCAACACCAGGTAATTCTTTGTTTATAACACCGGCGATTTTCACAACGATTTACGAGGAAGCCCTCATACTCCTCAAAGGGCCGGGATCCAGTGAGATATCAAGAAAGATACATTTTAAAGCTGACATCAGCATGGGGGGGTGGGTGATTATAATATGGTGATGGGTTGCTGACAAGTACGGAGGGGTATCGATTGGCATAAAATTACAAGTTTACATAATATACGAGTAAGCCTTATTAAGGGTACGCTCGTGCAATGCTGGGTATATAAAGTTAGTCATCCCTATGTAGTTTATTATTTACGAATTTATGACACATATTTAATTTTTTTACTAGAAAGCTATCTAGCGACATTTGTTTTTCTCGGCACTACAAAATTTGCTAAAAATGTGTCACCGCATTGTCATTGAATAAATTTATAGCACGCATAGCCACCGTCTTATCAGGGTGATGCTTTGCAACTTATGAAAAACAGTTTCCCATGCTTTCATCATTTCTTTTATTGCGCCAGAAGATTGTGTCATTGCTGTTTCTTCATCCTTCTCCACTGAAAAACTCTAATCTACAACTGCTTGCTGTGAAAGACACTGTAATTCTATTAGCTGTTCAGTGGTCAGTTCTTGGTTGTGCTCTTCCACAAGCTCATCAATATCATTGTTATCCTCCACTCCCATGATATTGGCTTCTTGAACCATCCATGACTACCCTTAAATACTTATTTTTCGCCCGTTGATGATCCTGGTGTATTCTTAACAAGGTCTGTGAAAATAACTTTCCCTTTCTGACAAATGATGTTTTCATTGATAGCATCGCCTTGTAATTTGCTTTTTGTTTATCCATATGAGAAGCAACCTTTTAATATCGTAAAGAATACATAACCGTTGCGTAGATATTCTTGTCACTCCCTTTGAAGCATCTATCTCCTTAATCTTGTCCTTGTTCTTGAGGATAGTGCAAATCGTTGATGTAGACCGACTGTATGTGCGTGCTACATCAGCCATGTTCACTTCTCGTTCTCGCTTTTCCATGATTTCATGTTTCATTTCTACGGTTATTTTTTTCTCTTACAGCTGCCTTCTTGTGTTTTATTCGTAGGGGACATTTTTGCAAGGGTTATTTAATATTTAACTTTACACAAAAAAATCACAAACAATGTCTAAACAAAAGTTTGGAAAATATGTAATCACAAACATCACTAACATGTTAGCGCGATGAATCTTAAACACAGACTGATGTAGCACTGGCAACGAAAGTTCCAGTGCATGTGCAAAGGCGAGTGACGTGAAGATGGGACTTCCTTCGACGTCACTCGTTATGTGAAATGTCACTCGTAAAGTGAGCCATTTTTTTATAATCTATTTTGCTCGTTATGTGAAATACTCGTTATGCAAGGTGCTCGTTAAGCGAGGTTCCACTGTATTGTTGTTTGGGACATTCTTTTTAAACTAACCATTAAGAAAGCATTTTTTTTTTTTAACTTTACAAAAACATGTTTCTGGGTGGAGAAATAAACACACAAAGTTGACAAACATTTCATATGGTGCATACTTTATTTTGGATTTTGATTTAACCCTGAATTTGCAAAAGATCACCATAGTGTTCCAAACAAATTAACCAACCAGTCATTTTTGATTTTGTGGGCATAGTGTAAAGTGGTGCATAAGAAAAAACTTGTGTGTCATGTATCAGAATTTTTTTTCTATTGCTAATGCTGATTCCTTTATTAATATATTTTGTTATCTTTTGCCCTTTCTCCTGATATGTGTATTTTATTAACCTGTTACCTTGGCCTGCCCATACTTAACTTTCATGACTCAAAACTGGCATATTTGTTACGTGGCATAACTGTAAAATTTTAGTTTTTTTTAAGATTGACAAAAGTTGTAAGAAAATAAGGTTCTCTGAGACATAAGTTAGAACTGCAATCAATATGTAAACAATAGAGTTCTTAAGGGAGCCAATACATACTTAGGAGAAACAAAATAAATGAGATTATTAGAAAGATTGGGTCCTTGAGGGTCTATTGATTTTAGAGTGGGAGAAATATACCCTTTAGCTCATCATAGCACTTGCTGATTGTATACACTTGAATACAGTGGTACACCTAGTAGGTGGGCCAAGGGGGTTCAACTTGCCCCCCCCCCCCTCCCTAGATTAAATCCTGGGTGTGCCACTGCTTGAATATATTTATTTTTATGAAAGTTTTAAATCTTCAACTGGTTTTTTACTTTGGTTTCTTTATGAATCTATTAAAATATTGTATTGTTTGAAAATATTTGTAAATTTTATTGTATTAAGAAATTTTTAAATATCTAGGAAGATTTTCAACCAGTCATGTATGGTTATAAGCTGGCAAATGATGTTCCTGAAAGCAAAGCCAGTGCAATGATGAAAGAAGTAGAAGATGAGTTGCAAAAGAAAGTCAAAGTGAGTTAGAGAAGGTGGAATAGACTTTTTACGTATATGTGAAACAATTATTTAAAAAAAATTTAGAATTGAATTACTTTATTTCTTCAGGGTTTTGTCCCCTTAAAAGTATGCTAAATAAATTTCTGTTAGACTTAAGGAGTAAAGTGATAATTTCCAAACTAGTAATGCATCTGGCATCTTTAAAGGTTTTACTAACCTAAATAACTATTGACAATTGTGGCACAATTTTCCTAAAATATTTATATTTAGTTTGTCATTTATTTAAAATATCTGTTGGTAAATATAATTTCATATTTGTGTTGTGTATTCTTCAGGATAATTTGTGCATTTTGCTTAGAAATTTTCAGAGGGTTAGTCAAAATTTAGTTGTAAATGTAACTTAATAACAAAAAATTATAATGATGAAATTTGTGCTGCTACTCAATTGGGTAGGGAAATAAAAGTTATCCTTTTAGGTGGTTTAGCATTTAGTTTTCAAGAAAAAAATATGCAAAGAAAACTATCAATTCAAGTTCAACTAAGTATTGTTATCCCTAAAGCACGTAGAAGTAATATTTTTGTAACTTGGCAGTGTCTTATTGTGGAGATGAAAATTTACTTATAAATATTTATTTACTACTGTTTAGTAGTCAATACAATAGTTTAATGGTCAGTACAAGATTTATAAATAATCTGTCTTACATTTTTAATTTTTTTGTTGAAAAAATTTGGAAAAATTATGGATGTGCTTTTTATTTAATATTTATAAATAATTTTTAAAGAATAGCAATTCATTGACTTTTTAAAGTAAACAGAGAAAGCACTAGTTGTTATTTATTTCTTTTAATCTAGTTTATATATGTAGGAATAGTATTTTGCTTTATATGAATGCATTTGTGTAGAAGTAAATAGTTTTCCATGTTTTTTTCCATTTTTCTTTTGTTTAGTTAACTCGTACAAAATCAAGTGATGGAAAAGATGTTGAAATTCAAATACAGGTACATATTTTTCTGCCATATGTCGTGGTTATATACTTATATACGGATAGTGTATATTTTATATGCATATTCTGTTATTCTGAAATTAATTTTATGAATTTCAGCATGAGCAAGCTGTTGCACTCTACTCTAGAATCAAATTTTGTAGGCTGTTTTATCAAGCTCTTCTTTTATTTCACAAGAAAAAAGTAAGAACTTTGATCTAATTTGAACTTAATTGTATAAACATTTTTTTTTTGGTGTTGTCACAGGAATGTATGTTTTGGTAGTGGGAATGTATGAACATGCCTTTTCTATAGATTTCAAGCTGTGATTATAAGTATTTTCACATTCAGATTGATAAATTAGTATCTGTTTTAGTATCTGTTGTTGATTTTTGAGTTATTTATTCGTACTCCTGCACCAGTAATAAATGAAAGTAGCCTCTTATTTTAGCTCATAAATTT
Source organism: Dolomedes plantarius (assembly GCA_907164885.2). Lineage (NCBI taxonomy): Eukaryota > Metazoa > Arthropoda > Arachnida > Araneae > Dolomedidae > Dolomedes > Dolomedes plantarius. Next base: position 141,933,941 of record OU015490.1, read on the forward strand.
GAATACCATACTATCACATTTAATTTCTTAAAAGTTGGATTTGTCAGGGAGAATGAATGTTTTAAGTTAAATATTTTCCTTCTAAAAGATGGGGAATAAATGACAGGCTTATACACTATAGACTTTACCAAATGTATATATACTACCTGACAGAATTTTCAAAATATGATAAATTATTTTAAAATTCTCTATTTAAAGACTTTCATTTTCAAGGATTCTCCAAAGCTTCATAATATATTAACAGGCCAAAAATAAGTTTTTTTATTAGAGCATGAATATATGTATTTACTCTCTATGTTGATGAAGCAATTTCCAAAGCAAAATTAATAGTTTTGAAAATTGCTCTCCAGACGATTTGTATATCTACACTCTGTGTACCACTCCTTAAAGAAAGGTAAAAGAAGGACACTATAGACTTTACCAAATGTATATATACTACCTGACAGAATTTTCAAAATATGATAAATTGTTATTTTAAAATTCTCTATTTAAAGACTTTCATTTTCAAGGATTCTCCAAAGCTTCATAATATATTAACAGGCCAAAAATAAGTTTTTTTATTAGAGCATGAATATATGTATTTACTCTCTATGTTGATGAAGCAATTTCCAAAGCAAAATTAATAGTTTTGAAAATTGCTCTCCAGACGATTTGTATATCTACACTCTGTGTACCACTCCTTAAAGAAAGGTAAAAGAAGGAAATAATGTGCATAACATTTTGCTGATTACAAAGGTAAGGTTTTCGTGCCACCCAAGGTTCAAGTTACATTGATGTTACAGTTGTTGGTACTGATTTACTTGAGGATACTTCATGCTGGTGTCTTTCTGCAAATGAATCCCTTTCTGATCACATGATGATAGAATTTCAATTTTGCCTTTCCACTGACCGTTGTATGCTCCTCCCATGTTGCTCGTTTCATTGACACTCTTAGTCGCTGTACTGATGGTTCTTGTCTTAATACTATTGTTGAAGAATTTGGCTCGGTTATTTTCAAGGCGTGCGTATATTCAATGCCTGTTAAAAATCATGGCGTGCACAATGTTCCTTGGTGGTCTGTTGATATTGGTTGTATGAGAAAGAGACTTAATGCAGCCAGGCGTAGATTTCAACGTTCAAGAAATTCGATTCTTAGGAAGCTGTATAAGTGTAAATATCTTCAGTATAGAAAAGAATATAATCAAATGCTTATTGACGCTAAATCCAACTCTTGGAAGACATTTCTTTCGACCATTGATGTTAATAATGTGTGGAAAAAAATTTATACTTACGGTGTTAAAAGAAATTTCATGAAAACAGTTGAAATAACGGGTATTCATCTACCGTCAGGAGAAACAACAAGCTCTTCAGAAGAGACAATAAATGCTGTGCTTCAAAAATCCTTCCCATCTGATTTAGAGGAAGATGACAACGACTTACACAGAGAGTACCGCAGGTCTGCTCAAACCGCTTACCTTTCTTCTCTCGATCCTCCTTTTACCTGTGATGAAGTTAATACAGTTATAGCTATGCTACAGCCAAATAAATCACCTGGTCCTGATTCCATCACAAATGAGATCATTAAACAGTTCCATTTTATGTTTCCTTCTTTTCTCCATAAACTCTTTAATATTTGTCTGGATGTTGGTATTTTTCCACGTGTTTGGAAGTGTGCACAAGTGATACTTATCCCCAAGGGAAATGACTCTAAAATACCTCATTTGGATAATCTAAGATGCATTAGCTTACTTCCTGCTTTAGGTAAGTGCTTGGAGAAACTTTTCGTTAACAGAATTTGCTGGTTTTTGCGCCGGGGAGACTTTTTTTCTAGTGACCAGTACGGCTTTACACCTCAGAAGAGTACTGAGGATGCTTTGTTACGTTTAAGTGAGATTGTTCAGAGAGGTAAAAAGAAAAATTTGCACACAATCTTGGTTTTTCTGGATATAAAAGGCGCTTTCGACAATGCTTGGTGGCCTTGCATTCTCAACCTTCTTAAAAAAGCGGAACTACCACTGAATATTTTTTCACTGGCTGCTGACTTTTTAAAGGACAGAGTAGCCAAATTGAGACGGCTCAGCTTCCGCTATCCATCGGCTTGAGAGGGGTTGCCCTCAAGGCTCAGTTTCTGGACCTGCCTTTTGGAATTTGATTATTAACGATCTCCTCATAAAACTTAATAAACTTGCCTGTTGTGATACTATTGCTTTTGCGGATGACCTCCTATTTTGTTTCCAGGGCAGGGATCTTCCTGCGACTTTCCTTTGTGCTCAAGAAACCTTGAACCTTGCTACCAAATGGTCAAAAGATTTTAAATTGGAATTTAACTCTGCTAAAACCAAAGTCATGTTTATTGAAAAACGCAATGTTCTTTATGACACATTCCAGCTGTTTCTCGACGGAACTCCCTTGGCTGTGGTAGGGCAATTTAAATATCTTGGGGTTCTTCTTGACTGCAAGTTTTCTTGGAAAAAACACCTATCTTACATTTCAGAGAAGTGTGACAAATTGCAACGTGGTTTATGTCGCATTGCACGTAATACGTACGGCATCAGGTTTGATGTCCATTCGCTCATTTATAAGCAAGGCATTGAACCTTTTATTTTGTACGGCTCTAGAGCTTGGGGTATGGCGCTCAAGAAGAAGATTAATTGTAAATTTCTCCGACGCATTCAAAGACGTATTCTCTTGCGAGTCATATGTGGATATCGCACCTTAAGCTATGAATCTGTTTATGCAATTTCTGGTTTTCCTCCGATCGACACTGCCATTCTTCATAATATCGCCTTTAGAGAAAATTTCTCTACTTCTTCTACTTCTGGTTACGATTATGTTTTACCTCCGTCTGATCTTCCTCATCCCACGGAGAGAAAGGCTATCAATGTTATTAATTATTGCAACAAAACTGCAGGTGATTTCCCTGTTACTTGCTATACTGATGGCAGTAAAATTGATGGCAAGGTTGGTTTCGCTTTTGTTGCCTTCAAGAATGGCATTGAATTCGAGCATTTTCAATTTAGAATTCGAGATGAATGCACTGTTTTTATAGCTGAACTTTTATGTTTAAACTTTGCCATTAAATGGATCATGAATCGCGATAGTGCTGACAAAGATTATCTCATTTGTACCGATTCACTTTCATCCTTGGAGACCTTAAAATGTATTTCTTCTGCCAATAGCATTATCGTCGAAATTCAAAGGCAACTCAAAACCCTTGAAAGTAAAAACGTCTCTGTTTTTTTTGCTTTTGTTCGTGGGCATACTGGTATCTTTGGTAACGAGCGAGCCGACTTCCTTGCCAAGTCCGCTACAAGGCGTGAAATTGACATTAGTGTCAATATTCCCAAATCTTTTTTTAAGAAGGCCATGTTTGAGAGTATGGTGGAGTCATGGAACCAAGAATACGTCAGCTCAAATAATGGTAGTTTAACCAAGAAATTTTTCCCGTCCATTAGAATGAGACTCTCTTGCCATCACTTCTTTGCTAACTACAAACTGACTCAGTTCCTCACAGGACATGGAAATTTTAAGAGCTATTTGAGTAGATTCAAATTGTGTTCGGCGACCCCCTGTGATTGCAGCGTTGGTGGCGAGGAAAATGCTGAACATGTTCTGTTTTTGTGTTCGAAGTACCGCAGGGAGAGAAATATTTTTAAATTGGCTCTTAAGGACTTAAATATTAACTGGCCTCCCAATTTCTCTCTGCTCGTTTCTGGGAAGTGTGCTTTCGGCTTATTTTGTAAATTTATTGTAAATATTTGTAATTCTTCTTAGTTTCTTTTATTTGTTTTATTTTGTCTGTTTCTTATGTTTTCTTAGTGTTTTATACTTACCTCTGTAAGTCCCGTGTGATACTTTGTGGTACACGGGAATTTTATGTGTATTTTTTAATTTAAAAAAAAAAAAAAAAAAAAAGGTAAGGTTTCAATGGTTATGTATTCTAAGGTATTTTGAAATAACCATTTAGTGAGTTTCATTGCTTTTAAGAATGGACTATCTGTATGCCTTGGAGATGGTTTGTGATCATTGGCTTTATGTCCACTTATTTAATTGTCAGTTAGTGTAATCATAATTGCTGTTGGTTTTTAGAATTGTTCAAAATTCAATTAATTTTTTTTTCTTCTGTCAAATGAAATGGTACAAAATATGTTAATTTTCTAGTGTTCAGCTGTTGAGGAAGTAAACAAGTATTTTGCACAATGTAGTGAAATAATTTCAGTCATTGAGAAAACCATTCACTTAGGAATTAAACCTGATCCTAAAGCTGAGAGTAGCAACAGAGGTAAGTGACATAATTTTTTGATGGCAATTACAGGGATTGCATTAGTGTGCTATAGCATATATTTCACCAGCATTTTTTAAATCATCTGAATTTCTAAAGACCCAATTTTGTTGTTTTTCTGACCATTTTGTATTGCCAGTCTGTGACCTCATTGCTACTCAGGGCTTTAATATAAGAATGATAACTGGCAAAAGAATATTAAAATCATTACTTATAATAGCAGAAATTGGAAATATGATACATAACTTTTTTTTCCAGTAGAAAGGAACTGTTTATGTCTGGCTGCCATTCAAAATCCCCCAGGTTTTATAATTTTCCTATTTAAGCATTATATCTTCAGCATGTCTGAAGAGCCTGTGTTTTGTACACAGGGTGTTTCAAAAAGAATCACCCAATTTGAAATGAGTATATTATGAAATATATTGAACATAGAAACTTAAAATTAATTTTATATTACATGGCTAATCATAAAGTTTTTTTACAAACCAAATTAAAGGTGCTCAATATGCCCACCTTTGGATGCATGACGTACGTCTTCATCCTAAACTTTCGCGAGCTGCAAACACTGCTTCCATGGCTGTTATGTGTACACAGACAATCCGTGTCTTGGAATTGTTTATACCATCGCCTAATGCTCTGAGAGGTAGGAACTTTAATTTACCAGGGTTTTATCGACGAAAGTCACACTGAACAGTTGTTACGTACTCATAATTCGCAAAGCGTAGAACACAAAAAGATTTCTGTTGTGCAGTTACCATTTTTACAAACACTGAAGTGGCAAGCGAAGGAAGAGTGTTAGTGCTACTTATTGGCAACTGTATGAAACTTGAATTTTCCCGCTTTCTGCCTATACATTACTCGATCAAAATGGATAAAAAGATGAATAGCTATGATTTTTTTAAAAATTGGATGATTCTTTGATTTCTGTTGTACAGTCGCCATCTTTACAAACATTGAAATGGTGGGCGGAGGAAGAGCGTTAGTGCTACTTGTCAGCAACTGTGTAAAACTCGAGATTTTCCTCTTTCTGCCTATACATTATTTGATCAAAACAGATTAAAAGATGAATAGTTATGATTTTTTTAAATCGGATGATTCTTTTTGAAACACCCTGTAAATAGTTTCTTATTCCCAGGCAATAATTCAAACAATCTCCATCAGTTCATATTGTGTTAAAAGAGTTGTAATCTTTTCTGGGGAATTCCATATATCCATGTTAGGAGCATGAATACAGTCCAGGATCTACTGAAGACTAAAAGGGAGTATATTTATTGTATTTATTGCACATGACAAAAATTTTAATTTCTGAGGGGGTTCTATTTGAAATTGGAGATTGCATTTCATTATCTTGTAAGGTATCACTTGTTCAAAACTGTCCCTTGTTTATCCATTAGCTACCAGGGAGTGTTGTTCAGAATTGATTAGGCTGAAAGAAGTGAGAGGATTTTTTCTGGCTTTTTTTGCTAAAGAATCAGCTGTATTATTTTATTATATGCCAACATGGAGAGGAATCTGCTCAAAAAGATTTGTCTACTGGAAAAGCTCCTTTGAAATTGCAGAAAAAAGACAGTTTCTGAGTGTACAAAATTTTCTAATTTTCCTGATAAAGGCTGTACAAGTGTATGTGTTTAAGATGATAAAACTTATGTTTTAGACCAGTGGTTCCCAACCCATAGAAGTTTGCAGACCACTAACATCCCTCACCGACATGGGGAGGGAACCTTCTGGGGGATATGGGTGGTATAGAATATCCCTCAGGCAAAAGGGATACAGGATTAATGTGTTTACATGTTAATGTATCACATTCTAATAATAAAATAATTTTGTTAAACTTTAAGAAATTTTAATTTTTGGCACATCTAGTTCAGTGAACATTGCTTTCAAAATCCCCATTTATTTGGCAACTTTTTTATATGTGGTGCCGGACCACTACCAAGGCTCTCGTGGACCACCCGTGGTCCGCATACCACCAGTTAGGAACCCCTGTTTTGCGTACCACTGTTTTAGACACTTATGAGCTTGTGTGCCTGAATTAATACACTTAAAAAAACTATTTTAACACCAATGAAATAATCAAAATTTGTGTGTGTGTGTGTTGGGGGGGGGGGGGGGGCGGGGGAGCTCTGTTTCTGAAGGAAAATTATTCATTTCTAGTGATGGTAGTGGTGGGGGCTCACAAAAATTATTTTTTTTTCTGGTGATTTTTAGGTCCATGGTTAATTTTTGCCCCCACCTAATCTTGCACATCTGTTAAACAGACATGCAGCTTTTCATATGCTTATATTATTGTTTTAATCTATAAATATTTAGGGGAAAACCAGAAATGGCCAGCATGCCCCTTTGGAGAAAAGAGTTCTAAAATTTCAGAAATTGAGTAACTTGATACTTCGGGAAGGTTAGGTCAGTTTAGCCCTATGTTGTAAATGCTGACCATTGCACAGCAAACGAACTGACAAGAAGCTAAGCAATCATCCATAGAGAAGTCGAGCTGATTCTCCAAGACAGTGGGTTAAAAGTAAAGCCTGGGGGAGATTATTTAATGAACTTACTTTTCACATACTTTCTTTGCCCACCTTACACTCTTCAGTATTCTCATGGATTTTGTATATGTGTACAGTTTGCCAAGCTGATCTTTGGTATTTCTTTCAGATGAAGGTTTAATAAACTGATCTTAGGGGCATCCAATTAAATAATTTCCCCCAAGATTTTATTTTATTTTATCTTAAAAAAATAGTTATTGATTTATTGAAAGATATTTTGCAGCTAAATTTGACATTCTCTCTCTGTCTTGACACACCTTTGAAATTTTTGTACTGTTCTTTTAGGAATTAATGTTAAGTTAAGAAAAGTATGAAATTATACTACTCTGCATGTTTTCTACAGTTATTGAAACTTCAGAAATTAGTGTATGGGATCTCAAATATTTAACAAAGGGAGTCCATAAGTTTAAAAATTCAGTAGGATTCTCATGAATATATTTACTAAATTCACTCTTAAACTGTAGCAATACATTTATTGTGTTTGTGAATGATATGTTTAGCTGTAATTTAGAGGGATGGCTAAGATGTTAGTCGTTAGATCCAGAGTCTTCAGGTTCAAATCTTGCACCAGGTATGTGTGTTTGAAGCTATGCTTACTGCAAGAATTTGTGTATAGTGATACTCTTAATCAGTTTAGTTCCCAAGTAGGAATATTGACCAGTGTGTCCAAATCAACCAGCCATTATTCAGTGTATTTTACTTTACAAAAATGAGAAAGCTTATGTTTTTTTGACAAAATATCCTAACTTTCTTTTCTCAACAGTTTACTTTTTTAATTTTATGTCATGTTTTAATTTTATGTCCTTACTAATTGTTATTTATTGAAATATTTAAGTTAATAGTTTTCAGTTATACATTTTTAAGTTCAATAAGTGCAATATAGAGATTAATTGTATGTGATAGAAGCTTTAACACTGTCATTATTTAAATTTTTCTTCATGTTGAATGAGGAATTTGCACATGTGGGGAAAATGCTCATTTCTATTTTTTATTAACAGATTGGTTATCAAATTGTTCGAAAACATCAATTAAAACGTATATATAGATCTAAATAATAAGAATTTTAAATTTAAAATAAGCGAAAAGTGTTGAAAAATCATGTGACCTCAAAACGCTACGTGATTGGTTCTGACGTCACTATGCACCATGCTTGAATGTTTACATTTGTCTAGCGCGAGATTCTACGTTTCCTCCTCTTAAACTAACATTTTAAAATCATATTTTTTTCCTAATTTGGTTTAATTTTTCTAATTTTAGTTTGTGGCTATTGGTTATTCCCCCTTTTTTTAAAATTATATTCTATCGTCGTCTTTATTCTTAGTTTTATTTCTGTTTTGTTTACCATGGCGTTATTACCCGGTTTTGCAAAAGGGCAATCTGACAACCTGCCTAAAATGGATTCATTTGCAGTTTTCCTTTTTGGGAAATAATCCAAGTTTTATGGGAGCAGAAATACGAGGATTTAAAGTTCCTAGGGATGTATATATTTGTTTGCATTTATTATTCTAGTTATGTAATGTAGATTGTAGAACGCTGACGTGCGTTGTGCTTTACACAAACTTTAAAGTTACACATTGTTTATGCATATTATTAAATTAATGTCGTACTCTAAAAGTTTAATAAACAGCTTCTATTATTATTCATTCATAGTACATGTTTAATTTTGTAGAATTAATTAGCTCTGCAACATTACAAGTAGTGTCTGTTATAGAATATTTAGTATTTTTAATTGTGTATTAGAAAGTTGACAGAAATTAAAAACACTACCAAATTTACGAATGTGTTCAGTGTTCTGCATTCATATCATAGAAATATGTGTATTTTAAATGGTAAAGGAATTATAATAAATCTGAACTATGCATGATAATTAAACTTTTGACTAATCACATACTAAGTGGTGCAAAGAAACAAATGCTTACTACTCATAATAATTTTAAACAATCCTCTAACTCCATAATTTTGTGTTTTAAAAACACATTTTTAAATTAATGCTTTAGTACTTAGAAAGTTACTTTTACTTAGATTTGGACGATAAGGCTATGGAGATAATGCTGTAGGATATGTTCAGGTAAAAAGGGATGGAGACATCTGTACAGTCAATGCAAGGGTGACACCAGAACATAATGTCACAAAAAAGACTTACAGTGTGGAACTCAAGTTGAATGAAAAGGAAGAAAATGTCCTTTCCGTTCAATGCAATGATTGTGCAGCATCTTTGGATGAGTTCCTTCATGTATTATATTTAATTTTATCTAAAAGTTTTAATGATAGTGTGTTTGGGGTAGATACAATAGACCATCCATGGTTAGCTTTCCCCGCTTTAAGTAATTTATAAATAATTAGAAATACTTCAGCAGTTATAAAAAAATCTTTTTAATACAATACTTTATACATTTTATGTAAAAAACTAGCACCCAAAACTAGTGTAAAAAGATTAATTAAAAATAAACTTACAAAATAATTAATATATTTTATGCTTTTGTCACATTTTGCACACAAATTGTATTTATTTTAAAATTTCATCACCTACCCCCAACCCAGCATCTGGTGAATTCCATTGTAACGGACGAAACATTCACACACAAAATAAATAATAAAAAGATTATGAGATGCATATTAATGCTTCAAAATAGGAGAGTATTATTTTTTCCTGATAAAACCAATTCCTGATAAAAACTAAAGATAAACTTGACAGGTTTCAAAATTTATTTCTGGTGTATTTAAGCTGAAAAAAAAAATCTTTAATGTAACGGATGCTACATAAAATGGAACATCATTTGTACTATAGCATCATAAGATAAAAAAATCTGTGAATCTATTATGTCAATTTGTTCAAAAATTTAAAAAATAACATCACAAGACATGCCTGTAATTTATCAGAACCTTGACATAAAAAATCAGTCATTTTTTTCTGTAATAAAAAATATAAAAACTATTTGTAACAGATGTTACATATAATACATGATGCTGCAGCTGTACCCTTAACTAGGCTATTTATATTCAAAACAGTCACAAACATGCATTTATTTTACTTTTATAGTTTTTACATTAATATTAAATTTACTCCAATTAAATTCAGTGGCATAATTTACGTAAGTAATAAGGTATAAAAATGATAATTTTACTTGCTAAAAAAACTTACAAATAGATATTTTCCCATTACATCCCCTACAAAACAAACTTAATGTAAGGAAAAAGCAATAGTACGTTCTAGTTCTAGAGGTCATAAGCTTTCCAATGATATATAACACTTAATAATTTGTTTAAAATGATTTTCTTTCGTAATGGTTTCATGTTAGGTGGAATTCACCATCTGGAGAATATAACTCATAACAAAACTCGTTGTGTTTACAAATATATTTAAATATTTATTTAAGTGGAAAATGTCAAAACTTGTATTTTAAATTCATATTTGCTGCAATGATTTGGCAAATCATCTGTATCACATTAAAACTCACAATTATAGCTAAATTAAAAAATTATTGAATGAGGATTTTTTTTTTCGTCGCGTTTCATTGCAACTGTCCATGATTTCCTTTTGACATTATCTGTTGGAACACTAAAAAAAAGCTTTCCAGGTGTATTTACCGTTGTGCTTGTGCAGCAAGGTACTACACAATATTTAAAATTTTCTGTAACACACTTTGATATCTTAAAAATAAAGAAAAGACACTAGATATCAAACTCAAACTACGCAACACAATCCAAACACCGAAGTAAACAAATTCGCCATAGTGCATTGTGACGTCACATGTATCCGCGTAGGAAAAGTAGCGTTTTTGAGACGAAGTAAATAGTGCGCGTTTAAAAACAAATTATGTTAACTTTTAGAGTTCTAAAACTAAAAAAAAAAGATGCTTTCGATCATATTTTTCTGTTTTCTATATCATAAATGTAAAATAAAAAAACGTGCAAATTCCTCATTGATATATCTGGCTGAAATATTTTAAACAAAGTTAACAGTGCAACTTGTCATGGTTAATGTAATTAAAAGTTTCAATATTCATGATTTTTCCTGTTTTATAAAATTTCTTCAATTTGAAAAGTGATAATTTTTTTCTCTTTGTCTGGTTTTGTAGCTGATTATCCTACAATTATGGGTTTTGAACCACTCGTAAATCAGCGTTTGTTACCTCCAACTTTTCCACGGTACACAAAAATTAAAACTCGTAAAGAATCCACTGAATATCTGTCTCTATTAGTGACACGTCTTCGAAATATATGTAATATTAAAGATTGTGTGACCTTCCATACTGCTTTGGTAAGTCTTAGACATTGCAATTTTAATTTTGAATTTTGCTTGAGTTGATGAATATATATTATTACTATGCGGATTGTATACTGTTTGTTTTGAAATGTCTTCTGTTTTTTTTTTAGTTTGTTGAATATTGATGCAGACATTTTATTATTATTTTTAGTGCAAAATCTAAGGTCTACTCTTTGATTAACTTGTCTCAAATGTTAACTTAAGTGTATATTTTTAAAAACTTTTTTTGTAAAGTAAAAGACAATACTAGTAACAAATATAAAATTTGTGAGTTGGATTTACATTTTCAGTTTTCAAGTTTTGATTTAATGTGTGAATAAAGCTATGTTTTACTGATGAAACAAATTGCTTCGCTTTTTTTTCTGTATATATTGGGAAAATGATAGTAAGTTATTAGAGAACTATGTTAAAAATAACTAGTGGAGTGAGTTTTGCAAACTTCATCACCTTTAAACATGAATGAATATTGTATTTTATCGAATCTTGATTGATCAGCTTAAAATGATTTATAAATTTATGCCAGCAGATCAGGCCCTGATTTTCCATTAGGCCTGGTAGGCTCTTTCCTAGGGGCCCCCAAATGTTGGGGGCCCTCAAAAATTTTAATTTTTAAAGGAAAAAAAAAATTCCCAATTCAATTTTTTTTTTAATTTTACCTTTTTTAATAGCAATTTTTTTTATACATCCTTTCAAATTTGATTCATTGATTGATTGGTTCATCATATGTATAGTTATATGCATAGTTCATCATATGTATGTTATAGTGTATATAAGGGATTAATAAGTTTTTCTGGTTGCATTGTATTGGTGTTTTAATGATGAAGTTAATATGTTGTATTGCTTTTTGTTATTTGATAATGCTCTAGGCTTATATGCTTCAAATAGCCAATTCTTGGTAAAATGGTACTTTCACAATGATTCATGATTATTATTTTTTTTTTTTTGTGTCAATTTTGGAAATTTTACGCCCACATCAGTGTTAGGGGGCCCCCATCCCGAGTTGTGCCAAGAATTTTCTAAATTGGGCCCTGCAGCAGATTGCTGTTTGATAAAAATATGATATATTCTTTTCATCATTAGCAAGGTTGACAGCAAATTGTCAATGACTGGTAAAAATTTTGAGAAATTTAGATGCTGTAATTCTATTCTCTGTAAGGTACTTGTAGGGTATGTTAGACTGAAGAGCCTGTAAGAAAGGTGATACGTACATCCATATCCGCAAGATAATCTCAAGATTTATTTCCATGTTATTCTGTTTGTTCAATTGTGATTTTAGTTTTTTTCCCAAACACTTGGCATTAATTTTTTTTTCAAATTATTTTAGGACTTTTTAAATGAATTCAGCAAAAATTCTCCCTGCGTTCTGTCAAGATCTATCCTTCAGGTCAGTAAAATTCTGTTTTATTTGGGAGTTTACAAGGTTTGTACACATTTGGAACTCTGAGAATTATGTCAGGTAAAATAAAATTGGGAGTAAATATTAGGTAGAACTCAGGTGAAAACTTAAATGTCCTCTTAAATCTGAAATTGTCTGAGAATTTCTTACTAAATTCTCCAAACTTTGCTGCAAAATTATGCAGTTTTTAAAAAGTTATGATTTCAATCCAGTTATTTCACAAATATATTTAAATTTTTTTTGTATGAATAAGTATTTCTTGCTACTTTTAAAAAAAAATGTGATGAATTAAAAAATTTGTTTTACAATTTTTTGAATTTTAACCATTCTGTATTCAAACAAAGAAAAGTGATAAACTGTTAAATCAGATAATATTACTCAAAGTACATTGTTTGCTTCATTATTATTTAGAAAGTTTTTGTTGCTCATATTTTGTCTTTTAATGTAGGATTACGTTTCTCAATAACAGTGATTTGGAGAGAAAAAAATTGTCCTGCTTTGCAAGTTATAATTTTGGCAGCATGCCAAATCCAGTAGCAGTAAACAGTTAAACAGAAAAGTACCAGAATGTGTTTATATATGTATATTAAACAAAAATACTGTAAGCAAACAATAAGTAGTCCTACGTTAATAACCCATGGTAGTTTCGTTAGAGGAGACTACCTGAAATATTTTTTTAAAATAAGATTTTGAATCTGTTCACTAGATGAATATTTGAATATTGCTGCTGAGTATTTATTTCTTTGGTTATCCTTTTTAAGCATTTTATATATCTGTGTGCCAGAGGTAAAAGACATCAAGTCCATTTTTTAGAAGTGGACTGTTTTAAAAGTGTAACTTTATTTAATATTTTTTGCATTAATTTCAGTGGTGCAAAGCTCTAACTCAAATATTTATGTAGAAGAGGCCTTGTCATTTGAAAATGGCACTGTGTCCTATCATCTTATGAGGGTAAAAAGCACTAAGTGGATTTCATTGAGCCATCCTGTAAAATTTAATAATTGTGACTTAGCGCCACCTGTGGTGCTCAGATATATATTAGTGCTGTGTTATTAAGATTATTTACTTTCTCCAGAGTAGATTTGTTTTGCTTTAGTGTACATATATTTAAAATTTATTATTAACCAAACGATAGGTTCTCCAGAGAAGATTTGTTTTGCTTTAGTGTACATATATTTAATACTAGCTGTACCCGTCCCGGCGTTGCTCGGGTAATGTAATTACCAATTTTTTAGTAGCCTTAACCCTTTGTTAATGGGCGTCGCTGTTATCCTTTTCCTCACCACGATACATTATTTTACCCATATAAATTTAATCCTTTCTGGCACATTTTGGCAAAATTTTTGACATAGGATTACTAATCGAATATCACTGCAATAGTAATCGATTTCCTTGAAAGCGAATATATTACATCCTCCAGATGCTGAAATTCTTTGAAATCTTCATAGATTTTTTCCACAAATACACCACAAATTATATGATATTAACTAAGTGCTGGCCAAAAAAATTACGGCATTACTAAATGTGATTTTTTAATCGATTATCACTGCAATAGTAATCGATTTCCTTTAACCACCCAATCATTCATAGAAAACAAATGCCCCAACACATCACGTGCATGACGTCGAAAAACTGGTTTTTCTCCTATTTTCACCCGCTACCTTCGTCCGGAAATGAAGAACGAAATCTCCAAAATGAGATTTCTCACAAGAGTTTCCGAATCATAAAATAAATTATTAAAAAATAACTACAATTTGTAAATTAATTTTGGTTCTGGCTTTCGAAACTGTGATGTCTAGGGTCTCTGAGATAAAAATTTCGTAAAAATGTAACGACATTTACGTATCGATTCGACAATTTGGAAAAAAGGGTCACGGACAAAATCTCGTTTTTTTCCGAAAAACGGGTGCGTACAGGCGATCGAAAAAAAATCACAATTAATCGATAAATTAAGACAGACAATTTTAATTGTGATTTCCGTATAGTGTCATCTTTCCCGTATAGGCTCGTCCGAAAAAAAAAATTCTTGGACGGATACGTTAGGATTTACGGAGCTTTTACTCGTCCGGGAGCAATAAATCGCGACTAAATATTTAATTACGGAAAATCTAATTAAAAAATCGAAAAAAGGGCTTCGAGGTGCATAATGAGACCTCGGGAGGCATCTTCGTGTCGAATCTCAAGACTGTCCGACCTACCGTCTTTGCGCTTCGCCGCGAGCAGACAAAAACTCGGTCACACACACACAGACTTTGCCTTTTATATATAAAGATTTATTATTAACTAAAAAAATGGGTAATATAAGGTAGGGGACGAAAATCTTGAAATATTCACTGTCTAAATAAAAAGTTAACTCTATTCACAAATTTTGAAAGCCAGTATGTCTTCCTCTTCAGCTAAGAGAGAAAATAGCTGTACTGCAAGTAATGTCATGCAAAATGGTATCCACAAATTAAGCTTCCTGGACGGTCAGTCCATAAGCAGGGTGTCTACTAACATGAAAAGTAATGAAAAGTAACGAAAAGTCACGAAATGGGAAAACGGTCACGAAAAGTCATGAAAAGTAACGAAATTGAAAGAAAAGGTCACGAATTTTTTCAATTTAAAAATTTTTTTATCGATATAATGTAGAATAGAAAATATGCTCCTAACTGGTACAAAAACACTAAGATCAATTTTTGCCTACTTTGTGACGTTGCATCGGAAGAGAGATAACAGAGTTCCCGCGGGAAAATGCATTGTATTCTTCCCCACTGCGGGAACGAACGCTCTTTCTCCCCTTCACAGAAAGGAGAGTATACGTCGTCATGTGGGGCTACCCCTCGGGCGAAGAAAATACGAGGAGATAAGAAACACACAGCGGAAGTAGACATATGGTAAAGCATTAAAATTAACACGAACAAGTGGTGCACAATGCTAACAAGAGAGAGAAGTTGGACAGCGGAAAAACACAATTTTTAAAAAAAATAAGAATAGAGCTTCAATTTTTATGTCGATCCTGAATAGAGAAGTGTAGTTCAAATCGGTTTTTCTTTCAGTGAACTCGAGTATTACCGTATAGATTTTGGCTTCTTGTCATTATTTGCGCTCGAGGTATTCTCTCTCCCCACGTAACAGACTATGTCCGATATATGCAGATTTCCCGCCGAGTATACGTTATGTAACGGGCGAAGGCGAAGCTTTCTCCCGCCAATGACGTAACGGGCGATGCATTCAATTAAGAAGCTCTCTTCCACGGGAGATATTAGCGCCCTTTACACGTACGTTCTTTCGCGAGTGCTTGGAGCGTATAGGATTGCGCTCACGCTCCAAGCACTCGCAAAAGAGCGTACGTTTAGCGCCCTTTACACGTACGCTCTTGGAGTGCTTGGAGCGTACGGGATTGCGCGCGGGAAAATTTGGAGTAAGCTCCAAAGCAGCTTTCCCTTCCTCTCCGACACCTTCAAACGTGCACTCAATCGCGCGGAATCGTGGTTTCACGCGGGAAAGAACGTACATGTAAAGGGCGCTATTCCTCCGCCCAGGACCGTAGCCTTGGGGGGGGGGGGAGCTCGACGGTCAGGAACCCCCCCCCCCCCCCCCCGAAATTCTGGAGTTTACTGTATTGCATTTTAACATCGAAATAAAAGTACATTTTTAAATGTAAAATTTTTTAAAACTGTATATTTATTCAAAATTTAATTTTTGAATAAAAATTCAAATTTTTAAAATTTTTATTTACTGTCTTAATTTCAATTTTTTTCTCCGAATTGTTTTATAAATTTACTGAAATGTATTACACAAGATTGTGCATGGACTTTTAAGATTATATAATATTAAATTTTATAATTTCTTAGTATTATTATTAAATATTATGTAATTTTAGTAAATTTTACATTATTTTTAGTTAAAAAATGGTGAAATATCGGGGAGGCTCAGTCCAGTTTGAGTTGTTCTTCATCTTGATGTTTTCAGAGCAGTTTAGGAAAGTTCCTCAATTTAAGCAAAAATTAACTCAAATTAAACATTGATACAGCTATTTTATAATTGTATCAGTGTAGAATTAATGAAAAATTGTTATTTAAATATTATTTACTTTAATGGGGTTTCTGTAGTAACTGTAACAAGTATGAGAATGATTAATTTTTGCATCATTCACTTTCAAGGTGTTTTACATTGCATCAATAAATTTCATGGGTGTTTGAGTCACAATCATAATTGGAATTTGTATAACAGTAATAAAACTAGTAAGTATTGCATGGTTGTAATCCCAGCTTTTTAAAAATAAGGTTTTTCCTGATAAGAACTTAAATAATAAAGTGAATATTGTTGAAAGACGAGCCTAGGGGGAGGGGGGGAGGAGACTAATTTCGTTTAAACATTAGTATGTACTTCAATGGTCATGAAATTTTATTTTTAAGGTCATGAAATGTCATGAAAAGTCATGAAATTGACTTGCTCAAAAGTAGTAGACACCCTGATAAGCAATGTAAAGCCTGAAGACAAGAGCTGCATAGTAAAACCTGTAAACTCAGCCAAGGGTTGATTTCCTGTGTTTAGTTATGTTTCATATGGGCTTGGGTACTGGACAGACAGTACAGATCTGCCAACCAATTTGGGCAACCCGGGGTCCCAGGCAAAACGGTATGAGTGAGTCTTGCTATTCGATAATTAAAGAAATTTGAAGGGTGGAATTGCCTACATGACCAACTAAAAAGAATAGAAATCATGAAGTAATGAAAACACAATTGAAAGTGCAAAGGATACTCTGAAAAATTTATTTATAGCCTGATTGAGGAACAGAAGATCTTAATTTTTTTTTAAAGTATTAGCTTTTAGGATCTCTGAGCAAAAACTTAGCCCTACTGTGGCTAGTGTTGCCAAGGTGGTACAAACACAGGATAAAGTAAATAACGTAGCAATTTTTTTATGTGGTTCGGAATTTAAGATATATGTTTGGTAATCTCTGACTAGAAATACACCTTGAGGAAAATTCCCTATTAGCTTAATATGGGAACTGATGACCTTCAGGTCAGCTGATGTGCTACCTTGATATGTTGAATCATTGCTTGTTATTCAGTGTTAATTCATTTATGTGTTTAAAAAAATCTACATATGATTTTACAAAATCCTCATATTTTCTTAGAATATCTTTCTTTTCCCTATAAATAAGTGAATGTTTTTTGTTTTTTTTAATTAAAATTTTTTTTTTTTTTTTTTTTAAGTTACTGTACCTGAGTGAGCCTGGAAAAGTTTTAGGTTCTATGCATATTGTGGATGTATTGAGAGACGCCATTCGCTCATTTATTAAACCACCAGCTTTGATGCCTCGGTTTGTGATTTTTAATTTTCATAAATTAATTTCTGTTATTTGATATAATAAAAATGTAAAATCAATAATTTAGTAATTAACTAAAAAATTCTATGAATTGTGTTAATGTTAAATAATAATTTGGAACATGAAATGTTAAGTATTTTAATTTTGTCAGTTATCTCTCATCTAAAATGGTATTTAAATTTTTGCAATATTTGAATTGTTAAGATGGTTCCTATTGAATCTCATGTAAAATATAGAAAAATATTGGATATTAAAATGAATTCCCATGTCAATTCTTTAAATTTATACATTTTAAAATTTTATTCAAATGTCAGAAGGAAAAAGTAATTTCTAAAGCAAAATATGGTAAATGGAAATATGATAAGTGGAAGATATTATAAAGCTATGCTTCTTAAAAATTGTGTTATTTATAAATTTCTACATTGATTTTCATGTCTCTAAGATGCTAATGTATAACAGAAATATGTTTCACACATTAAATTTCCTAGATTTTTAGAGGCAGCAAATTTCTTACCATATTTCATATAAGTAACTTGCAATAATTTTTTCATCTCATAAATATTCTTAGGAAGTTTATTAGAAAAGTGTCCTAAAGGAAGTAATAATTTAAAAGTACTGAAATATCCCAACATTCTACACTGCTGGGTAATATTATATAGTAAAATATTTAATATACTTATTTATATATTATATGCATTTTTTTAAATATTAATATAATATGCATCATATTTAATATGTATTATGTAATATTAAATATATATAATATAATACAGGGTGTCTGGGCTAAAGGTATCCAAAAGTCATGACTTATTTTAATGGAACCACCCATTAGAATTTTAAAAAATTTATTTAAATAGAAAGAACATCTCACCATGTTTTAATATCAATCATAGACTTCAATCATAATATCATAGATTTCGATGTGTGCACCTTTTGTAGCACGACAAACGTCTAAATGGTAATCCAGTTCTCTCCAAGTTTTCGCAGCATATCAGGCATTATAAGACGAATTGCTTGAATGATATGCTTCTTCAACTCATCTACAGTTTCAATTGTTTTGTTTATACACAATGGATTTAATGAATCCAAGCAAAAATGTCTATTAATGCCTGATATGCTACGAAACACGTGGAGAGAACTGGATTACCATTTAGATGTTAGTCGTACTACAAAAGGTGCACACATCAAAATCTATGATACTAAGATAGAAATCTATGATTGATATTAAAACTTGGTGATGTTCTTTCTATTTAAATAAATTTTTTTTAAATTCTAATAGGTAGTTCCGTAAAAATAATTCATGACTTTTAGATACATTTAGCATGGACACCCTGTATTTTAAATTGTATGATATAATGTAACATATACAGCATATATAGGTATAATATTATGTACTATAATATATAATAGTTATAATAAAACAATATGGTAAATGGTATATAGTTCTGAAATGGGGCTTCTAATGCATTTTGCCTTATTGATAACAGATTAAACTGTAAGTGTCAGAAAATTGTTAATTCTTCACAAAATGATGGACTGAAGTTATCACAAGACATACTTGTGCTATTGTCTGTCAATTTTGTTACATTTCATGTTCCAAATTGCATCTGAAGTTCTGACCAGTGGTTTGTAAGAAAAATTGGATGAAAGGGAACCAAATCGAGCCCAAGCAGAGACCATAGATATACCTTTTGATATCCTAATACCATGTGTACTTGAATACTATATGATTATTTAACTGTCAAAATTATTTACTGTTGATACTATTATTGCAATAACAGTGATTATATTCAGTATCTAGTTGCAAGCTTTGTTTGGAATGAAAGTTTTAAATGTAACATCAAATGGTATTATATTTTAGCGATTTGATGTGTATTGAAAGAAAGCAAAGGCTCAATCCTCTGCAGATTATAGAGAAACATTTGTTTAAAAAATCTGTGAGAATTACAAAATGCAGATTATAATCTTCTGACTGAAATTATGGTATATTTAGGTTCGTTATATTATAGAAAATTGAATTATATTTAATACAGTGGTATACTTTGTTATTTTCCTTAGTTTTTGTATTGCATGATAGAATATATAGTGAATTCACTGTAATGCTGTTGTTATAGGGTTGGCTTATACAAAGCAAAGCCTGAAAATCTAAGGCAGTTTAATAATTATTAAACTCGGGAAAAATTATGGCATTGTCACCAATTTTGGAATCCTTTGTGATATTTTTAAAATTTGGAGTTGTTGTTGTTGTGTTCTATGGCCCCTGGCTGGGACAGTCTAATTCAGTGTTTCCCAACCCGTAGAAGTCTGCGGACCACTAAGCCAAAAAATGAACCATGTGCATACCTCCCCCCCCCCCCCCACACACACACTGATTTGAAGGGGGGAACCTTCTGGGGGGTATAGAGTATCCCTCAGGCAGAATAGATGTAGGATTAACATACTCACATTCTAATGTATCATATTCTAATAATAAAATAATTATGTTAAACTTTTAAGAAATTTTAATTCAACACCTAATAGTCATCAGATATATTCGACTCATCTAGTTCAATGAACATTGCTTTCAAAATCCCCATTTATTTGGCAACTTTTTTATATGTGGTGCCAGACCACTCCCGAGGCTCTTGCGGACCACTTGTGATCTGTGGACCACTGGTTGGGAACCACTGGTCTAAATAGATCAGGTCCATAGATGGTAGTGGGCAGAGGAATGCTGCTCCAGTTTAATAATAGTATCACAATCGTCAGAGTCCAACTTAGCCAGGTGCCACCACAATTTTTACTGAGCACTCTTTAGGGACGATATCTGGAGGGCTTGTACCTTCTTCTTCCCTCTGATCACATGGTAGCAATTTCTGGCATGAATGCATTCAATGGTGCTTATTGGGATTTGAACTGAGCTCCCTCTATCTGGAGTCCAATGTACTACCACTAGGTTGGACTCTGTTGAATTTGAATTTGTTCTTTACTAAGGTTATTGTCTAGAAAAGTTGAAAAATCTGGCTTAAATGAAGTCTCATCTAGAATACAAATGCATATAAATGTAAATATTAATGTAAATGTAATCTGTAATGTAATATAAATGTAAATCTGCAGGTTCTTCTTTCAAATTGGGAAAATCAAATCAAGACCAATGAACTCTTTATATATATATATATAAGTGTGTGCACAACTGCATTTTTCACGGAATCTGTTGCAAAGTTTTTATAAATGACTAAAAAATTCTTAGAAAGTCAACTAACAAAACACTATTATTATTAGTTTTTTTTTATTTTGTGCATATAAGCCCCTTATTATATTCAATAATATTCATAACAAGTTTGGTTTATTATTTAGATCACCTTTAATGCTGAATACACAAGCCAAAGAATATGTTGAAAGTTTTCTGGGACATTGTGTTCGTCCATTTTGTACATTGGTTCAAATATGTGGTCACAACCGAGCCAGGCAGCGTGATAAGCTCTCACACTTATTGGAAGAATTGTCAGCTCTTCAAGAAGAGGTTTGTAAGCTTTCATACATTAATTGCGATATGACATGGTGCATCACAAATTGCTGTTTTGAACAACAGTAAACAAAATTTGAATTAATAATAACATAATTTTGATGCAAAAAATTCAACATTTTTATCTAAGCATCAGTTATAGCATGAAATCTAACAGAAATTTAAGATTGAAAAGGGTTGAATATTGTCTTCATATTTCTTGCAAAATAGGGTAGATTGCACATCAATTAATTTTTATTTTCTTTTTAAATACTGATGGTCCAAAAAATTTGAATGAAGTTCCTCATCTCAAATGAATATTGTGCTACAGTATAGAACTTTTTCCAATGGCTCAAAAATCTATTTATTGTAAAAAAGAAAAATTCTTACATTAGGGTAAATTAAATATTCTGTACATTTTCAATTTAGGTAAGAGAAAGTTAGGGGATGTAATATATTTATATATGTACAGTGAAACTTGATGATAAAAAAAAGGGATATTTTGAGGGGTGACCATCGAATAGGGATTAATTTCTCTATGGTGGCCATTAAAGGTTCTGAATAAAAGGTGGCCATTTTCAGGGGTGGCTGGCTAGAGAAATTTCACTATATATATATATATATATATATATATATATATATATATATATATATATATGTATATATTGATTGTTTTGTGTTGTTTTATTTTATTTTTTGAGCTTAACCCTCATTGTAGCTTATTTTTTTGTATATTTTTTAAAGCATAACTTTTAATGTGTACATTTAAATTTTTATAAAAAAGTTTTTGGGATCACTGACATTGTTTTAACAACTTCATTATAAATGAGTTTTTTATGTTTTAGGCTGATAAAGTAGATGCCTTTCTACATAACTTATCAATGAAATGTGATAATCCTACATCTCATCTAGCTTGCTTTGGCACATGGGTATTATACCATACCCTGAAAGTCATGATCCAATATGTTTTATCTGGATTTGAACTCGAATTGTATTCCAGTCATGAGTATACATATATATTTTGGTGAGTAATAATTATTATATAAAATTCTTAATATATTTTTACTTGTTACATCTTAAAATCTACAACTTCAATTACTATTGTTATAGCTATTGGAAAAATATTCACAGTTTTGTAAGTTACTTTTGAAAATCAAAGATAGTTTCATACAGTTGCAGTCTACATTATGTGATTATAAGTATCCTAACTCCTTGGTATAAACTATTCTTTGACCAAATAGAAATTAATTGTGATTAGTTCCTCGTTTTGCTGCATTGGCAGCCTCCTCTTTTCAGGGAAAGCTAACCCTGAATTTTTAGTCGCTAATGACGAAATTTTTCTCTAGTTGATCTGAGGATTTAGCAGTTTCATTCACAAGTGTTTGGTTTTGTGGCCTAGGTTGAACTTTCTTTCTAGTGATAGTGTTTAATTGAACTGAGATCTATCAAATGTGAAGTTCAGTCCATTTCCTGAATATTCATGTCATCATAGCAGTGCTATGTGGCCCACAATTAATGTATGAGTGCATTGTCATGCTTGAAAATGAATGGGCTCTTGCCAAAGTGGTACCACAACATTGAAACATAGGATTGTCTAAAATATTAATGTCTAAGCCAGTTTTGTGGTTTTGTATGGTTGATATATTAAAGGGCAAAACAAGAACTATGGGAAACATCCTATTTCATCCACCGAACTTGATATAGCTCAATTTACCAGAAAAGCAGCATTCACTTGGCATTCCACTGACAGAAATTCATCTCATAAGATTGCCAGATAGTGCAGCAAGATTTGTCACTCTATTAATTTCACTTCAATATTATTCAGGTGTCTCATTGATAACCAGTTTTGTGTAATACTGATTGACAACTTTGATTGTGATGCTCAATGTATTATTTAATTTTATGCTTATAAGTTGATTTCTAATTATGTTTTTCTGGTAGTGATTAATATCAGAGTGTTTAGTGTATCTGAGGTTTTGCTAGGCTGTATTTGTATGTGCATTTTTTAAAGACTTTTACTTGAAATTATAAGAGGCCACTTATATTAATGAGAAATCCTATTCTAGCATGATGATATATATTCAGGGAAAAATTGTATGAATAAGAAAAGCAGAAAATTACAATTGATTCATTTTTAAAAACTAAATTTCCTAAGGCTTTTTACAAAAAATGATTGGTCTTAAAATCACATTAAAGGATTTTTGAATCCTTTCATGCAAATACAGGTAGCTAAATAAGCAAACAAATTATAAAAAGTTGATGATGGAGGTTTTTATCTTTAACTGATATGCTTTCCGCTACACCTTAGCTAATTTCAAATTGCAAGAAATGAAAAAGAAACCATTCTCATGCTGCAAACAAGCAAAGTGTTTTAGATATTGTAGGAGAGTTGAGGATGTGACAATACCTACCCTTTTATATCTCTGGCTGTTTTGAACAGGTGGTGATAAAATCCCATTGAAATGAATTTTGTCACCTCTCAAAAAAAAAGAACACACCCTCAGTGTACTAATATTTTTGAGTGCAAATTTTCTTTTCATAAAATCCAAATTATTGGTGCCTTTTCTTGAGTATTATTATTATTTATTTTTTTACTACTTAGGTATTTATATGAATTTTTGTATGGCTGGATGGTATCTGCTTTGAACAGAGCCAATAATTTCTTAGCTGAACAAGAAAGTAAAGCAGGTAAGAATTACCATGTGGTATTATTAAATTGGGTATTTTTTATAAATTTTTAAAAATAATTTTAATTAAATAAAATTTCTCAAATTTCTTACGATCTCTTAGAGCAACTTATGATGAAAGGAAGAAACAATAAAAGGAATAAGAAAAAGAAGAAAAGCCAACCTCATAAAAGAGAAGTCATATTTACCCAAGCCATGCAGCATTTATGCGGTGGTTATTATAAGGTAGTTAATTTTTTTTTTATTTTTTTTATAATTTTTCTCTATATTCAGAAGAAAATATATGTTGACCTGAAAACATCACCTTTTACCGATCTCAGAGTACATACTTCCTCAGTCTCAGGACAGTTTTGTTTTAAAACAAAAATGAAACCTTAGAAATTCAAATATTAATCTTGAATTTTTTTATTTATTTATTTATTTTCTACTGGGATTTTTATACAGTCGATTCTGGTTAATCGGACCACATCATGACGCGATCATTTTGGTCCTAATAACCGACTGGTCTGTCACCAGGTCGGGTCAATACACCAGGGGTGTCAAACTCAAAGGCTAACTTGGGCCAAACAAACAAAGTTTAACTATAGGTGGGCTGCAAAAAAAACAATATTAATAGAAACGTAGGTGTATTTTAAATAATACATTATAATAAACATATATAAAAGAACAGGAAAATTTAATGTTTACGTCCTGACACTTGACATCTCTTCTCCAATATATTGGAGGGATATTATATATATTCCAATATATTGGCCGGGCCGCAAGTTTGACACCCCTGGATTACACGATTATGCCCTATTAGGCTTATGCAATAGGATAAGTTTTAGTTCTTTAGGATTCGGTCCAAATAAGTGGCTGGTCTGATTAACAAGTGGTCCAATTAACCAGATTCGACTGTATTTTCCTTTTAATGTTTTGAGAAATTACTGGTTCAATTTTTCTCATATTGTCATATTTATTTAAAACTGAGGAAGAACATATGTCAAGCCTTCCTTTTGAATGTTTAACAAATTTTATTTTATACTAAATTTCATTATCAGTTATTTAGCATCAGTTCTTGGTATACTGTTCTTGCATTTTGTTTCCATTCTTGTAAAAGTGAGAAAAACACTTTTGTAGTCTCTTTGGTGAATTTATTTTCCATTGAATGTTTCTTTTATAGGTAAAAGATAACAGTGCTGTGGTAGTAAAAGTATGGATTTCAAAATCAAGTTTGAATTTGTATTATAATATGTTGAAAGTTGTAAATTTGAGGTTTTGTAGTATGCTTCAGAGATACCAAAATGGGTCATAAAGGGTCATTTTTATATCCTATGTCATGGGAAGAGTTGTATGAACCATATTCTCTTGAGCAGTCCGGTATAGACTAGCCTTAGATAGGTAGCTGTCAGATGTAAAAAGGTTGTAGTTGTCCAGAGTGCAACCCATAAGATGACTAAAATTCATTGACTAAATTAAGAACAAAGATGATAGTCAGGTGAGGTGACCACATCAATTTAATACAGGTGTATTTCCAATTTCCAGTGTACCAGACAGGACATGACATAGTAACTAAGGCCTTCTAGAATTGAATCTGTGCCGGTGAATAGGCTGCCACCACAATTCAGACTGAGCACCTCTAGGAGTGACATTTGGTGGCTTGTACCTTCTCTCACCTTCTCTGACATCATAGAAAGTGTTTACAGTCTGCAAATTAAAGGGTCCATATCTGGCCTAGACACAGAGGTGTTTGATGGTGTCATCGAGATGCAAAACGAACACTCCCCATCCGAAGCCCAAAGGCTACCTGTAAAAACGTGGTGAGAGGTCCATTAGAATGGGGAAGGAGATCAAGTCATTTCAAAATTTTCCCCTGGCACTCTCTTTATGCTGGCTGTAAATATAGTGATGAATATGTCTTTGGAGTAGTCACGTGTACTGTCTTTTTGTCTGTATATGTGTATGCACAAGTATTACCTGACTTGCCGTGAGGCATCCAGAAATGTACTGACAACCAATTGCTCGATACAACCCCACCTGACACGATCACCCAACCAGAAAGACCTAGTCTTCTCTGGTATCTTATGTAAGTTAGCTGAAGTGCACCACGCATCAGAGCACCCAGGAGCCGGAGCCCCAATTTTGACCCCTGTTAAGAATATTTAGCCCACCATTAAGTTAACCCTCGAGAAAAATCTCTTAGGCAACAACCATACTTTGATATATCTTGCTATCCATTTGGCCCTAACAGAAATTATCTTTATATAAAAACAAGTCAAATGTAAGTAAACCCTATACATGTTTTGTAAAATTAACTTAATCATTGTCATCCAGAAAATCCTTGATTTAATTAAACAGCTTATTGCCAACAGTTTCTGCCTTACCAATTTTTAGAAAGTATTTTTTTGAAACTGGTCATGCTTTTTTCAGAAGTGGATGTTGTCATTTGTTGTTTTTCTCCGTGTAATAGGATTCTCTTAGTACTTTGCCAGTCCTTTTTCCAATATTCTAAATTTGTGTATATATTCTCATTATCTCCAGCATTTGCTCAGAATCTTTCCTTCATGACTTTAGTTTAAATCAATAATGCTAAGAATTTATGAAATTATTTCACTATTAATTTATTAATAAATAGGGTCATCCTTACGAGCTTTATAGTGATGTGTGATTTCACATTTTTATTTTTATCTAGAAATTTTTGCTTTTCCAGTGTTTTATCCATTTTGTATTTTGTCATTAACTTATTTTCTTTTCCAGGCTGTCAAGGCATTTACCCTTGATGGAAAGCTGAGAAATCCCCGTGTAAAATTTGATAATGAAAGAGTTCGTTATGAGCATCGATTTGCACCTTTCAACTCGGTACTTACTCCTCCTTCTGTTCCTTATACACAGTTTCGAGAAATGACTGATGTTTCCCAGTATGAGGCAATTGTAACACCAGAAGATCTGTATTTAGATGCGTGTAAATGTTTTCATCATGCTAGGACTAGCTTAGAAACAATATCAGATCCTAATGATGAGGTAAGAAAAAATTTTGTGTATTTTAAAGTGAAAAATAAGAAGGAATAATTTTTATCCCAAATTATCCATTCTGTCATAAAATACCTTATTTGTTTTTCTTCCTTAAAATTCATAAAATTTTTTGGTATAATCTACTAAAAATTGCTCATATTTCTTTTCTTAGTATTTTGTGTTATTTTCATGTGATTTCCATTTTTAATTTATCTTTGTTATAAATGCAATTTTACATATTATATTTATATTGAGTTGAAAATTATTGAGTGTTAAAATTTTATTATTCAAAGATGATGGCTGAAATCAACTTGTGCTTTATTTGAACTAAGACCACATACTTTACGTCCCAAATTTCAACAGATTAAAATAATTTTGGTGATGGGAGAGATTATGATTTATTTATTTACTAGCCGGGCTGAACCCGGCTAGGCTCGGGCTTTGCCTAGCTATGCTCAAGCTATCCGTGTAACATATTTATGTACTTCGGGCCCCACAAAAGAAAAAAAAAGGCCTACAAATGTATTAAATTCCCATCAATTTTCATTCCCGTCGCTGCCGACAGATGGCTGCACCATACTGGATATAGATGATTTGATTTCTCAGCGGTGGAGTGATTTTAGAATTAAAATATCTGTAAACCTATTGAAGTAACAGAATATCTGTAAGCAGAAAAAATTATCAGTTTTCAAAGCTCTTTCCAAATATGTAATATTTATGTACTTTCATGAGAAAAAAAATACACCGATTTGTGTATTTGTCGGCCATTTTTTTTTGGATGAGTGAGACCGGGAGACGTGATGGTCACGTGACCCGACAGAATCCACGAGAAATACGTCTGTTACTTTATTTATATAGATTTATTTATTTTACATGGGCAATATCCCTTGTTCATACTTGCATAATTTTGTGTTTGTTAGTACCTGGGAACATTGAGAGCCAACAGGAAAAAATATTACTGGGTTCTCATCTGCTGAGATTCTCTTTTATTTTTCAACTTTAGCCCCTTAAGTCATGGACCCATGAAATCTCTTCCCATGAATTATCAATATTAATATCTCGTGGATTTTTAGTCAGAATCCACGAGAAATACGTCTGTTACTTTATTTATATAGATTTATTTATTTTACATGGGCAATATCCCTTGTTCATACTTGCATAATTTTGTGTTTGTTAGTACCTGGGAACATTGAGAGCCAACAGGAAAAAATATTACTGGGTTCTCATCTGCTGAGATTCTCTTTTATTTTTCAACTTTAGCCCCTTAAGTCATGGACCCATGAAATCTCTTCCCATGAATTATCTTCCAGCCAGGTCTATCAGTACTGTATATCTACTGATTTATTAATGCCATAAAAAACTTATTTTTAGTCCTTTTGTGTGCTGCAACCTCTCTACAATCACAAACATTCAAGGAAAAATGATGTATTTCAATCTTATTACATTCTGTGCGCAAATGATTATTTCAACCTGCTTATTATGCTTTCTTAATCAGTTATATGTAAATTGACACAATTTGTGAATAGTTATAGTAAATTTTCAAGTTTTTTTTCCCTTCTGATAGCAGATTGTCATATGTTACCCATACTTAAAATTGATTTTGGTAATACTTAATTAAATTTTACTTCACTCTCACAAAGGACTTTTAATGTAGGATTATATATCTATATATAAAAAACAGTTCCGTGACTGACTGACAGATAATGCACAGACCAAACCGCTGGACCTAAAGGGTTGAAATTTTGTATGGCAATTCTTATCGTGTAGGGGTGCACTAAGAAAGATTAAAAGAAAATTCTTCTTAGATTTTTTTAAATTAAATTTTTAAGCTATTTTTGTAACATTCTTTTAAGTCTGTATTTAAAATAATAATCTGAGAGTTATAAAATTTATATCACAAGAGAGATCATAAAAAATCCTTTAAAATGAAATCTTTTTCGAATCTTTACCTCCATTTTCTGATTTATGGTGAATTTTTAGATTCATATTTAGAATTTAATTTATTAAATGCTGATCACGTGGATTCTGTTCTTTTTGTGATACTTTAAACTAATTTTGCATCACGTGCATAACAACAGAATAAATTTTAAAAAAATGTATTTTTTTCTTTCTAATGCGGCATACGATTGGACATTATCCAAAAAAGTATTAAAATAAAGTAAACGAAATGTTCTTCAAACTGTACTATATTATCTGTACTATATTCTTTAGTATGTTCTATTAGATTTAATTTGGATATTTTCTTCTACATTATTTTGTCTATAATAATATCCATTACAATTTTTTTATAAATATATTTTTTTTTTTTTTTTTGGCATTAATTGCATACATTGACTGTTGTATTTATTATAAATATTTATATATATTTTTGGCATTAAATGCATACATTTACCGTTGTATTTAATTTGAATGTACTCCATAGCGAAGCACGGGTATTTAGCAAGTATATATATATATATATACACACACAGAGGAATCTTGATCGATCATTCTCCGAATCATCGTTTTCCCGTATGTGTTGTTTATTTTACCCAGTCCCAACGATCATATTACTTTATGTTCCCGCATCTATCGTTTTCCCACATTCATCGTTCAGTTCAGTCAGTCCCTTAACCTTTAGCTTATGGGGCCCACTTTTCGGATTCCCTTTTTCAAACGGGAAATTTCATACCCCCTTTATAAGAACGGTCACTAAGGAATTATATATATATGTATATATATATATATATATTTATATATATATTCATTCATTCTTGGACCTGTATTCTTGGGATACATGCTATCCCACCCCGTAAGGAAAAGGTTAAAAAGCAAAAGAATGAGATTCCACTGTGTATAACTATATACGTTCCTTTAAATAAGGAAGTCCTCCAGAAAGAAAAAAATTCAGGATCCATCCTGCATTGCGAGTTATAATTTTGGCAGTGTGCCAAACCCAGTAGCAGTAAACACTTAAACAGAAAAGCACTAAAGTGTGTTTAAAAAAAAAGAAAAAAAAAAGGTAAGCAACAATAAGTAATCCTATGTTAATAACCCACAGTAGTTTCGTTAGAAGAGACTACCTGAACTATTTATTTTTCTTAAATCTTGGTATTTGAAGAGATTTACTTTTATATATGACTTTTAATGAGTACAAATGATTTTTAAGCCATTTCACTTCTATGTTAGATATAAGAGTATTTTTACACAATATTCTGATGAAAATATAATTAAGAGTTTTTACATTATAATTATGTGTGAAATTACATCATAATTATGTACACACACACAGACAAGGAACTTTTTCCATGTTTTTATTAACTCGCTTTCTTGTTTGTGTGTTTGTCCAGTACAAATCTAACAATCGATTTTTAACTAACTTCCCGACTAGCTAGACATTTAAAACTTTTAGAATAGCTCAGAACATGATGACGATGCATTCTTTTAATACTTTTAGCCATCTTTAAGCACATGTTCATGTTAAGCACAGTTCATTTTAAGTTAATTTTGTTTTGTAGAATGATGCAGTCATCTATCGGCCATGATGGGAACGAAAAGTTAAATGCAAGTCATGCTCACAATTCCCAAGCTAAATGCTTGATTATGCATTTGTTACCTCTTTATTACGTATTTGATCATTTTCTTTCAAGGTGATGGGATAATTCATCAAAAAATTTTTAAAAAAGTATTTATTAATACATAGAATTGTCAAGTTTATATGATTCAACAGAAAATTTAAAAATGTGGTATATAAAAAGTTCTTTTTATCTTGTAATTATTAATCATTCTCTTAATAGTGCAATGGAAATTTTTCTTGTAATCCCATCTGTCATTGAATTTAATGTTGGTTCCTAGAAATGAACCCATCAGTTAATAGTGGAGTGTCTGTTGTTTATCAGTATGCATTTCCATGGTACATTATTATAATTCAATATTTCTTTTTGTTTCAGATCCTTAATTTGTTAAAAGTGGCAAAGACTAATTTTATTGTAATGAAATTGTTACTGAGTGGACATAAAAAAGGCTCAAAGGTAAGTAGTTTCTTTGTTCATTCTCAGAGAACTATTTAAAAAATTAGTAAGTTATGTTGTTTTAAAAAGCCAATAACACAAATAATGTAAATAATTCAACACGAAATAATATGTATAAACAGGGCATAGACTGCCGAACAAATTAACAGAAAACCTACCCTAGTGTTGAAAATTTTAACTTTTCAATAAAAGATTGTGCAGTTGCAACAAATACTAATATTGAAAATGGACAAATATAACTCAAAGTAAATAATTATACAAAGCAAATAAATATTAGCAGGAAGAAGGTAGACAAAAATAA
The DNA here is from genome assembly GCA_907164885.2 of Dolomedes plantarius. Lineage (NCBI taxonomy): Eukaryota > Metazoa > Arthropoda > Arachnida > Araneae > Dolomedidae > Dolomedes > Dolomedes plantarius. The sequence goes on from OU015490.1 coordinate 141,965,195, forward strand.
ACAGAAATCACACACTTAGGACTCAACGCACCGTAATGCAAGATTCTGTAGCATTAAAAGAACTATATGGTTTAGTTCCTTTAATGCTAAAGAATCTTGCATTATGATGCATTGAGCCCTAAGTGCGTGATTTCTGTTTATTTTTTGTCAACATTCTTCCTGCTAATAATTATCGTGCTTTGTTGAATTATTTACTCTTAGTTATATTTAAAATGCCAATCTAATATTTTGTCGAATTCTTCTAATCAGATTGAATTATAAATTTATGCATTTTTCAGGAGGGAAAGTGCCAGGAAGTATATTTTAATGTATGAAATAAAAAAAAATTGTAATATATAATGCAATTAAGATCTGCTATTGATTAATATATGAGCTGCTCTCTTGCCAAATCAATTAAGTCCATAAAACAAAAAGTGGAGAAAAATGATAAAATAATATACATTGTTTTTTATATTCCTTTTAAAATATAAATTCAAATACACATTGTACAATGTAATTGTAGAATGTATTGTTGCTTTGATCTGACATCCTATAAAATCTATCAGATTGAATATCCCTGGAGTTGTCATTATTATTATTACAACTTTTATGTGAGTGAGCAAGTTAATCAATTTGGTAAGTGAAAATAAGTAATAACATCCAATTCGGTCTTCAAATTACTTTTTTATGGCAGAAAAAAAAATTGAAATAATTATGTAATAATTTACAAGTACTTACATTTGCAGACTGTAACTGACTTATTTATTTTACTTATATTTTGTGATGAAACAACATTAAACGATTGACCATTATCATCGAGTACTTGCTTCTGCATTTGAATTGCATTATTGCAATGATTTACATTAGAGTATGGAATTAACCTTTTCCTTATGGGGTGGGATAGCATATATCCCAAGAATACGAGGCCAAGTATATATATATATATATGTGTGTGTGTGTGTGTGTGTGTATATAACCCCCTTAATGGCCATTTTTCCAAAGGGGTATGAAATTGGGTGTGAAAGGGCCCTGTAAGCTAAAGGTTAATTGGATTGGCTCCTGAAATAAATTATTTATTATTCCATGGCCAAAAAAATATTTGTCATTAGTGGTGTTAATCCTTACCATTAGGGAGTATGTGTAACCTTATGTAAATTTTTTGTACAGAGATACATTAATAAACTTTTTATGAATATGAATGTAAAAAGTGGGGAGTCATCAAGTGCTTGAACACTAAAATTTTTAAAAATTCAAAAAGTGGAGTGAATCGATTAGGCTCATATGTGCATTTTAGAAGGAAAGCAGAAGTTTGTTGTTTTATCATAAAAAAGGTTATGATATGAGCTAAAACAGCATTCAATTTTTTCCGGGTGTTAGATTTAAGTGAACTTATACACATTCATTTAATTATAATTATTTTTTAAAACTTTCTTTTTCTCTTTCCATAGGATCCTCCAGAGTTTGACTTTTCTGTGCATAAAAACTTTCCAACAATTAAAGTTTTATAGGAGGAGTATGTGTAACCTTATGTAAATTTCTTTGTACAGAGACACATTAATAAACTTTTTTTTTCTAATTGTGTGTGTATACATCAATGTATTTGTGACTAGTTACAAGAGAAAAACAGGATATATTTTGATTGTTTGACAAACATAAAAATCTTATGCACAATACAGGTGAAAGTACTTATATGTGCAATGATTTTTTTGTTGCTTTGAAAGCTTTAAAAAATTAATTATTACGGTTCAATTCCACAAAAAATAATGAAAGAACTTAGTGATTTGTACATGTGAAAATTGAGTAGTTTAAACTTAAAAAGTGTGACAGTATTCCAATTAATTTCTGTTGAAAAAAAAAAATATTCCATTTGTTGTTTTCCATTAGAAAAGATATCAAAGTAAAAAATGTAAACTTGAATCGGCAGTAATCTCTAAGTTACACTGCTATGTGTTCATGGTGGAAACAAATGGGAACATTCATATTTAATGAAGAATATCAATATATATTTTTACTTTTTAAAGTAATTTTTTTAGTTTGGCAAAAATAACAAGGTTTCATTGAAGACATAGCACTTACTTCATCATTAATGATTGCTCATTGTCAGTGTGAAAGAATTAAAGTTTTTTATGATAGGAGAAATTCAAAGAAATAACTTTCATTAAGTTCTAATTTATATATACAGTACAAATCGTTTATAAGAACACCCGGGGGATTTTAAAAGCTGGTTCTTACAATCAATAGTTTTTATATCCGATAGATAACTTAAAACTGCTGGAAATACCAAATTCATTGTCACATAATTTCTATTTACACCTGAAACATGACGTTCAAAAAATGGTTAAAAGGTTCAAGTTCAATCAAGGAAAAAACAGTTTATTTTCATATAAGTGTGTATTTTAAAACTTTTTCAGATAGTTCTAAAAGGTTTAACATTTTTCCATGCCTTCTCTAGCATGATGGTAGCAGCCAGTACTGAAATCTTCAGTTCTTTCTTATTTTCAATATCGTTGATGATCTGTAGAATCAAGTTCTTCCTGAAATGAACTTTTAAGGACTTAATGATACCTTGGTTCATAGGCTGTAATATGGAGGTTGTTTTGGGAGGAAGAATATTCCCAAGTTGAAGATTTCAGTTGAAGATTTGAGTTGAAGATTTCCTGGTCTTCATAACCTTCTCTTAACATAGTCCAAACGGTGTTAAGCCAGTTATCAGAAACTCCTGGTGGCATGGCCTTTGATTCTCCTGAACACAATGGAATGCCTCTTCTGAAATTGCTGGATCCACGAAGTTGAACAAACAAAATCATGTTTTTTAAAGAGCTTCGCAAATTCATTTGCTTTCGCTTGCAAAATCGGTCTGCTTAGGGGAATGTTGGCACTCTTTTGAATCTTAAACCATTGCAAAAGGGCTTCTATGTCAGCCTGTGGACTTTTTCGAAGTTTCTTAATTTTAGTCCAGCCTTTTTCAAATTCTTCTTTTAATTTTTCTCTATTCTTAAAAATTTTAAAATCATGGCATGGCTCACCTTTAATTCATTGGCTAATGCTCCATTTTTTTTTACCTTTTTCTAATCTGGAAATTATACCAATATTTTCCTCAACCGTAAAAGTTTTACATTTTGCCCTCATCATTGAATATGTACTTCACTCTGTGAACAGCTGTGACAAAACCTTTTTTGCTCACCATAAGAGTGTGCATATAGGCTGCCAGATGTGCTGTACATGTAATTGTGTTTTTTTTCCCGAATAAAACAAAATGGTTGAAAAACAACATGCTGCTACTTCCCATCTATTCACAGTTAATGTTCTTATAAGTGATTTATTTTCCCAGAAGTCAATTAATTTTAAGTTGCTAAAAGCAATATGTTCTTATTAACGATATTATAACCGGATTTTGTATCCATCATTACACTTGAGAATTGGCTGGAAACTAATAATTCCGCTCTTTTTAAGCAATGTTTTTATAACCATGTTCTTATAAGCAATTTTTACTGTATATATATGTGTGTGTGTATTTATATATGTATATAATTATAATTGTGTTTCTAGATAGTAATAATACTTATCATTCTTCAGAATAATTGGATGATGAATCAAAAGAAATTAAATTCTAATAGATATGTTGAGAATCATAAATAGTATATTTTGAAAATAATGACCCTAGTCATAATTCAAAAGAATTTTATGTTCTAATTAATATATTAAGAGTTATAACATACAATTCTAGGAAATAAAGATCCTCATTATAACTTTAAACAACTTGCCGAGTACTCAAAACTTTAGTGTCTGCCAAAAGTAGTAATGATTGTATTATTGACAGTATTGATGTAGTAGTATCAATTCTCTCAAGAAGTTCTGCTGGCATTTCCTTTTTTTTACTTGTGTAAAATGTCTGTTGTGAAAAGAAAATACATAGCTAATGTGATTGTGATCAAGTATAAAAAATACCATCACTTTATTTATTCCACCTGTAGGCATTGATAAATTTGGCTTTATTTTTCAAATAGACCCATGCTCATGAAAGAAACACAAAAGCAAATTTTAACGCAATATTTTTATTTGTAGAAAAAGCCACTTAACAGTTACATAACTGCTGAAGTCGAATATTAATAACTATAAAACATTTAAAACTGATACATAAAATATACATTTTTTTGGAATGCTTCTATAAACTAAAATTGCAAAAACACAAAACAAATAATTTTCAACTATATTTCTTTCTAGATAGAGAAAATCACTTTTTTCCCTTACACACAAACACAGCATATATATTTACCTTATCACAAATGCCAGACTTTAACAATTAAGTCAATACATATATACACACACACACATTGTGTAAGTATATATATGGGAATTGATAACTGCAGTCCAAAATTATACATGCTTTAAAGTAATCACTATTTCAATGTATCTTGTGAAGGTTTTGGGGTAAAAGTGTGAAACAGTGTGAATAAATATAGTGTGAAACAGTGCGAAATAAACAATTTCCATCAGGTTTAATTTTATATCTCACAAACATAAGTAAAAATAAAAATGGCAGAAAGAGAGAGCTAAAGAGATTCCTCGGAATAAACAAATTAAAATGTTTATGTGGCCTCGTGTTTAGTGAGTATCTAAGCCAGATTTAAACATGTCACTGATCATGTGCAGAAAGCAATTTTTAATTATAAATTTTCACTAATTAATAGAAATTGCGGTTACAAAAACCAAATTTGACACATCCATAGATTAAAACCTTTCGTTTAAGACCAAAATGATGTAAACTGATGAAATAGTTTTCTCTCACGGACTGCTTAAAGAATCAGATTAGCAACTTAAATATATAGATGTAAAAAAAGTGATTTTCTGATATTTTCTGTGTATTGTTTAAATACACATAATACATGTATTGTTTTCTACAACTAATTATATATTCATCACAATACAACCAAAATATATAAAAGCCATTACGTTTAATCTAGTATAAAAAAGAAAATAAATTGATAATATGAAGTAAGACATACATCTTGAAAGCACATGAAAACTATATCACAATCACTCATTTTCAGCTACAGCAGACGAGACATAAAACATGATTTAATTCAGGCAACCCCAATATTTTGATAAATAAATAATCACAGTCTGTAATCACACACATATGCTGATCATGAGCATATCCTGTATTTATTCTTGATTAATTGAGCCAATGCTTCTGGTAGAACTGCAGGTTTCATCAACAGTTCCATCCTCTACATAAAATAAAAAATTAAATTTACTTTTAATCTATGAAATTACATGTTCACAAGTGCAGGAATGAAATTTTTAAATCACTGTAATGCCTAAAGATGTCAATATATAGTTGACAGAATGGGCAGAGGTTGTAAACAGACTGACAACAGAATAATGATGTTTTACAGTAACAACACAGGTAAAATTTAAATGACAGCCAAAAGTCTGACAGTGGATAGTTATTATTTCCTTGTTTCCTGATTTTCAACATTTCAATTTAAAAATAAAATATGCTGAATACATTTACATGGTAAATAAGGAATCATATGGAAAATTTCTTCAATTTCTCGATAAATTTTTTTACACGTTTGTCTCAAAGTTAATTTTTCCTTTAAGCAAGCAATGAAATAGAATTTCAGCAGTTTAGTTATGCAAACCAGTTTTGATTTGATATATATATATGTAATATCCTCATTACATCACATCCTTAAATTATAACCTGAAAGGGAAAACTAGCTCATATTTACATGGCTGGAGCTAGACCCAGCCTGAAAAGAATAAAAATTAGATTTAAATGCTGTCGGACCAAACTTCTTAGTACATTGTTTATTAAGAGCAAAAATACATCTGTTCATTCCAGAAGAACGGCTCAGAATAATATCACCTTTCAACATTAAATGTGAGAGGGCGAGGTAGACATGTGACTATTATTTGTAGGGTCAGCAGATTTAGGGGCTCAGGAAGCTAACCCACTCCTGAATTCGGACACATACATATGTAGAAATGCAAAGGCATGCAATTCATGGGAAGTTCTCTGGCTAAAGGAATTAAAGCGATAAGTTAATATTACTGGTGATTAGGTTTAGGAAAGGGAATTTAAATGCTAGAATGGAGAGCATAATATTTAAGATATTACACACACATATATATATATATATACTTTAAGATAAGTTTAAAAAATTTTAACTTCACTCTCGGGCATTGGTTGAATAATCCCAACAGCCGCTTCATGAGAAAAAGTATAATAATCAGCAAAAAAATAAATAAATTAGAGTCAGGCAATTAAGGCAACAGAAAATTAAGGATTGCTGAGTCATAAATAATTTAAATCGAGTCACAAGAAAATGCAATGAAATATCAAAAATTGGACCAGCAATCCCAACTAATTGAAAACACCTTGCAGACAAAAATTCTCTTTTCATTACTTTTACATTTGCATAAATGACTGAACCAACAGATCACAGAACTAATACTCGATATTTCTCACTTGAAAAAACTAATCTTTTTTGATTTAATTTAGTGGTTTTTACTAAATTATATTGTATGGAAAATATACTGATTTTCATTATTTTATTTACATTTTATAACATTTTTTTCATAACTTAACCGTTACAGTTTGTAGATTACAATAAGCCAAAAAGATGTCACAGAGGTTATGTTTGATCTGTATTAAAATAAAATAAAATTATGATAATTAAACATGCCCAAAAATTTTTTAGTATCTTAAAAATATTTTAAATCAGTCTCAAAAATAGATTCTTTATGTAAGTGCATAAAGACAGCATAAGAGATCATTCATTAGCGTTCATAATATATAAAATCTAAAAAAAGTAATATTCATAAAATATAACAAAAGTAAATAATATAATTAATTATGTGCCTTAGACTGAGGATATTCATATATAGATGTATAAAAATTACCATTTTCCATTACTTCATATGTAGTAACGATTTCTCCTCTTTGGAAATATAAATATCTAAAAGAGAAAACAAGAATTAAAACTAAATCCTTGAACTATGTGCATGATTTAACGTGCCCCTCACTTTATTAATATTTAAAGACATCTAATAGGAACTTAACATTAAAGCAGATTGAATAATACATTGAAACTAAATCCTTGAACAATGTACAATGTATTGTTAACTGCCTCCTACTTAATTAATATTTAAAGACATCCAATAAGAGCTAAGTGGCAAATGGTCTCTCAAAGTCCTAATCACATCTGAATTTCTCCAAAATCTCATCTTCATCTTTTTGCAAGAAAATTTCACCTTCAAACTCGGGGAATTCTGCTAGTCAGATTGATGGCATCTGGTCATTTGTCAATCAAAAGTGCTTTGGGAGAAAGTTAGAATTATTTTTAAGCTCCATTTTACCAGCTAGTGGAAGTTTTGTGAAGTATTTCGCAGAATGCACAATGTACTGTTAATACAATATTCCTTGTCCAGTTTCTGGTAAATAAACAACATACACCAGAAAATGTAATGTAGTGAACAACAATCATATTGAATTTAAACAGAAATGTAATACTACATAGATAAATTAATGTAACAAACAGAAACACATAAAAGTCAGATAATATATATGTGATGCAACCTATGAAAAGGTACCCTAAGTCAGAAATGTAAATTTCATAGGAGAACAAACAAAAAAAATCTTCTACAAGGCTAATAGTGATGGTTTTCAGGTTTGAATAGCAGCTGATCCTAGTAACAATTGGCAGCATGTATAGAAAAGATTAGCTATTATTTACAAAAGATTATCTATTCTACACAGCTAACTACATATCTTAGAAGTGATATGTAGTTTGCTATGTAGAATAAATTATTTCAAGAGAGTCTGATGATGACCATGTGTTTACATATACTGCACAACTGTACAAATATCTAACCGATCAAGGTATATAAAATGAAATATTTCAGGTAGTCTCTTCTAACGAAACTACCAAAGGATGTTAACGTGGGATTACTCATCTCTTTTTTTTTAAATTTATTTATTTATTTATTTATTATTATTATTTTTTTTTAAATAACATGTTTTGGTACTTTTCTGTTTAACTGTTTACTGCTACTGGGTTTCACATACTGCCAAAATTACTGCCGTTATTGAGGAATGTAATCCAACGTTAAAAATACACCATGAAGTCTGCTCAATAAAATTCTTTTAAACACTAGAAATTGAGTACTTAAAGTAAAGTTTAAATGCTGCATTTCTGTAATAATTTATGTTCAAACTTTTTGTTGTTTTCACATATCATTTAGTATAATTCTACAAACTTTAAAAGTCATTTTTCTACAAACCATGATTTTTTAAACTCTACTTTTGAAATGCTTTATCTTCCGCTTTTCCAAACTGGTCAAGCTGGCTCTTTTTTTAAATACCCCGCAAAGTCTGCTAAATAAGATGCTTTCAACTGGAAATCGATTTTCCTAACCTAGGTACCTTTTCCTGTGCTGCATCACATATGCATGTAATCCATTAAAATAAATAAATAAATAAATAAATAAAATAGAAGATTTAAGTAACTACAATCCCTCCTAGTAAAAAAAAAAAAATGATCATCTATCTTACCCAATAATGCAAAGAGCAATGACTTGTAGACATGCAACAAGCTCAAAGCATAGTCCATGAAATAGTGTTACTGTAGATCTGTATATGGTGGTGAGAGTGAGAGAGCCAATCAGAAAACAAAAATTCTGCAACATAGTGGTGAATGCGAAAATTCTCCCTGCAAAAAAAAGTTTAGTTTCAAAAAAATAAAAGGACAAGGTAACTTTGTCCTTTTAATAAAATAATATTGTACATCAATATAGTTATTCTAATTATTGTGACAGTCATCATTTCTGGTTAGAAAACTGCTATTAGTCCTTTATGTAATCTTTAAGATGTATGACTAGAACCCATCTTAGATTCTGTTTAATAATGATGGTCCTTATATTTAATATTTTTTTTTTTTTTAGAGGACAAAGGTAGATAGTCACAAAATTGTTATTGCACATAAAATTCCATGCCCCTCACTAGATTTTCTTCAGAGAGAGTATTTTAATTTAGCCCTCTTATTCCTAAATAACAGGATTGCTATTAGAAAAAAAAATCATTTATAAATAGAATATCTAAAAGTAACATGATATTGTTGATTAAAATTTCTTTATAAATTTAAATTATACCTTGAATTAAAATTTTGTGCTTAATATGATCACAGGTTGTTGATGCCATGGGGGACTTTTCAGACGAGTGACTTATTTTGTTAACATGGTATTGTAATGAAAAGCACAAAATATTTTTTTGTAGACAGTGTTAGGGGTCAAACTCCTCTCCATGAGCTAAAAAATCTCATGGAGAAAATAAGGTAATTCCACTGTTATTTTACACCTTCAAATGAAAAGCCTTCCTCCTAGAAACAAAACGTAACAAAATTTGTTTCTGGTCAGGCAAGTAACATGCATTCTGCACTAAGCAAGTGGTTTGATATACAATTTTACTAGCATTCTCCAAAAGTATCTAACAACATAATTTTAAAGTGTTAAATCCCATGTTTATATTCTATAAACAAGCAGTTTGATTTTCTACACACCTAAAATCAGAAGCACAACTTTTGAAAAGATTTATATCAACATGAAACAACTACAAAATAATTAAATTTTCTTACGTAGAAGACTAAAGCAGACAGTCACAAAATTTATATAGTTAATACCACTCATGTACATTTATCATACTTAAAATTTCATGCCTCTCACTAGACCTTCTCCACAGATAGTGTTTTTTATAGTCACAGGCAAGATGGTAAACAAGTCAGTTTGAATTTGCTGTGTTTTAAAAAGTTTATTTTCGTGAGGAAAAACTTTCAACAAATTTTATCATGAATATTAAGGCATTTTATTTTCTATCATGCAATATAAATAGTACAAATTAATGTGAAAAAGATTAAAAAAATAATTAAAACTTGCCTTTTTCATCTTCATCAACTGTTTTTGATAACATTGACCTTATAGCAGGGACAGGATATTCCGAAAACATGTACCACATAATGCCTGTTAAAATAAATCAATAATAAGAAATGTATATATATATTACAGTATCTATTGATGCTTAATATAACATTGCATTCTCTTCAATATAAAAAAATTTCAGTAAAGGAAAAACATACTTTCCTGCGAAATATTGTTTGCTCTTGTAATTAGATCAATAAAATAAAAATACACAGGACATGATTATCTACCGTGACATTTAAAATAATTCAGCATGTCAAACTGCTATTTGTCCTTTATGTAACCTTGAAGATATGAATAGTATCTATCTTAGATTCTGTCCGTTTTTAGTAAATGAAGTAGGACTGTCAATGAAGTAGGACATCTTCATTATCAACATTTTTTAGATTTATATTGGGCTACCCGCTGTTGTTTGGTCAAGACTTGACATGGAAGTAGGAATAAAAAGTAAAATAAAAACAGAAAAGTGTGATAAATTTGACAAGATAAATAAGAATTTTTTATTTATCAACAAAAAAAGGACATTTATTACTCTATCACTTTCTTACTATCTTTACATTACTTCAATGCCTAAGTAAAGTAGTAAAAGCCATAAATAATAAGATAAGACTCATAAATTATTTTGTATTTCTTACAACAGCTTATTGCACTAGTATTCCAAACTTTTGATATTGTAACCTTTTTTAATTAAACATTATATTATGATTTTTATTAGTCTTGTATGTTTTCCTTTACAAATGTTAAAAGATTTGGAAGAAAAATTTCATGTTTTTGATATATAATGTATTTAGCATTTTATTTACTTTAATTGGCTACCCTTTTAGCTGTCAAATTCCATGCATTTGAAATAAATTTGCTGTGACTTCAAAAGCCTCTTATACTTCCCCTAAAGAAAATTTTTGTACTTTCCCATTATACCAACCTGTCACCAACCTCTTGGCGAGGTAAAACCTTTTTCATATGCTTACAGAGACTGGGGTTGGAACTCTGAAACATGTACTTACAAACAGTTGACGCAACCACTGCGCTAAGCAGCTCTATTTAAGTGAAAATAAGAAATGAATGGAAATGTACGTGAAAAAATTAATTTAAAGGTTATTTAATGATTTACTAAATTTACTTATTAAGTTAAATTCTCGGGTGTATGGGTTCCTGAATGAAAGGAATAATGATATTTATGTGATGGGAAAAGTCATGATTTTTTTTTCTTCTATTTCTTTTTTACTTTAACATTGAAATGTAGTTTGTAAGAGGAAATGTGATATGAAAAGTGATTATTTTCTTGTATTCATTATATTTCTTTAATTGGCGACTTTTTTGTACTATAGTTGACGACTTTAAATGTAACATTGGCAAGAGGTCAGTATAATGGGAAAGTACCCAAATCTTTTTTTAAATTTTTTTTAATTTTACAGTTTGCAATATTGTAAGTTGAAAAATAGACTACTTGTGCAGTGTCAGTGACAAAAACAGCTGAGTATAATATCGCACTTTTAACAAAAACAATAGTAAGAATTAAAAATATATTATATTCTTGAAGAAAGAAATGAAAGTCACACACTATTTCAGTACCATCCTAACTCAAACCAAAAATCATTAAACAAAGGAAAAGTTTAAATTATTAACTTATCATAATAATATAAAAAACAATACAATTTATACAATGCTTAGCTTCTAAATAATTATTTAGGAAAGTCATCAATACTGGATTTAATTACAATGGATTGCTTCACATCATGTATGTAATATTTAAAAAAAAAAAACCCTTTTATCTTTTGATTTCTTTTCACTTTGAGTCGTTTCACTTATTAGTGTAAATCTCTTTAAGACATTTACAAAATTAGAGCAATTTAAGCTAGGTACTTAGAGTTTACTATGAAATGTAATTATTATTTAAAAAAAACTGTATTAGACAAAAAAAATATTAACTGTTATTTTAAGCTATTTCTATAATATGATTTATCATAGCTTATAGTGTTATATATGTATGCTAAAATTCAACTGTAATAATTTATATTTATTTATAAGCATTTAAATACAGGGGCCCATGAGAATCGGTGATTTAAATATTGTTATGTGCAACTTTACAAAAAAAAAGTCTCCAGACAAGCATTACTTTGAACTTATATAATGTAGCACACATATATCTGATAAAAAGCTGCTTCACATACACATTTGAGTATTTTTACTAGAACATTGCTCCTCTTGGTTAAAGGTTAACAGTTAATGCTCAAAAACTTCACCAATCTGCGTGTTCCTTTTCTTTTATGGATCATCTGTTTGTCTAAATCTTTTCTATGAGAGTGAAATTTTCAAATGAATATCACAAATAGCAACTTGTACTGGATCAAAATAGTCATCAGTGCACAAAAGTGAACAAGCTTGTTTTCAACATGTTTCAAAACTTCCTATTAACTTTGAGTTTTACAGAAGCTAAATAATGTTCAATGTACTTAAAAAAAAAAAAAAAAGCAAAGCAAAAATTCTGAAAAGCCTATTAGTATACAAACTTGAAGCCATTAGAAACATACTCTATGAGCTTGAGAATTAATAAAGAATCTGAAATGGAACATTATATTGTCGAGGCATATTTATGGTAAAGGAAACACCAATCAGGTTTAACCTCGACACTCTATTTATAAGCAATTAAAATTCAGCAAAAACAGCCAACAAAAGCAACTTGAAAACAATAGCTATTTAAATAAAGAATTGCAACATATTTCTAATAATAGAACCATATGTATTGCAAAAATACATTGAATAAATTAAAACAACTTCTCAAAATCTACTTATTCTTACAAAGATACACAGTACAACCTATAAGCAGCATCATATATATTAATTACTTGTAATATTAAGAATATAATAAACACTTTTACTTACAACTATAAGCAATAGCATCACTTTTGCTCAGCCCAAAAACAATATAACCGACCATTTTAGAAATTATTCCAATTGCGGCTATGAGATGATCTGGTGCTTTCAACAAAGGAAAACAAACAGCCATGCCCACAAGCAAAGCGAGTCCTTCAACTGCGAACTGAACGGCATTGAAAATACTATATTTTTGAAAGTCCCAATGCAGAACGTCTTGCATAAGGTAATAAGCTAAGGTAAATTGAACTAGGAGAAAAAGTTCATCCATAAGATTAAATAATAATGAAAAAATTGACAAAATCAAGATACACCACATTGAAAATTATAGTAATTTTTACCTTTTTCTTAACACAGCTGTAGAACATAAAATTATAAATTTATTTATATGAAATATTTTAAAATATTAAATTATGATTATAAATTACTCTTTAATTAGCCTTTGGTCTAATACAGGGGTTTTCAAACTGTGTTACATTTAATCATTGTAGTATGTGTAAAACTATTAAGGGTACATTAGACTTTTAGTCATGATTAAGGGGTATAATAAAAAAAAGTTTCAAAACCACTGGTCTAATATATTTAGATTTGAGAAAGTCTCAAGAGTTAGTTTTTCTGCTTTTCACTATGAAAAAAAATTTCATAAATTTTAATATTTATATAAAATAAACAACAGTGATAACTATTAAGTTTAGTAAAATATTCATTTTTACTTGAAATGACCTCATACACATTAATCTGCAGATCTTGAAATGGGTTTGGAATTCATAAAACATCCCATATAACAGAGGTGGGGAACCTTTTTACCATTAGAGGTCACATATAAATTAGGTAGTAATAAAGGAGGCCGCATATGTTGATGTACCTATAAATGTGACTTTTATGAAATTATTAGATTCATAGATACCACTGTAATTTTTTATATTTCACTGTTGGTATTTTTATTTATGTAAGCACACACACACATATATCTATCTATCTATCTATCTATCTATCTATCTATCTATCTATCTATCTATCTATCTATATATATATATATATATATATATATATATATATATTCATCCAGATTTTTAAATTTCAACAAACTACATATTTAAATACCACTTCAAATAAAAATAATAAAGTAGACGTATTTTTAAATAATTTTAACATTATAAAGAAATACAATAGAAAAATAATAGTATTAAATTATAAATAACTGACATAGCAACAATTCCTAAAATAATTTTAAAATCCGATGGAAAATTTAAGCTAGTGGGATACTTGCATTTGTTTCTTGCTTGAAAGTAATTGAATATTTGGATCAAGCTTCGTAACGCGAAGCCTGTGTACATACATTCATGCCGTTCTTTATTTAATTCCATTGATTTGCAAATTGTTGTAATCTATAAAATTAAGTATAAATTAATACAAGTGCTAGCTTTTATGAAGGCCGCACAAGATGATCAAGCAGGCTGCATGCGGCCTTAAGGCTGCACGTTCCCCACCTCTGCCATATAACATCATTAACTCACAATAAAAATTAAATATTAGTAAAAGATTTAGATGAATACTATGATCCAATCCAAGCACACTTACTTCAGAATTAAAAAAAAAATGATACATATATAAACTATATATTTTTTTTCCTGGGTGGGAAATATTTATACCTCACACAGGTTATTGGAAATTAAGTTATTAGTAACAGCATTGCTTCTTTAGCTTTTATAAAATTTAGTTATAACTTTAAAAGTTTATTGTTCAAGTTTTTTCTAATACGGAGGCACTTATTATGAGACATTTGCCTTTTGCTGTTTAAAGTAGATATTTACTTTTGAATCTATACTTTTCGGGTGTGAGTCCAAGTCTGTTTAATTCTTATGTGCCTAATTTGAAGCACATAGCAAAAACATTTAATAATAAACTTTAAGGGGCTTAAATTCAATACTAAGCAATACTAAAGTCATGGGTCCTAATCTTCAGCTTTTAGTTTAGGACCCATGATCCTAAACTAAAAGCTGAAAATTTAAAGGAAAATAACTTTCATATTATACTAGCTGAAAACCCGCGCTTCGTTACGGAGTACATTCAAATTAAATACAACGGTCAATGTATGCAATTAATGCAGAAAAAAATATATATATATTTATAATAAATATGACAATCAATGTATACAATTGATGTAAAATATATATATATATATATATATATTTATAAAAAAATCGTAAGGGATATTTATTTTTTTTGGATAATACCCAATCGTCTGCTGTATAAGAAAGAAAAAGAATATTTTTTTGTCTATTTAGTTGTTATGCAAGTGACGATAAATTTATTTAAAGTACCAAAAAAAGAAATCACGTGATCAGCATTTAATAAATTAAATTCTAAAAATTAATCTTTAAAAATTCACCGAAAATCAGAAAATCGAGGTAAAGGTTCGAAAAAGATCTCATTTTAAAGGAATTTTTATGATCTTTCTCGTGATATAAATTTTATAACCCTCAAATTATTTTAAATGCAAACTTAAAAAAAGTTAGAAAAACAGCTTAAAAATATAATTTTAAAAAATCTAAGAAGAATTTTTCAAAAATCTTTCTTAGTGCACCCCTACACCATAAGAAGAATCGCTATGCCAAATTTCAGCCCTTTAGGTCCAGCGGTTTGGTCTGTGCGTTGTATATCAGTGAGTCAGTTACGGAACTGTTTTATATATATAGACTATGCAACAAATGCTCACTAGAACATGCAATCTAAAAAAATTGAGCATTATCAAGATGTATTTTAATTGCAAATTTCTACAGTAATTTTTTAATAATGATAACTGGATGAACTTTGTAAACATTTAAATTATTAGATAAAATTTTAACTGAATTCAAAACTGCATATTTAAGTTCTAAAATTCATAAAGGACTAGGAGATTCACTAGGAAATTCACAAGGAAATGAAGGAAATGAATTCAAGTGCAGGTTCCTCTATTTCTAAATAATTTTTCTGCACTGATTGATTTCTTAACTTAAAATTACAATTTTTAGATATTTTTATAGTTTTTTAATCTCACAAACATAATTTTGGATATTTATTTAAAATATTTCTTCTGTATTAGATAAAATATTCACATGTCAATATGGTAGTCCATGACTAAGGTATAGTGTACCTCCGAAGAGCTGAAAACCAAGATGATCATACACTATCTGGATGCCCAGTGGTACAGACTCGGAGAGTCCTGAGGCATATATTAATATGATTTTGGTGCTCTCTTTGCATTGATGACTGCTGCACATGTCTGGGGAGACTTTCTACCAATTTTTGATAGGTATCCATAGGAATTGACTTCCAGGCATCGATCACAGGTGAAGTGAGTGTTGGCAGTGAGGATGGTCAATTTAGCTGGCTATGTAATCTGCATTCTTATTCGTCCCAAAGGTGTTCAATGGGATTTAGATCAGGGCTCTGAGAAGGCCAGTACAGTTTTTTAACACCCATTTCGTCAAACCCTGCCTGTATAAGTCTCGATGTGCGAATGGAGCAGTTATGCTGCTGGAAGAGAAATGGGCCTTCCCCGAAATATTGCCATAGAGTTGGGAGAGCAGTATTGTCCAGAATGTCCACATACATCTCAGAGTTCATGTTTCCAACCACAGGAACCAAGGCCAAACCATGAAAAATGCCCCCACACCATGATGCTGCCACCACCAAACTTAACAGTTGGCACAATGCAGTCATACAATAAAAGCTTGCTGGGCATCGGACTGCCAGATTCTAAAGTGAGATTCATCACTCCAAAGAACATTTTTCCACAAGTCCACAGTCCAATGACGGTGAGCTTTGCACCATTGCAATTGACGCTTCGCATTCTGGGGAGTGATGTTCGGCTTGTGAGAAGCTGAACGACCATGCAATCCCAGGTTTTTTAACTCTTGACAAACAGTCCTGCTGCTAGCACTTAACGCCTGATGAACTTTGGAACTCCTGAGTGATTTCAATCAACGAGGACTCACGATTTTGTTTCACTACCCTTTTCAAGTTCTATGGCTGCATTCACTAATTTTTTTTGGCCTGCCACTTCGTTATTCACCAGTTTCACTGCCTCGACATTTCCACTTCACAATTACATCACTCACAGTGGATTTGGGCTTCTGTAGAATGTCTAAAATTTCATGAACTGATTTCCCCAAAAGATGGCATCCACTATAATGCCATATTCAAAGTCACTAAGCTCCTTTGACTTACTCACTGTCTCACAAATGCATAAATATGACCTGACAAACCACTACCAACACTTTTATAGCTTTTGGTTACATATCAAATTACGTCACCTGCCAGATCCACTTCTTTAGGGAGGTGTCCAGATACTTTTGGCCAGATAGTGTACGTACTGACTCTTAGGGTAGCCATAAGATGCATTTGTTGCTCTAGAGGTAAAAAGCTATAAATTACACCTTTCCTTTCATTTTAAAGGCATCCGTACATTTCATGATATGTAATCTTTCATCATAACATTGAGTTTTTGTTATGGTAACAAAATGGGGTTTCAGATATCCTTTATGAAATTAATTATCATGTTTGTACTTCTCAGGTTTTGCTCTTCAGTAAAATTTTATCGTAGTTGTCATAGTCCCAGGTTTTTGTGTTTGCTACCCTTTAAGTTTAGGTATTATGAAAAGAACAATAAATTTTTAGAAAAGTTAAATTTTCATTTAAAATAAGTATGGTCTGTTATATTAATAAACAATTTTAACATAATTGAGATTTAAAAATACTTGACAACAAAAAAAAATATAAATTTTTTTTATAAAAGGTTCATTTCCAATAAATTTTCTTATTATATAGTTATGATCATTATCAAAGTTTTGACAAATATAATGACTAACATTTCAGAAAACATTGTGATTTTTTAATTATTTTACTTTTAACTGAAGTAATAAGTAGTCAATCATACTGATACAAGATAAGATGATGATGAGATACTATAGAAGCAAATGAAAACTGCTAAGAGTAAGCAAAGGGGATGATAAAGAAAAAAAAATTAAATCTTAATTCTATAATGCAGGAGAGTTTTAATTTATTACCAAAAACTGAAACTTTGAAATTCTTGTTTTAACCTCATACCTTCTTTGGATAAGAGGTAAAGTTATAGTTTTGTTACTATAATTCAATAAGCAAAAATTTGCTTTGCATGCCTTGCATAGTTCGTGGGGATAAAATCCTACTGACAAGCAATTCTGTCACCTCCTAGCCCTCAAGAATAAAGAATCCAGCTTAAGTGGCATTTAGGTGAAGGCTGAACTTTCCAGAGGTCAATTATGCCTCTATTCCTAAAATGATAGATACTTTTATAGAATGATTGAAATGGAGTATAAACAGGTGATAACAGCATTTTACTATACAATCAAAAGTATACATCAAAAATGTTTTTTCTAATAAAAAAAGTTTGATATGAATATGAAATGTAAAACTTACCAACTAATCCAAAATATATGAAAAACAATGACAAAGAAAGCAGAAGAACAGTTTTTCTTTTCCCCAAATCCCTTGATCGAAAAATGGTTTTCACTGTATCTTTGATATGATCAAGCTTGATAAGGTTTCCAAAAGTAATCTGAGAGACCTCAGAGTTGTTAGAATGATTTGGTATTTGACATATGATGTAAATACATATCAACACAGATATAGCCATTTCAAAAATGAAAAGCCGACTAAAACCATTAAATTTTAAATTAAAATCATGATAGTTAAGAAATTGTCCCGCAATATATATTCCAACAGTTCCACCAACATAAATCATTGCTTCTAAAATCATCATTCTTTTAGTTCTAGATGATTCATCACTGATATCTGTAATAAAACCAAATGTAGTTGCAACTATTCCGACTGTTCCAAATGTAAGGCCTGATATAGTAGAACTGATAAAAAGGTATGCAATATGTGTGTTGATAAAACTAGAGAAAAAACAATTTAAAGAAGCTGCAATGGCTGTTCCTATTGGAGGAATCAACATTGGAAATTTTCTTCCAAATTTGTCACTCCATGAAGCAACAAAAAAGCTACTCAAAAAAGTAAATAGAAATAAAAAGGCCCCATTGTAACGAACCCAATAAGTCTTTTCTTGTTGAATATCAATTGTTAAATTCTTCTGAAAACAATCAGTAATATTTTCTGGATTGAGTATTTTCAAACAAGATTTAACAGATATAAGCTCTTGAATTGCATTGCTTTCTAAAAATATTATCATCATGTATAAAAACAAAACTGGTTCCACAGTCACATGCTTCATTTTTCTGAAAATAAACAAATTAAAATTGCAATAAGAATTTAATACACCTTTATATCATATAAATACATACTAATATAAAATAATTGCACCTGAAACCAAAATACAAACAAACAGTAGGTGATATAGCAATACAAAAAAATTCCTTTTTAACGAAACATTTTTGCATAACAAAAGCCTACCATGGTTGATTACTGTGTTTCTCTGAAAATAAGACCGGGTCTTATATTAATGTTTGCTCCAAAAGATGCATTAGGGCTTACTTTTAGGGGATGTCTTATTTTTTCCTGCATAACAATTTATATTTAATCATTTAGAACAATTTACATTTATTCATATATTTATGTATTAATATAAGACTGGGTCTTAGATTAATGTTTGCTCCAAAAGATGCATTACGGCTTACTTTTAGGGGATGTCTTATTTTTTCCTGCACAACAATTTATATTTATTCATTTACAACAATAGACATTTATTCATATATTTATGTACAAAAATTTATATTTATTAAAGTACATTCAAGTCATTTTCTTCTAGAACATCGTCATAAATCTCCAAACCCCAACTCTCAAAATCAATTTCTATTAACAAATAAGATGAACCTAACTCTTTCAAGCTGTCACGAATGCTGTTTTTCAATAGTAAAGCTCTCTTCATTATCAGTTCAATCGAATTCCCACGTGTTTTGCAGTCAAAGATCAATTCAAATTCATGATTTTGTTCTTTATTTCCCGTATTGTTGAAGAATATTACTTTTTACTGTAGAATTGCAAAATTCATTTATGTTATTATTGTTTCTATTATTTTGTTGTTGAAAGGCATTTTTTGTATAATTTTGTATTAATATGTTAAGAAATATATGCAATAGATGATTTCGATGCATTTATATTTTTATATAACTTATAGATTTATAGAGATACATTTATATGTTATGTCTATATATCTGGATATCATGTGATGTGAACATTCAATACCTTTTATATCTTTGATTTATAGATAAATTTTATCATTTAATTTGATATTAAAGGCATAGAGGAATAATAAATAAACTGAAGTGAGCAGAATTTGAGATTCCCAGAAAAACAAACATTTGTATAAACAAAATACCAAGCATGAGCTTTAATGATTTTTTTTTAATAAAAAACTTTTAGAGATTTGCTCTGAAAAAAAGTTATCATAAAGAAACTGAATAACAAAACCAATTTTCTATGTTTTTTGGTATCAATTATAGGAGTTCAAAACTGTGATTTTCAGTTTTGGTTATAACCAACCAAACTGAAACCCTACTGACTATCTTAATTGGGGCTTATTTTTGGGATAGGGCTTATATTACGAGTATCCTGAAAAATCATGCCAGGGCTTATTTTCTGATTAGGTCTTATTTTTGGGGAAACACAGTACTATGCAACATGGTTTTTTCATAAGGGGTACAGATTCAGATACAGTGGGCGCTCGTTAATTCGAACTAATTCAAAGGCCTCCAAAAACTTGTATTGGAGTTAATGTTAAAAATATCTCGTTAATTCGAACTAAATTTTTATCACTTCGGTTAATTCAAACTAAAAATTTGACCAAAAAAAAAATTCTTTTTCCTTGTTTAATGGAGAAAATACACGCTGTATTTATTATTTTGTGTGTCAAAATTTCTTTTCTGTGTAAGGAGGCACATGCCTGCATTCCTAGACTATCGCATGTCCGCTAAACGTTAGTAGCTATTGTCCTTCTTATTAGTGCTAAACAGAAAAAGCAATTTTCCTTTATTTGGATCAATTTTCTTAGAATTTCAGAAAAACTAGTCTTTACTACAGATTCTAGGGAGCTGCGTCAGTTATAACTGCAGTGCAGACAAGTTAATGTGGTCTAGATTTTCTTCCTCAAAGTGTGGTGTGAACGTGTAAAAATTCAGGATGTCTACACATGGAAAGTACAAAACCTTAACTTTGGAGGCAAAGGTAGAAATTTTAAAGAAAGTAGAGAATGGCGAATGTAAAACAAAGTTAGCAGCTGACTATCGAATTAAAAAAATGTCTTGTCAACAAATTTGAAAAACAAGGAGTCAATTTTAGATTCATGGGAAAAATCAAAATTTGCTAGAGGAAGGAAACGCATGGGAAATGCATCCCAAGAAGTTCTAGAAAGAGCTCTACTGCTATGGCTCCAGAATGTTAGATCTCGAAATTTTCTGATAAATGGACCCCTAGTGCTGACGAAGGCTGATGAATTGGCAAGTCGAACGGGTATTGAAGATTTTAAATGCAGTGATGGATTGCTTTCTCGATTTAAGTCAAGGCAAAATATTTCTTATCAAACTGTATGTGGCCAAAGCTCTGATGTAAACGAAGACGTATGCACTAATTTGGGTAGGAAACTGCCAGGGCTTTTTTCTACTTACCTGCGGAAAGATATTTTTAATGCGGCCATAATGGACTCTAAAAGCATTTTAAAGCATATTAAAACTCTAAAAGCATTTATTCAGATGGAACCTTCCTCTGAAAATGAATTGAAATGTTTACTTCAAATCGAGAAGCTGGCTGAACAATGTAGGCATCATAAACAGAACCAAACATCCATTTTACAGTTTTTCCCCAAAGTGTAATTCATATTTTTAATAAAAGTTTACTTTATACTGCATATCTTCTGCTTCATTTTATGATTAAGGTAAGTCTGTATTGCTTTTTAATATGTTTAACTTTAGATAACATAGTATAATATATTTTCTGGGGTTATACATACTAGGAGAGTTTCTTCTTCAGTGATACACATTTAAAGTTATATATTTTCTCTTAACATCGGATAATTCGAACTTCGGATAGTTCGAACTTTTTTCTGAGAACCTTTGAGTTCAAATTAACGAGCGTCCACTGTAGTAGGTTTTCTGATTGTGATGGTTTCCTACGGAGTTTTTGCTTAATTATGATGCTTAATAACAATCACTTTGTTATAATGTATTTATTTTACAAATGTCAGTCATTTAGCATTATTAGACCATGGGCTCTCCAATACTTCAAAACAAGGGACTTAAAATTCAAAAGTGCAGGGCATTTGTCAAGATGTAAAGCAGTCATAAATTGGCCTGAATGGCACAAGAGGCAATTGGGTGAATCAGCCAGACCAATTCAGAAAACATGTGCTGAGACAGTCGTGGCGAATCAAAAGTCTAAAACATGTGAATGTAGCAAAAAAAGGAAGTCAGGAACAAGAGAAGATTGTTTATATAGAGTAGCCCAGGGCTTTTCTCTAGTGGATTCATTAGACTTCGATTTAAAAGAATTTTGGTAGTTTGCAGGTCATTTTTATAAAAAGCTAGGAAGAATGGTATGCCAAGGGCCTCTTAGGTTTCTGCAAAACTTCTGCACCTTCTTGGCTAGATGGTCTGCTATTTCATTTCCAGGTAAGCCACAATGTACAGGGATACACTGAAAAGAAACCTCACTTTGTTATAATCATATCTTCATAAGTTATTTTGCTTGGAGCTTATCCTATCTGTATTATAACTACTCTAAAACTTCCTACAAACTCTACCTAACAAACGACTCTGGTAACATTATTTGATCTGGAAATCCCCCCCGCCCGACATGCATTGTTCACCCTGCCATTGTTAAAAGTAAATTTATTCTCACAGAATGCATGAAAGAAGAAATGAAAGACACAAGTTAGCAGGATTGTAAATATTTATTTCATAAGCTTTTTTAAAAATCCTAATCTATTACTTTATAAATATACTTAGATTATATTTGTTGATCATACTTGCCATATTCAAATTAATATCAAACAACACAGTTTACCTTCAGAAAAGAAACTGTTGGATAATTTTTACAAAAATATCATCATAATTTCAGAAAAAAAAAGTTAAGAGAAGATGAGTATATAATACTGGTGACTGCAAAATGTTAAGAGTATGAAATCAGAAAGAGCAAATGGAATTCGGAAGTAGATAATATTTCCCCTAAGATCTAAGAGAGTACCTGAGTAAAATTTTAAAGCAAACTTGTTTGCTTTTAAATTTACAAGCTTGTCTAATGGTTTAAGAATAAACAGAGGCCTGACAAACAGACAGAATTTCAATTTTACATATTTAGATTTGCTACCATTTAAGTTAAAATGCATTTCAGAATCAATAAGCAAAATATATTAAAATAAAAAACAAGACTAGTCTAAGAAATTATACTTATCATAGAGTGTGTTGATTGTAATTTGCAACATTTAAAATAAAAATAACTCAACAATTTATAATTTCAAAAATTGTCATTTTATAGAATGACATATCACTCATAATATCAGTCACTGTACCTACATTTTCTGGCTAAAATATCTCCAAAAAACCAGTTTTCCCCATATACTTTCCCCCCAAAAATTCTACAATTTTTCAACAACCCCAGTTGTTCAAAATCTTTACTAAAATTAAGAAAAGTGAAGAATACCTACCTAAAGCTTAAGTGTTTTAATAGCAGATTGTATATGTATATTAACAGGAATAGTTTTATTGAAATGATTAACAAAACATTTGTTTTTCCTTGACAAGAGCACTTAATTTTAATTAAGAGCTCTAAAATTTTTTGTTTATAAATTTAATATTTCCTTTGGAAATCATTCCACACAACGTATAAAGTTCAAAAATTAAAATTAATCTCATTTTCTGCTTAAACAGCTAGTTGAAAAGCAGAATTAGAACTTCATATAATGCTTTTGGCAAAGATTTAGTAGGATATTCTTCCTTTGTTAGCCATGATGATTTTAAGCAGCATATTCTCCTAGCTTTAAATTTAATTCAGTTAGATAACTAGATTATGTTGACATATACTATGTTTACCATGAGTAAAAATTCAGGAACCTGAATCTTTTTTTTAAGGAAATGACTTCACTTAAGACTGCCAAATTCTCCCTCCCCTACAATAAAGTATGAGATAACAGTTTTGCATCTAAAATATAGTAAATCACTTTCTATATGAAGGCAAAGACATAAAAGCATAATTTCAGCTCATATTCATAGCATTCAGTCAGAGAGTGCATAAATATTTATTAATTCTGTCTCTAACAGAAAGGTAAAACTTCTAAAGGTACTAGAAAAATTGCAGAACTTTCCAGGACCCTAAGAAATGAAAATAAAATTACAGGATTTCTCTGAAGGCAAACATCTACACATTGATGGACTGAACACATTGCATCTGAAATACTTCTCTTAACTCTTACACTAGTGATTCCCAAGTGGCGTGATGTGGCACTTTAGGGTGCCACAAGATTATGTTGGGGGTTATAAATAAAAAAATATTGATACAGCCACTTAAAACAAATATTAAGGCGATATCAAACATTTGTGCCATAAGCATCAATTGTCTTACATTAATAAAACAAAACTCATTTTAGCAATTTCCATTGCAGTCCTCTAGCATAACACTATACTGAATCCCTTGGCTATTTTAGAAACTATAATAATATATTCTATTTTGGAGTTCCTTACATATATCTTTTAATAAATAAATAAAATTAGCAGTAGAATATGTATTTATTTGAACTGCTCTTGATATACGTTCCATTTTGATGTAATGTTTAAAAAATTGAAAAAAACTAATATCGTAACAATGGTGCCCAAAGAATCTATGTCATTCCCAAGGGTGCCAAAGATGTAAAAAGGTTAGGAATCCCTGCCCTACACAGTACTTTATGAAACTCTGTGTACATAATATGATAATAACGTCTGTTTACTTGTGAGAAAAACAGGCATATCATCATGCTGTTTATAGTAAAATAAATATAATAATTATAGATGGTGAACTAAAACTCTATATCATTTGTTTATAAAAACAAGTACAATCCAGATTTTTATAAAAATTATTTTTTTCTATGCATACATGAAATTTTATCGGCACTCTTACAATTTACTCTTTAGGTTTCAAAACTTTATTTCTTTACTATACAAATGTATTACATCAAAGAAAAAAAATGACTGAAGTAAATTTTCGTCATTGCTATCCAAAAGACAACCCTTAGAGTTAATTGCTGTATTAATAATGCACTACAGTAGTGAATTCCATATTTAAAATGCTATGTTACTTTGTTATGCTATAGAAAAGTAGTCAAAATAATAAACTGTAAGAAATTTTTTTTGAAGTATCTGTATCTACCAATAGGCTGAGGGTAGGAAATCAAACTCAAAATATAAAACCCACTATTTTGTACGGTTTGCTATGGAGGAACATAGAATAATAACAGTCTACAACAGTCATAGCTTCTTATTTTGTACATTCAGGAAAAAAATTGAACATAATAAGGAAAGAAAGAAAAAACATAATTGGATTACAAAGACTCCAGTAATGCTGCGAGATAAAATATGCAAATACCGGTTACTCTTGTTAGAGTGACGCAATAAATAAAATCACATAAATCACCTGACTGTCAAAATTAACTCTCGTTCAAATATGATTTTCTGTCGGATAACCGATCGACTTAATTCATGTTCGAACTTTAGTCGAATCTTCTAGGCTCATTCAGTCGAATTTAGTCGAATTCCTCAATTGACTAGACTGAGCAATTAATTGATTTAAACAACGATCTAATTCGCTGACTCCTGAGTTGTTTCCGTCCGAAACAGGCACGGAATGGTAGTGAAACAAACAAACCGATTTAAGCATAAGATCTCATCTATTAACTAATCTTTGTTCTATTCTTTTCAAAGATGCTGCAGTTTTTCTTTTAAGAATAGGGTTCTCTCTGCATTTGGTATTTTCAGGAAGATACTCATAAGTAAGGCTGTTCCATAAATTTGTTAACAACACAATCAAGAATTTAGGAGTCTTTTATTTTCTTTCTTTGAAGGTATAAAATAATATCTTTAAGGATTTTGTTTTAAAATTGTTGTAACAAAACAACCTGTATCATACCTATTCAGAGTATATCACATACATAAATTCATCAATCTGCTGTAATATAAGTTTATTCTTTCTTTAGTAACCGAATAAGGCAATATGGGATCTCGCGAACTTACGGAGTATGAAAAAGAATTATTCAAACATGTTGCTGAGTGTAACATACGTGATATTAAACAACTTATAAATGATTCAAAAGTGACTGTGAATTCTTATGATGACCAAGGCATGACACCATTACAACATGCAGCGTTCAAAGGGCATTATGAAGTATGCAAGTTGTTGCTTGATTGTGGAGCTGATGTCAATGCTAATCAACATATATATGGATATAGTGCCCTTTGTTTAGCTGCTTTATCAAATCATAGTGATGTTATATCCTTGTTGCTAGAACATGGAGCTAATGTGTCAGCTAGAAATTCAAATAAAAGAACAGCTTCAGAAATGGCAGCTTTTGTAGGCAATCATAATGCTGTTAGTATTATTAACAACTATGTGCCAAAAGATCTTATTGATTATTTTACAGAAATTCGGGGATTTGAGCAAGAACCAAAATTACCTGCATATTTAAGTGTACCACTTCATAAACTTGTTATTACATCCAATATTCATCCTGTAAGATTAATTTTGCTTATACAACTAAACAATATCATTTTACAAAATGCAAAGAAGGTTATTAATGTTCTAAATATATTAGCTGAGAAACAATTAAAAGAGCTAAATAATGAGAGACTTTCAATAAAGT
Source organism: Dolomedes plantarius (assembly GCA_907164885.2). Taxonomy (NCBI): domain Eukaryota; kingdom Metazoa; phylum Arthropoda; class Arachnida; order Araneae; family Dolomedidae; genus Dolomedes; species Dolomedes plantarius. Next base: position 141,991,890 of record OU015490.1, read on the forward strand.
GTCACCATATTGCATTTGTTTTGTCATCAGCATTAGAATATATTAATTCTCAAAACACAAAATCCAGTGAAGATGCAAATATATCGGAAAAAAAGATTTTAGATTCATTAATTAAAACTTGGTTAAAGGGCTCGGATAATTCTGGTATTTCATTAGCTCTGGAAAAGTTTATTCGTAAAAGTATCTCAGCATATCCTTTCTTAGATTGTCTTCTTCTACAACATATAGTAAGCACTATATCAATGACTGAACTAGGTTGTGAACCTAATGCACTTACTGTACTCAGTAATGCAATCATAGGTCAGCATGCTAACAGTGATGTTGAGTCTTGTGCAACTTGTGGTGAACAGAATTCAGGGAAAAAGTGTTCAGGATGTAAAAATGTGCAGTACTGTGACAAAATTTGCCAGAAACTTCACTGGTTCATACATAAAAATATGTGCAAAAAGGACTGAAATAAATTTAGCCCTTCAATATTGATGGTTTATCATGAATGGATGATTGTGTTTTAATTATTTGAGAATTTAATATGTTATTACCCTAGATTTTATTTTATTTATGAAGTGTTGTTCAGCTTTAAATATCATCATTGGTATCATCAAGCAATGTTAAATTGAATTATTTTTTATTTTATTGATAAATCTACTTTTTAAACAAGGAATGAAAAATTAAGGGGAAAAATGTTTATACAAACAAATTCTTGGTTATATTATATTGTTTATAGATGAGTGTATCTGGTTATTTCAGTAAATCATTGTAGGATATTCTGAGAACGATATTTTCTTATCTTTGTGAAAGTGATCATTTATTTATTCTTTATGGAAGGTTAAAGGTATAACTGATAAAATTTGTTCATTTGTTGTTATCAATTATATTTAAAAGTACTTCTATAAATCCCCTTTATTTTCCTCATTTATTTTATCAAGTTTCTACCAAAGAAATATGTTTTAAAATAATTAGATTAATTTAATCTCGATGTTATTTTCTTTTGAAATTATTTTGATCATTTGAATGTATTCAATGTCTAAAATTATGTAGTCAACGTTCTGTTAGATGTGGTCAGTGTATAAATAGTCATTAAAGAAAAAGGTCAGTATTTTATGGGTTGTTTCATTTTACTTAGTTTTAATTCTTTTGGTTGTTTTTCACATGAGCTGTTTTTAAGTTATATGTGGGTTGCAAGTCTAGTCTAAACATATTAGTTGTAGTGAAAGTGTGTACCTTTTGTATAGAATTTCTTAAGATTTCTAAGTGAGCAAGATAAGTAAGCTTTATGTTTTACTATGTAGGTAGGACATAATTTTTCTTTATGTAATAATATGGAAAAAAGTATTAAACTAGTCTCAGTTTTTAAATATTTTGTAATGTAATGAACAATTTATAATGTTTGTGAGGGATATGCCACCAAAGAGGTTGTTAAATTTAAATTAAGAAGTATACTGATATCAAGCTGACTGGATCTGATATATTCAGTTTTGTAAGAAACAATTTTTTTTTCATGTGCTAGTTTTATTACTAAATTATGTAGTGTGATTTTAAACTAAATTTGCTTTTCATATTAATTCTGTTGAGTGTGCCCACCATTCTCACATAATATACTGTGTTTTTTTTTTCTGTGATTTGTTGTAGTGATACAATAAATAAATCTAATCTAGTAATATTTATGCATGCATACATCTAAATATTTTTTATATATTTCTTTGCAGTACAAGAAGTTAATTATTGTACATTTAGCAAAATATTGGCTATAATTATTCATTAGATAGAGTATGTGAAATAGCATATTTTTATGTGTATCAATATTATAGTATAGAATATATTTTATACATGTATTTTATACATGTTACCTTTGAAAAAAGATGAGATTTATGTAATACATAGTTGAAAAACTTTATAGAATTACCCTTCTTGTATAATTTAAACGTATTACAAGACTTAATTATTAGTATGATCATACTAGCAAGTATAATTATAGATGGAACATTTAGAAGGTATATCAGCTCAAAGTGTCTATCATAGTTTAATAGGCATTTACCGAAAATTCAACAACTCAGTATTGGTACAAATTAAAAAGACTGGCTGTTTAGTATGCATGATGCCTAACTGCTCCATTGATCAAACTTTCTACCAGCAAATTACTGCTTGTGCATGGATAAGGGAAATAAACAGAACTGACAACCTGAATTTCTTAGAAGAATGGTGGTAAAAAATATAAAAACTGTTAAGAAATGTTATAAAATAGCACTAAGAGTGTTGTTCATACTATTACACACATGTGTATATATATATATATATATTTGTGTGTTTATTTTGTGAAAGCTTTATACTGTATATATAACATATACAATATTTTTATAATAGAAATGTAAGTTTATCACACTTAAAATGGGTAGTATATGTAAAATGGGTAATGCGTGTTTGTGAATTTATAAAATACTGGTCAAGGTAGAGTTAAAATACATTGTGAATTTTTATCAATGTTTTGAAAGGTATCAATATTCTGATCTCAAGCACTATATGACATATTTGTCTGAAAGTGAGAAAATGCATATACAGGAGTCGATGTTAAATTGGACTGGATATTAAGTTTTTAATTATTGATATTTCTGGTATGTTTTGTTGTTATTGTTTGTTAACTTTGTTAGACATGCTTTTTGTCAATTTTTTGGTTTCGTTGTCTAAGTGAAAAGTATTTAGATTGTTAGAGCCACATATTTATTAAAGAAATAATTTGATAGTTATATCTACCCTCTTCTTATTATTTTTTTCAAATTATATTTTTATGTGAGGTTAATCTGTAAATTGAATGTGTATATATATATATATATATATATATATATATATGGTGAAAAGCAGTACCAAGTCTAGTTTTCACTAATTATTGTTAAAAGACCACAGATCTGTATGAAAATTGAGAACTAAATTTCTGTATTTATATAGATGTATAAAGTGATGCTAATTTATTTTTAAGTTATCAATAAGAAATTTTTGAACTTAATGGCTGAAATAATATTAGTTTGAATATTCAATGTACAAGACACATGATTAACTAAGATGTAATGAGTAAAGTTTTCTTTCCTCTTTTAACATCTTATAAGTGAAGTATTTTGCACTTCTTAACCTATGTGTCACAGTGAATAAATTTAAGTTTTACGTTGCTGCAAGCCGGAAAAATTTTCTTATTGAGGGTATAATGAACAAAATGCTATCCTCAAGATACTGAATTCTTATGCATTGATTCTGCTAGACACAATGCATAAGTAAGTCACTTATGAACTAAGCAAAAAAAAAAAAAATAGTCTCCCCCCCCACACACACACAGTGAAAATTCAAATTCTTTTTTTCATAATTTTTTTCCAGGAGAATGTGTTAAGTTCATATCTATGAAAAAAATGTATGTATTAAAAGTTGAATAAGTTTAAAATTCGAATCAATTTTGCTACTGATAAGCATGCTAATCATGATTAAGTTAAATTTTATTTGTCTGAAAATACTTCCATGTGGGCAAAAATTATTGTACTATAGATTTCAGTGTGAGCTTATGCTGTGTTTCTCAAGATGTATATGTATATATATCTGTGGCTTGGTACAGGAAGTGCCTAAATCAGTTTTTTCCAAGAGGACTGTTTGCTTATTTCTCTTTAAAAAAATATTATTTTCAATGTAAGAAGTACCCAAGTCTGCACAATGGTTAAGAAAACACTTTTAAAGCATCGGACAGACTTGGGTACTTCTTACATTGAAAATAATATTTTTTTAAAGAGACATAAGCAAACGAAGTCATCATGGAAAAATTGACTTAGGCAGTTCTTGTACCAAGTCACAGATATATATATATATATATATTCATTCAGGCAGTAACTGTATATTACCCTTAAGTAGTCTACTTATGCAAATCTGGGATAAATTAATTATACCTGTTTCATTACAAACTATTGTTTATTGCTAATATAGTGTTGTTTTTATTTCTGAGTTCTGCTCAGGATATTTCGCTTTTAGAAGTTGGTAAAATGCATTTTTTGTGAAGTGCTTATAATTTGTCAATTGAAAGTATTTTAAAAGCTTATTTTACAATTTATTCTTCATTCGTGAAAAGTGTGTTTACAAAATCTGATGATTTATATTAGATTTATATAGGAATGTTTTATAAACACATTAAAAGATGAATGATTTTGCATTTTATTTATACTACAAAGTTTAAAGAGTTGTATTAGTTCTGTTGTATACGAAAGATAATTGTACACTTATGTTGTACTATGTTTGTAGACAAAACATGCTTTAACTGGCATTACTCCTTAAGTTTGTTTTATGAAACTCAAATAACAAATAAATATTTTTCCTTTGAAAAAGATATGTCTAGTTATATATTTATTCTTCAGAAAAATAAACTTTTTCCAATAGAAATACAGTATTACACTTGAAAATTTTTCTGAGGGGTTTTTGAAATGTCTCATGCTCAAATTTTCTGTTTGGGTTTGAAATGTTTTTTAGAATTTACTTTTAGTATCTTATACACTGATAAATTGGTTTTGATAAAGAATAATTTGTACTTTATGATTAGTTTCTGAATATTATAAAAATTAGAAATCACATTACTTTTATAATTAAAATAAAAGACACAATCTGTTATTTTTTGGTACCCCAGTATTTTTTAATAATGAATTATTGAATATAATTTATTTTTTTCTCGTAAAAAAAATCAAATTGTTTAAGGATTGCTTGTGAAAATCAATAAATTGATATACTGTGAGGATGGAAATGAAATTGGTTGAAATGAGAATTTCACTCAGTTAATATTTTTTCTATATTACTTTTTTATAGTTTTATTCTTCAGAATGGTTTTCGTCTGCCTTTTTTTCTAGTATTTTATACTTTTATTCTAGTTTCATATATATATTATCTAAATTTAGTTCCTTAGTGATAGTGAAACTTTAGGTATCTGTTCGTATTTTTGCAATTTTTTCTCTGTTCATTTGTTTGATTGTCATTGAAGGTTAGTGTACCGTGGCTCTGAATTAACGATCAAAACAGTTTCTAAGTTAATTAATTTTCAACTCTTGTTCCGCATATAAAATAAAACTTGCATATTTTAAAGGAGCTTAATTACTTACTCTAAAGTTAACATCCAAAATATTTCTATTTCTAATTTTATTTGTTGAGGGAATCATATAATTGTCTGCCTTTAGTTTAGACTCAGTATACCATTTGTCATCCTTGACTGCATATTCATTTAAGGAGCTCATTAGTTGTTTCTCAACGTTCTTCTCTTTACTAAGAATCTGAGAGTTGGGTGTGTTTTTAACACAGTGACATGATGATTGGCACGAAGAATAAAAAGAAATTTGACTTTCGTAAGTTATGTATATTGATGTAGTTAATTCATTGCAGCTGAAGGGAAGTTCACTGTGAAATGATCTTTAAAAGTATTTTAAGAACAAAAGTGTTGTAGTGAACCAGAAGACATGGTTATAATATATTTAATATTGTCAAGAAAAAGGAATTTTTTTTTTTCGGTGACTATGGTAGCGTTTCAAAAAGTTAAAAAGGACCAACCAACGTACCAGGAGGTAAGGACAAAATTTATAGTACACTGGTGTAAGAAATTAAGAGAATTTGTAGACTTAGTCGATTATCTCTAGAACTACTGTACCGATTTTAATGAAATTTGATATGTACATACATTGATACAATACACAACAAATAACCATTCAATAATTGTAATACACACGCATGATCGTGCGTAACACTCGTTGGAGTCGGAAGGTATGAAACAGCGGTTGCAGAATAAACAAAAAAATGGGTTAATAGGGGGTATCGTCCCCTCTTACAGATATACAGGTCTCGCAGCGTGATTTCATACTTGAAATAAGGCAGTTAATCATTTCCTGTGGCAATTGGTCCCACTCGTTCAGCAACGCTGTTTTCATTCCCTGGATGGTTCTCGGAGGGGGGTTGCGAGTTGCAATTGCCCTCCCCAGAGCGTCCCAGACATGCTCTATAGGTTTAAGGTCTAGAGATCTGGCTGGCCAATCCATCCGGCGAATATCCTCACTCTCTAGAAATTCGTCGACCAGAAGAGCTCTATGTGACCTCGCGTTATCGTCCATTAAAATGAAATCAGGGCCAACTGCACGCCTGAAAAGGCGAACTCATCCCTATACCTCACACCAGTCACAGTGCCTCTTTCAAAGACATGGAGAGGTGTGCGGCCATCCAACATAATGCCTGCCCAGACCATTAAAACAGTTTAAAAATTTAATTTAAAAAAACCTAAGAACTTTTCAAAAATCTTTCCTAGTGCACCCCTACACTATAAGAAAAATCGCCATGCTAAATTTAAGCCCTTTATGTCCAACGGTTTGGTCTGTGCGATATTTGTCAGTGAGTCAGTCACGGAATTGTTATATATATATATATATGTGTGTGTGTATGTATATATACAGAGGCTGTTCGCACATTTTTTAGACGATTTTGGTAAGCGGTAATAAAAATTCGTTTGCTGCAAAAGAAATAATTGCAATTGTACTATGTTTTTAAAAGTCAAAATTATAGTCTGCGGCTTGAAAGTTTTGTTTGTATTCAAAATGGCGTTTTTAACAAAGCAGTGGTTCGAAGGCTACATTTATGCTCTTTCTGAAGAGAAATATGCATACTCCGTTATCCAAAAACGATGTGAGAGTCATGGTTTTGTGATATCTAAAGCGTCGATAGGTACAGGCCCAGATTTCCGCATGGGCAAGTGGGGCACTTGCCCAGGGCCCCCAAATTTATGGGGCCCCCTAATTTAGTATTAAGTTGTACATATTTTTGAAAATTTGGTTTTAGGTTAATTCAGTAAAGGTGGGCAGTGGCGGATACAGAAAAAAAATCCTGGATGGTGCACAGTGCACCCACTAAATTCATTTCAAAAGAAAATTTCCTGAATTTATTTATTAACATTAAAAGTAAATTAATTAACACATTATTATTATTATTTTTTTTTTTCAAATGTTTGACTTGTTGGTCAAAAATTTTTTGAATTTCCGGCCTGAATTTATGCGGGGGGGGGGGGGGCTGCTTTGTGAGTGTCCCACATGTTCATGTGGAAATCTACTCCTGGAGGGGGGGGAGGCACATGGCCTCCCTCTGGATCTGTCCTTGGAGGGGGCCCCAAAAGTCTGCTTTGCCCAGGGCCCCACTGGGTCAAAGTCGGGCCCTGGATAGGTAATATCGTCAACAAGAAAGGAAAAAAACGTCAAATTGGAGCCTCAAGTGGGACAAAAATTCCAAACAAGTATCCAAGGAAAAAAACGGACATCTTCGACTATTGCAAAGGTACGTTGTTTAATGTCAAAAGAAAATCCCCCTAGTCAAAGGACAGATGCAAAATCATTAAAATGCTCGGTGACCACTGTAAACAAAATGATAAACGTTGATTTAAATCTTAAGAAAGCGAAAAAACGCAATGTGCATCGTCTTCTTCCAAATCATATCGCTGAACGCAGGACACGCTGCAGAATTCTATATGAGAAACACTTATCCAAAGAAAAATGGAAAACAATTGTCACAATAGATGAATTATGGGTGTATTTAAATGATTGCAACAAAAAAAGAGCCATTTATTATCATAAAAGGGGAGAAAATAATTTAAGTACATGGTTCAAAGAATCGAAAGAAAGTTTTTCTAAGGGATTCATGATTGTTGCTGGTTTTTCTTATAATGGCAAGTTAAAAATAAAGAGAGTGGAAAAAAATGTCAAGATTAACTCCAAAATACTATCAGGAACATATTTTATCGCCAATTTTTCTGAATGAAATACCATCGCTTTACCCACAGTGCCATCAATCTGTGAGACTCCATCAAGAGAAAGCTAGCAGTCACACATCAAAATCCACTGTAAATTTCCTAAAAGAAATGGAACAAAAAACTGGTATCAAGGCCCTTCACTGATATCCCTACTAAATCTCCCGATGTATCACGTATGGATGTTTCTGCGTTCGTTCTTTTAAAATCTGTATTATCCAAACGTCGTCCCAAAACCCTTACAGGACTCTAGAAAGCTGTTCAGGAGGAATGGGATAGAATACCTCTTCTCACACTTCAAAAGGCATTATTATCCTGGAAATTGCGGTGTCGAAAGATAGTTCAGAATAAGGGATGTCAAATAGAACATATAAAAAACAAGAATTTTATGTAATTTAATTTTGTGAATACAATATACATCGTCTAAAAAATGTGTGAACAGCCTCTGTATATATATATATATATATATATATATATATATATATATGTATCTCTCTCTCTCTATATATATATATATATGTATCTATATATATGTATATATATGTATTTATATACAGTGGAATCTCGATCGATCGTTCCCCGAACGATCGTTTTCCCATATGCATCGTTTATTTCATCCAGTCCCGAATAAATTCCATAGAAAACAAGCAAAAACAGACCGCATGGATCGTTCCTCGATCCATCGTTTTCCCGCAATATTCGTTCAGAAAATCGCAGCTTTACATTAATTTATCGGATCGATCGTTTTTTCCTAATAACTGAACCTGAAATAAAAATGTCTGGATTGAGCTAGAATGACGCTCTAATTAAACAATGAGCAGAACTTTTGAGATGCACGTTATCGTATTTTTGTTCTCTCCTGTTCAGCCTGGTTTCGCAGAGTCGTACCACTCTCATTATTTGTTCGTCGTTGGTGTTCCTTAATTTTTTAGCTCCTGAAGTATCCTATATTCGTTAACTCATTCCAAATTCTCCGACTATTCAACATTTCTGTTCTTATCAGCTATGGCTCACGGTCAGCCGACCTGAGCGGTTCCTGCTGTCCACTGGCTTTTCTCTTGGCCTTGGGATGGAGGCGCATTTGTGTTTGTTCTATGGTGTGAAAAGTTTCTAATTGCTGCACTCTACACTGGCCGATGAGGGTTTCACCCGGAAGCAGAACTTTCTGGTGGTCTTATGTCGGACTCCATCCAGTGAAACGGAATTGTTCTAGTTACAAACGATTCACGGCTGACGCGTCTTTATACTCTCACACAATAACCGATACCGAAAAGAATGCAATTTCCAACACAAAAAATATTGTTTACTTGTGGAGAGAAAACCGCCAAAAAAAAAAAACGAAGATTAAATACTTTTATTTGAATCAAAATTCCTGTGCACCTACGTGTATTTCTTTTTTTATTACTATTACCTTGGATTTCAGTACAACTTTGTAATTTTATCTTCACTTACACTACAGGTATGTATGCATTTATGTATGTGAGTAAATATATTTTAGGGATATCAAACTTTAAGGAATGTTAATACTTTTTTATATGTTCCCGCATCTATCGTTTTCCCACATCCATCGTTTAGTTCAGTCGATCCCTTCGAAAACGATAGATCGAGATTCCACTGTATACAGGTCTCGCAGCGTGATTTCATACTTGAAATAAGGCAGTTTATCATTTCCTGTGGCAATTGGTCCCACTCGTTCAGCAACGCTGTTTTCATTCCCTGGATGGTTCTCGGAGGGGGGTTGCGAGTTGCAATTGCCCTCCCCAGAGCGTCCCAGACATGCTCTATAGGGTTAAGGTCTGGAGATCTGGCTGGCCAATCCATCCGGTGAATATCCTCACTCTCTAGAAATTCGTCGACCAGAAGAGCTCTATGTGACCTCGCGTTATCGTCCATTAAAATTAACTCAGGGCCAACTGTACCCCTGAAAAGGTGAACATAGGGCTCCAAGACCTCATCCCTATACTTCACACCAGTCACAGTGCCTCTTTCAAAGACATGGAGAGGTGTGCGTCCATCCAACATGATGCCTGCCCAGACCATTAAACCTCCTTCGCCATAATGGTCGATTTCGCGGTCATTGGAGGGTAGGTAGCGGGTCCCTGGTTCTCTCCATATGAACGTACGGCGAGAATCGGTGTTTAGGCTGAAACGGGACTCATCAGTGAAGAGAACGGTCGCCCATTGATCCATACTCCAATCTCTATGCTCTCTGCACCATGATAAACGGATTCTCCTGTTCGTAGAAGTGAGCGGGACGCAAGCAGCAGGTCTTCTTGCAAACAACCCTCTCTCATGAAGTCTTCTGGAAACAGTCACCCTCGATACACGGGTTCCTGTGGCTGCATACAAGTCACGAGAGAGCCGAGAAGCTGTAGCACTCCTGTTACGTCTCGCTATAATCGACAAATGGCGATCTTCTCTGGCCGCCGTGGCTCTTGGACGACCTTGCCCAGGCTTTCTCTCGATGGATCCGGTATCCTGGAACTGTTTCCATAAGTTACACACGACGCTGGTCATTAAATTGAGCTCTCTACAAATTTGGATCACTCTCAATTTTGATGCATACTTGCGGTGTTAAAATTAGACACAGATTTCGCACAATACAAGCAAGACTTTTACTTGACTGTGGATCTATACGATCTTTTATAAATGAAAATATTTCGCGCAAATTAAAGCTCCCAGTAATTAGAAAAGAGACTTTGTCAGTCTATACCTTTGGCGGTAAACAACCCATTCAGCAAACATTCGATGTTGTAAGTCTAAAATTGGAAAATAGAGAAAAGGAAAATTCTAATATTCAAATAGAACCACTTGTGACTGATCAAATAACAAGTTCAGAATTCCCCCCTGCAAACTTGAAATCGGAAATAATATTGTCAAAATTGAAAGATTTATAACTAGCTGATTCAGCTGAATTTAAAGGTGGTATAGACATTCTTATAGGAACTGACTATTACTATAGTATAGTAACGGGAAATTTGAAAAGATTAAACAAAACCCTTGTAGCCACTGAGATAATATTTGGATGGTGTGTACAGGGAAAAACTGATAGTGTTCTAGAATCTTTCTTAGCCCTAAACATTATAGTTGAAGAGAAATCAATTTCGGACCAATTACAAAAATTTTGGACGCTTGAAGGATTAGGGATTAATCCAGAAAATGAAACTGTTGATTCTACAAACGATGATATTTTGAAGAAATTCGAATCCGAAATTAAGTATGAAAATTCTCGTTACAAGGTAAAATTGCCCTGGAAGTCGGATCTAAAGTATAAATTACAGGATAACAGGGTGGTCGCGGAGAAACATTTTTCACGACTTAAACTCAGACTTTTTAATGATCCTGATCTTTTTAATTCATATAAATCTGTTTTAGATGACTATTTAGAACAAAATATTATAGAACCGGTACAGAATACTGATGAAGATGAAAACCAAATTAAATTCTATTTACCCCATAGGGAAGTTATTCGTAACGATAGAACAACTAGTAAACTCCGCATCGTCTTTGATGCTTCATTGCATCTTCCCAGTGAAATGTCTTTGAATGATTGCCTGCATGTTGGACCCAATTTGCTTCCTGACATGGTTCAACTATTGCTATCCTTTAGACTCCACCCAGTTGCTTTCACAGCAGATATAAAACAAGCCTTCCTCCAAATAGAAATTGATGAGGAGGATAGGGATGTTACAAGGTTTTTTTTTTCTCGCAGATGATCTAACCTTTGATTTGAAACCACCTGCGATTTATAGATTTACACGCGTATTGTTTGGAGTAAACAGTAGCCCCTTTCTTCTTGCAGCAGCAACTCGACACCATTTGAAACAGTATATCCTGAAACATACGAAATCCTAAACAACAGCGTATACGTAGATGATATATTGGTGGTCATTCAGACGTAGAACACGCATTTAAAACTTCTTTGGAATGCATTAATATTTTTAAAGATGCGAGAATGATTTTACATAAGTGGCAAACCAATTCAAAAATACTACAAAATTTGTGGATTAAGGAGGGTATCACTACAGAGGAAACTCAAAAGGACTTTGGTACAGCAAAACCTACCTTCAAAGTATTAGGGATGGCATGGGATAAAGATGAGGACATTCTTTATTTTGATATTGAAGACTTGACGACATTTCTGTCAAAAAGAGAAAATACTAAACGATTTCTTCTGCAAGTTATTGGCAGAATATTTGATTCCGTAGGTTTCTTGGGACCATTCGTATTGAAAGCAAAATGCTTGATACAAGAGATTTGGACGCGTTCATTGGACTGGGACGATAGATTACCAGATGATTTAAATTCCGCTTGGGAAAACTGGTGCAAGGAAATTTCTTGTTTAAAGGAATTCAAAATTCCAAGATATTATTTTTCGAGTCATTTAGACAACGTTGAAACAGTCGAATTGCACTGTTTTTCCGATGCAAGCAAGAAAGCATATGGCAGTGTTGCTTATTTACGCATAACTTACACTGACAATAGAATTCAATCTATCTTGGTGGCCTCCAAAACCAGAGTAGCACCTCTAAAAACATTAACATTACCCAGACTAGAATTGATGGGTGCTCTCCTTTCAGCCAGATTGAGTAACCATATCATCAAGACTTTGAGGATGAATCCCAGGTTTGAGATTCAAAGCAAGACTCATTTTTGGACTGATTCGAAAATCACCCTTTTCTGGATCAAAGGTGTGCCTAAGAAGTTTAAGCCCTTCGTGAAGAATCGCCTTGAAGAAATAAACAAATTGACATCACCAGTAAATTGGCATTTTTGTCCTGGCAAAGTAAACCCAGCAGATTTAGCCTCAAGAGTAGCCAATATTTCCATTTTGAGCGATTCGATTTGGTTAGAAGGACCACACTTTCTTAAGGTGTCTGAAGAAAACTGGCCAGAACAGGAAAATGAGAAGAAATTCGATGATGAAGACCTAGAATATCGGAAAACTAGCAATGAAGTATACCAGTTCGGGTGTGCAGTGGCCAACGACATACTTATCGACATTTCGAAATATAGCACTCTCAGAAGACTCTTAAGAGTTACAGCTTGGGTGAAGAGATTTTTGACAAATCTTAAAAACTCCGTTAAAAATCGTGGACCTTTGACAGCTGAAGAAATGCAGTTAGCTGAAGAGTTTTGGATTCGAAACACGCAAAAGGAATTCTTTAGTTCAGAAATTTCAGACTTGGAAAATGATCAAAAAGTAAAATCTGATTCGTCTGTCTGCTCATTAGTACCATTTTTAGACTCCAGGTAAGTACTTAGAGTAAAGGGCAGGCTCACCGAATCAGACCTCTCCTTTGATGAAAAACAACCGATCCTACTCCCTAAAACTTCGAGGTTCACGGAATTGTTGGTGAAAAGAGAACACGAAAAGGTAATGCATAGCGGTGTGTCCTTGACGCTAACAAAGATGAGAAAAAAATTTTGGGTTCCCAAGGGACAGCAATTAGTAAAAAAGATTATTGGCAAGTGCTTGATTTGCAGGAAGTATTCGGCAAAACCTGCTGACCAAATAACAGCCCCTTTACCCAAAGATCGAATATCTCAAACGCCTCCTTTTAACATTTGCGGCGTTGATTTCGCCGGACCGATTCATGTAAAAAATGAAACGGGAACAGTGAAGTCTTATATAGCACTTTTCACTTGCGCTGTCACCAGAGCGATACACTTAGAATTGGTGACAGCGATGTCGACTAAATGTTTTTTGCTGGCCTTTAGAATATTTGTGGCCAGAAGAGGAAATTGTTCCATCGTATACTCTGATAATGCGAAAGCATTTAAAAGGGCCAGTAGAGAACTGCAAAACATTTCCGAAATATTATTGAACCATGAGCTACGAGATTACCTTTCTTCACAGGGCATTACATGGAAATTAATTGCGGAACGATCCCCATGGTGGGGAGGGTTCTATAAACGTTTGGTAAGGTCAGTGAAAGATCCGTTGAGAAAAGTGCTAGGTCGTGCTTTATTGAACTTTGAAGAATTATCTACTGTTCTGGCAGAAGTAGAAGTAGTTGTGAACATGAGACCACTGACGTACTTTAACGATTGTTTAAACGAACCTTCGCCTTTAACACCGTCTCATTTCTTAAACTTTGGAAGAAATGAGAATGAATTTCCAATAAACTTCATAGAACTAGAAAATACATCTATAGAAGGTTTAACTCCAAGAAAGATGTGCCAAATACAACTTCTCAAACAAATCTGGAAGAAATGGAAGAATCAGTACTTACTGAATTTGAAAACTGCGTACCATTTCAAAACCACTGAATCCTCTAAGGATATGAAAATTGGGAAAGTTGTCCTGATTGACGGAACATCAAAGTCCAAACTCCTGTGGGACTTGAGTGTCAATCATGAATCGTTTACGGGAAGAGATGGACATGTTCGGGCTTGTATGGTGAAAACCTCAAAGGGACTGTTTAGAAGAAAGCCCATACAACTTTTGTACCCACTCGAAGTGAACGAACTTTAGACTTTTAGACTTTGTTCCAGCATTTATTTAATCAGAACAATTTTTGAACTTTTGAGTATTTAGTAATTTATTTATTTAGTTGATTAATTTGTCTTATTTGTGTTTTGATCTTAGTAGATATTCAAGAACATTTTTTAATTTGTAAGAATTTGTAATAGTAAGTAATTGTAAGTATTTTCATTATTTTAGATTTGATTGTTATTCTTCTTCTTTATTTAGTGAACTTAAAATTTAGTTTGTTGATTTAACTTCTCTTAATTTTAAAATTTTAATTTACAATTTGCATATTTGATTATAATGATTCATTTTTGATTATTTGATTTGAATTTAACATTCATGTGTTAAATATTTAGAACTGAAATTTGACTAACTGAACGACACTGTAGATTTGTATGGATGTATATAAATAAAGGGTGAACTCGTGGAGTTCAGGTGGGGAGTGTGGCGAAATGTGTGACGTCGATTGCAGCGCCCCCCCCCCGTGTTTAGAATTTGAGCAGTTGAATCTGCGACTCCGCCATGTAAACATGGCTCTTAGATTAGTGGCATTTTGTAGACCTTTAAGTGTTGTACATTTGTAAATAAATTCAGTATCGTTTGTAGACCTCTTGTTAGAATATTGATTTCATCCATCGATGCAACCTTGACCTTAGACTATTTAGATACCCGTTTGATTCGAACATTTTTCTATAACTTTTGTCAAATGTTCTAGTAATCTTAAAGGCTTCAACGCTCCATTTGATAAAACTGTTTTGCAAATCAGGCGCATCGGTAATCTGTTGTTTGTAGGCAACTGAATAATGCCATAGTTCAAATATTCGATACTACACTATCTGGCCAAAAGTATCCGGACACTCAGTGAAACGGACTCAGAGAGTCCTGAGGCATGTATTAATATGACGTTGGTCCTCCTTGTGCATCGATGACAGCCTGCACACGTCTGGGGAGACTTTCCACCAGTTTTTGATAGGTGTCCATAGGAATTGACTTCCAGGCGTCCATCACAGCTGGAGTGAGTGCTGGCAGTGAGGATAGTCGATTTGGCTGGCTACGTAATCTGTGTTCTTATTCGTCCCAAAGATGTTTAATGGGATTTAGATCGGGGCTCTGAGAATGCCAGTACAGTTTTTGAACACCCTTTCGTCAAACCATTCCTGCGCAAGTCTCCATATATGAATAGAGCAGTTATCCTGCTGGAAGAGAAATGGGCCTTCCCAAATATTACCATAGAATTGGGAGAGCACCATTGTCCAGAATATCCACATACATCTCAGAGTTCATGTTTCCAACCACAGGAACTAAGAAACCAAGACCAAACCAAGAAAAACACCCCCACACCATGATGCTGCCACCACCAAACTTAACAGTCGGCACAATGCAGTCACTTAAGAAGCGCTCGCCGTACATCCGCCACACCCTGACGCATCCATCGGACTGCCAGATCGTAAAGCGAAATTCATCACTCCAAAGAACATTTTCCCACATGTCCACAATCCAATGACCTTGAGCTTTGCATCACTGCAATCGACGCTTCGCATTCTGGGGAGTGATGTTCAGCTTATGAGCAGCTGAACGACCATGGAATCCCAGGTTTTTTAACTCTCGACGAACAGTCCTGCTGCTAGCACTAACGCCTGATGAACTTCAATCAACTTCTTCAACTCCTGGGTGATTTCAATCAACGAGGACTTACGACTTTGTTTCACTACCCTTTACAGAGTTCTACGGCTGCGTTCACTAATTTATTTCGGCCTGCCACTTCGTTTTCCTGCAGTTTCACTGCCTCGACGTTTTCACTTCACAATTACATCACTCACAATGGATTTTGGCTTCTGTAGAATGTCCGAAATTTCACGAACTGATTTCCCACAAAGGTGGTATCCCACTCTAATGTCACGATCAAAGTCACTAAGCTACTTTGACTTACTCATTGTCTCACAAATGCATAAATATGACCTGATAAACCACTACCAACACTTTTATAGCTATCGGTTACGCATCAAATTACGTCACCTGCCAGATCCACTTCTTTAGGGGGGTGTCCGGATACTTTTGGCCAGATAGTGTATATTAGTGCCGTTTACATGTGCCAAAAACCCGGGTAAAAGCAGGGTCGTTTCTTACTTTTTCCCTACGATAGGGAAAAATGCAGGGTGGATTTTCGACCCTGCTTCGACCCAGGATAAAACCCGCTAATTACCCATGATGCAGTTCGAAGCTGGGAGTAAATAACATGGCGGGTTTGAACTTGTGTGAATCCATGAAAATGCAGCTAAATGATCGATGGAAGGATCTGAAACCCCTTAACGATCGCATAATTTTCAAGAAAACAGTAGAAAAGTGCCTATTTTCTTCCGGAGGATTTCATTTATTTCTGCCCATCTAGTTAAAAAAAAAAAAAAAACCATCCCCAATTACATTATAAATAGAATGGTACTGCCATCTGGTATGTAAAATAAGAAATAAAATTTCATTTCAACAAAATTTCAATAACATTTTCATTTATAGTGTTATGGTAAAATTAATAAATTTAATAAGTATAATCAATAATTAAACGTAACATTAAAATTTATTTATAAATTAATTATTTTAGAATTCACAGATAAAAATTTATTTATATCTATTTATGATTTTTTTATTTATACATGACTAAAAATTACTGAAACAAAATTGAAATCAAAATTACATTTTGATTTTATAAAAGGATTTATTAAAACAATAAGTGTAAAACACCGTACTTGGTCCAAGGACGCAATATCAGATATTCACAAGTTTTCCGAGCGTTTTATTTTCTTTTTCAATCTCCCAGTATGGAGTAGTCGATATTGCAAAAAAAATATCCTTTTTTGGGTTCCACATGCAGTGAGGGTGTTGACTCGGTTTCACAAGATTCTTTTCAAATTGAACATCAAAACTTTAAACAAACATTTTTTTATTTAAATTTAACAAATTCATCAGAACATCAAAGCACTATTACAACCTCTTCTCACCGAGTACCTCGTATATCTCAAAACTCAGCAAAATCTATCGAAGTTGCCAAACCGTACTTGTAACGTAACAAAAAAATAAAATGAAAACCAAGCATGCAAATGACATTACGTCACACTGAAAAATAGTAATTTATATGAATGCCGGCACGTGGGATAAAATATAATAATTATCACACAATATTGGTGAAACTTGCAAAACTCAACTTTTCTCGCGGGCACGTTTCCTGGACGTTACAATAAGTATCTTACAATTAATCTTATAATTTAAAAAGATGCACCTATCGATTCGAAAATTTTCTTTCCAGTCTTTATTACTTCAGGAATTTAAAACAATTTCTTCCCACCAAACAGAGCTTCGTAATTTTGCCCACATTCTTTGTTGTGGAAAAACTAAATTTAGCGATGAAGCCATAGATCGTACGATTATATCTAATATCCGCATCAATCTTCTAGTTCTTATATTCCTTTTTTCCTATCTATTTTCTAAATTTATTTTTAAAAACAACAGAAAACAATCGTAAACGTTCTATAATTATCAACAGCTACTGACATGTGCTGCATTTAAATAACAAATAGACGCAGACGTAATTGTGTTTTAGAAGAGGAGTGCATTGGTCGTGTCGACTTTATCTCCTGTAAGCAAGATATATGTAATCAAGGTGGGAGTGCTGAGTAGTTAAAAATTTAAGTAATGAATTAAAATATTAAGGTAAGAATAACGCGGGTAAAAGAAAAAAAATAATAGTAAAGTTAAATTAAAACAAAAAAGTTAATTTTAACAGAAAAAATATAGAGTTACAAGTTAAGAAAATTTAGAAGAAAAATTAGATAAGACTAATGATCCACGGAAAACAAAAAAGTAATAATATTAAGAGGCCCAGAAAAGCAGATATCATACGAATACAAAAAATATTTTTGTAAGTTTTTCAATCTTTTTGGATTTTTAAAGTTTTATGATTTTTTTGTTGTTGTTATTTTTAAAATTTAAGAATACGAGGTCAAAAGAACAGCAATTGGAAAAAAAAAGGCCTTCCCCAGGACCATACACTTCGTAACGAGATAAATGCGGAGTTCGAAGATGGAAAGCTAAAAATAGCAATACAGTGAATTTGGAAAAGTATGACACCGGCTGGGATCGAACCCATAACGTGATTTACAAGGAATGATGGTGTATGAGGATCAATTCCGCCGAATCATGTGACGGCCTTTACTTCCGGTAAGACGGGTAAAAGCAGGGTGAAAATGTGGTCCCATGTAAACGGGCTTCGAAGGTTTTCCCTATTAGCGGGTAAATCCCGGGTATTATTGTTGTGCATGTAAACGCAGCTATTGTCTACCTTTTTTCTTAGGTTTAGCCATGATATTATACGTAAAATGGCAAAATACAAACACTCTTAGATAGTAATGAAACTAATAAACTGAGTTTTTTTCCTTTGCTAAGCATTATATATATACTGCTAGCATTATCTAAGCATTATATATCTAATGTATTTCATATTAAATTGTCAAATATCAAACTACATTTATCAGGCAATAATTTATTTATATTTTTCTTTGCAAATAGTTTCTATATAATAAATCCCAAATTCTTTTCCACAGCACTATTTCGATATCGCTCCTTGCTGTTGGTATCTATTGCTGAATGATGTTTTCGTAGTAATCATGATTCAACATATTTTGTAGGGTCGAAACGCGTGAGAGGTCGTCCCGCAACTCTAATGAATAATTATACTGAAATATTTTTGTCAACAAAGAAGCTCTATTTGGGTTAACAATCAAATTCATTTGTAAAATTCCACGCTCGCATTCACTTGAAGATACTAGAATAGTTGACATACTTTTTAAAGGTTATGGCTTTTCTGACACTTTTTTTTCTCAAAAAGATTTCTCTCTTATTCAATTTAAATTTAGTAGACAGTTCTCGCATTTCAATCTCTCCAAATGTTAATTGCAAAGCAATATCATCAGGCCATAATTTCATAACAAGTATTTTAGCCGCTCGTACTAAATCAGCATTTTCACTATCAAGCAATTTATATTCCGATGAATTTTTCTAAGTCTTATAAAATTCTTCTGGATTGTTGAGAAGGTCATTTTTACAACCTTTTTCATGAAGTTTAACTCCATGAAAACCTAAAATTTTGACCGCTCTGACAGAATATCTGTTGTATGATCCAGGAGTCTGAACTTTCTTCAAAAACCTGTACTAGAGGTTTCCATTTCTTCATTCAAGATCCTTATACAAGTCAAGATCAAGATCTTGTAAATCCAAGCTTGATTCACCGAATTCTTGAAGCTTATCACATATATTAGACGCAAATCTAGGATAAATTCTGTTGTTGTAATTTTTTTTTTCTAATCCTTCATATGTACAACTTAATTTAGCGTCTCTCGTAAAATCAGTCTCCGCATATTGAAAAATTTTCCCCAAAGTCTCATAGTTTTTTCAAACTGCAGAAATTTTTCGAAAACTTGATGCAACCCATCGCTTAAAATTCGACCCTTGATGCTTAAAATTCGACCAGTTCTAGTTGAATCCAGCAATTTCGCACACTATTTTAGTCATCTAGCATTTTCCCCAGATGCGTTGTACAATACAAGCTTATCAAAAAATGATTTGAATCTATCAGTACTGGAAACAGATGTAACGGCATCATTAACCTGATAGTTCGAGTCTGTGATTAACGCAGTGCCAAACTATCAAAGATGGAAATCGACGTGTCATTTATTTGGTTACTCCATTCTTCTTACCCATTAGAACTGCTGCACCGTCACATGTAATACTTACTGAATTATCATTTTATAAATTTTGTGGCATTCCTCGTGTCTCAAGACATTCGAAAAGGGAATTAAAAATACCTTTTGCTGTTACGCTTTCAAGTTCAGCTAAATCTAGAAGTGATGGTCAACAGGATCTCTACTCCATCCTCTGGCCAATGCCCAGGATTGTCGCTAATCATGCCTTACTGTTCGCCAAATATCAACACTTGCCCCAAGAAAAAGCTTTCATTGATGGAATAGGTGTCTATCTGTCGATGATGCGTGTTTAATACAACAGCAGGGAGGAAATATAGGTACAATTGGTGAAAAATACAGGATAAAGGGTAATGCCGAAGATGCTCAGGGCTATAAATAAGAATCGTCTCCATTTAAACATATCTGGATCTTGACCGACAGCAAGAGTGCCATTCAACGTCTCATGAAATGGCCACTTATCACTGATAAAACAAGTACCGACATTCTCTTCCTCCTTTCTGGCATTGCAGTCTTTTAATAACTTTTCAGTGGGTCCCGTCCCATGTGGGTTTGTTCGGCAACGATCAGGCTGACTGTAACTTGGATTTTGTAGGAGTAAAACACGGGACCATTTCTATTACAGAGATCTCGGGTAGTTCGGTATTCGGAAATAGGTTCTGAAGTATAGGAAGAGTTCAAGGACGGTAACTTTTCTATAGCAGTAAATTGTTCAAATACGGAAAACAGTTATGCACGGCACAATAGACTGTAGCACAAGAATTGTTCAGCACACGGAACCTTTCGATAAAGGAGAGATATCAGTTCGTTGATGGGAAGAGAAAATTCTCAAGGAAGGAGGAGGCCAAAATTTTGGTAGGATAGTATCGGTGAACTGGAATGCAGATTCAAGATCAGAACTGCAGCAGTCCTAAACGTCTTGCAGAAAAAAAAGCAAAGGTGCTAGATGATGGTTCCTCAGTCCTTCGGGTGAATAATAACGGACTCAATTTCGGCCAAATCGTTACAGGATCGTAGTGGAGTAGGCTGTATACAATAGCATCAGGCAATCACTGTCAACTTGTCGGCTGGGAAGGCGTATATTATAACTAGTAGACTAAACATGAAATCAAGGTTTTTGTAAAATTAAAAAAAACTTTTTATTTTGGATCAGCAATCATTGAGCCACTCTTGAGTACAAAGTAAAAAATACAGTGACCACCGCTTATAGTGATCAGTGGTTATAAGAATCAACCGTTTATAAGAATCAATATCGCAAAAACAAAAACAAATGTATTATTTCCATGTCAAAATTTTCGCTTTAAAGAATCAATCCACCGGTTTTAAGAATCAGCTTACACTCTTCGCCTTCCTTTCATTTTTCCAAAAAAAACCCACTTAAACCCTCAAAAGACACGAAGTTCTTTCTTTATCTTTTTTGTTAACGAAAGACTGATAAGATGGGATGGAATACAGTCGTAAAATGCATCCCTTTCATTGTTAGACATAACATAATAGTTTCCCTTTAAACGCTTTAGCACATCACTGTCCTATTAGCTTGACCCGTGGGAATCTTTACCTGTCCGGGTCCGATTTCACTTTTCTACACTGGCAAACAAAGGCAGGGACTCTTTTTTCCCACCTCCCGCATCCTGGTTGCGGCTTCCTGGACCCTGAAACACATAAATCTTCGGCCAAATGTCCACTATGACTTAGGCAAACGTAACATTAGTAGATTCAGCACGTTATCAAACCGTGAAACGTAAGCTAGAAGGTAAATCTTCGTCTGAGACTATTGGTATTGAAAGAGGTATAAACAGCCTCCTGAAAACTCCATTACGTCAAACTACCATAGAAAACTTTTACTTGCTCCCTTCCTGTTGGTTAAATGTTAAAACTGTTAAGCAGGTATGTTGTAACAAATATTGGATTTTTTTCTTCTCTTACTACAATTATGTGTATCTACTTATAAGTCTAGAAATTAAGTTGTATTTTTAAAATTATAAAAAATAATTTTAACAAAAGATAATTAACGTAAATTAAAGAGTATTTTATGGTAAATTATCTCATATATGTATATATAGGTGTGTGTGTGCTTGTCCAAAAACCTAAATTTTGGCTATAAGAATCAACCGCTTATAAGAATCAAAAACAGTAATAACAAACGTGATTCTTATAAGCGGAAATCACTGTATATTCAAGAAATTGAAGGTGAGCTAAAAAAATGTGACCGTTTCGTCAAAATTAGTCAGAAGAATAATTCACAAACATTTCAAGTTCAACATCTATAAAGGAGCCGGTTAATTCCCAATATACGGTGCCCCTTGTATTTCACTGCATTGGAACCGCCATCTTGGTTCCGTCTCCCGTCGCCAATTTGGCGATGGGAGACGGAACCAAGATGGCGGTTCCAATGCAGTGAAATAATATAAATGACAACATGCAGAATTTTCATTGAAAATTTATCCAGAAAAATAAGGGCAGTCGATTTTATTTTTTTAAAATTTTTTGTCGCCCAAGCAGAACGCGTATTTTTGGAACGGGAAAGTCCGAAAAGTCCCCAAAATATGCATTTTTTAAACTGTACGACCAAAATAAAGCACAAAAACACACAAATACAAAAAATGAAAGCTGAAAAAGTAATGAGAAATTTGTTATGTGTGGGGGGGCTGCCGCCCCCCCCCAACCCCCCACTAAAATAAGTCAGTATATTGCAAATAATTCATTTAAATAAATATAAAATACATCTTGGTTAAATATATCAGCAAGTAAAAAAATAAAAGTTCTGCATGTTGTCATTTATATTATTTCATGTTAAAATTTAAAAAAAAAAACCACTTACCGGTTATTCACTTTCGGTTTAGCTTCTTTTACGTTTTGTTGATTTTTCGGTGTTTTTGGATACCCCCAATTCGTCTGTAATCCAAGAACACGGCGTTTTTTTTACCCATAAATAAGTTAATTTTAAAACCGTAATTAAATCCAATTTACTCGCTTCGAACCGGGAACCACATCTAATGGATCTTTTAACGCAATGTTGAGATCTTTCCTCTCAGTTATAGTCATTTGCAAATTACAATTAAGACAATAAGTATTAGCTATTAACTCAACATAAATACAATAATCTATAACCCTTCTCGGTACTTACGTATTATAGCTGAAGCTTGGCAGCCTTTAACCCTTGGCGTAATATCTGCTCGCCAACACCTAACTTCACAGTGGCAACCTATTTCCTGCCCGGAAATTATAAACAACATTTCGAGCAGAAGCATGTTAAAATAATACAAATGTGTGGAAAACGTGGTTACTCCCAAGCTCTACGTGCCCAATAAGATTTTTTTTTAATTAAATACAAATTTTAAGGGGGTTAAAAAGAGCTTAACCCCCTGCCCCCCTCTAAAAACACCCACTGTATCTTTGGAACCATAGGGCCTAGGAAGTTGAAATTTCGTATACTGGTTCCCCATAATCCCTAGGTGCACTCTAAGAAATCTTTTTTTGGAAACTGTAAATTTTAAGGGGGTTAAAAAGAGCCTAACCCCCTGCCCCCCTCTAAAAACACCCACTGTATATTTGGAACCATAGGGCCTAGGAAGTTGAAATTTCGTATACTGGTTCCCCATAATCCCTAGGTGACTTCTAAGAAATCTTTTTTTGGAAACTGTAAATTTTAAGGGGGTTAAAAAGAGCTTAACCCCCTGCCCCCCTCTAAAAACACCCACTGTATATTTGGAACCATAGGGCCTAGGAAGTTGAAATTTCGTATAGTGGTTCCCCATAATCCCTAGGTGACTTCTAAGAAATCTTTTTTTAGGAAACTGTAAATTTTAAGGGGGTTAAAAAGAGCTTAACCCCCTGCCCCCTCTAAAAACACCCACTCTATCTCTGGAACCACAAGGCCTAGAAAGCTGAAATTTCCTATGGTGGTTCCTCTTAAGCTCTAGGTGCATACCAATAAATCATTTTGAAAGCTCGAAATTTAAGGGGCTTTGCCCCCTCTCCCCTCCCCCATAAAATCCTACTGTATCTCTGGAACCATAAGGCCTAGGAAGCTGAAATTTTGTATGGTGGTTCCTCTTAAGCCCTAGGGGCACACCTATAAATATCTTTTTAAAGCTCAAATTTTAAGGGGTTTAGCCCCCCCCCCCCAAAAAAAAATAATAAATAAACCCACTGTATCTCTGAAATCATAAAGCCTGGGAATCTGAAATTTGGTTGGTTGGTTTCCCTTAAGCCCTAGGTGCACACCAATAAATTTTTTTTTAAAGTTCAAATTTTAAGGGGTTTAGCCCCCCCCCCAAAAAAAAAAGAAACTCACGGTATCTCTGGAACCATAAGGCCTGGGATGCTGAAATTTGGTTGGTTGGTTCGTTTTCCTTAAGCCCTAGGTGCACACCAATAATTTTTTCCTTTTTTAGTTCAAATTTTAAGGGGTTTAGCCCCCCCCCCCAAAAAAAAGAAATAAACCCACTGTATCTCTGTAACCATAAGGCCTGGAAGCTGAAATTTTTGTTGGTTGGTTTTCCTTGAGCCCTAGGTGCACACCAATAAATCTTTTTTTACATTCAAATTTTAAGGGGTTTAGTTCCCCCTCCCCCCCAAAAAATCCTACTGTATCTCTGGAACCATAAGGCCTAGGAAGCTGAAATTTTGTATGGTGGTTCCTCTTAAGCCCTAGGGGCACACCTATAAATATCTTTTTAAAGCTCAAATTTTAAGGGGTTTAGCCCCCCCCCCCAAAAAAAAAATAAATAAACCCACTGTATCTCTGAAATCATAAAGCCTGGGAATCTGAAATTTGGTTGGTTGGTTTCCCTTAAGCCCTAGGTGCACACCAATAATTTTTTTTTAAAGTTCAAATTTTAAGGGGTTTAGCCCCCCCCCCAAAAAAAAAGAAACTCACGGTATCTCTGGAACCATAAGGCCTGGGATGCTGAAATTTGGTTGGTTGGTTCGTTTTCCTTAAGCCCTAGGTGCACACCAATAATTTTTTCCTTTTTTAGTTCAAATTTTAAGGGGTTTAGCCCCCCCCCCCAAAAAAAAAGAAATAAACCCACTGTATCTCTGTAACCATAAGGCCTGGAAGCTGAAATTTTTGTTGGTTGGTTTTCCTTGAGCCCTAGGTGCACACCAATAAATCTTTTTTTACATTCAAATTTTAAGGGGTTTAGTTCCCCCTCCCCCCCAAAAAATCCCACTGTATCTCTGGAACAATAAGGCCGAAGAAGTTGAAATTTTGCATGGCGTTTCCTCTTAGGCTCTAGGTGCTGGCCAAGAAAGATGTTTAACAAGCAACTTTTTAGGAGGTTGTAAAGTGGTTTTAAATCCCCAAAATAAAAAATGAAATATCCAAAACTCGTATTTAAATTCGGATCACTGTCGTTAAATTCTGCGATGAACTCCTTATGAGAAATGACCCCACCTTACTGCTAAAGTTAATTGAAATTAAATGAACCAAATGACATAATTCATGGCACTCATGTAATTTGTGGCGAAGCACGTGTATGAAATATACGAAAGCAGTTATTAAACATACATCAACATTTTGAGCAGCAGCATGTTTAAAAAAGTATTTGGAAAACACATGGAAAAGTTTAAAAAAAATAAGCAGCTGGAGAACATGATTTCGCTATAGATGATTTTAGATCTAATTAAAAATTTCATATTAAAGACAAAATAGGAACACACTCTTAGACAAACAAAAGCGACGCGCCAAGAAGGGGTAATGCAAATTAGACACAAATTGATATGCATACAGGTTTCGACGGAAAACGCAAATATTTAAAGTTTGGCAATCGGGATTTTAAAGTAATGGCAATCGGGAACCGTAAAACCAGTTTTCCTTCTGAATTCTGACTGTTTTGCCGCAATCTTTAATATTACATCGCCAGCTACTGGTCGATTAAAATAGGCATGCATGTTGTGAAAGTTAGGGCATACACGCTGACTAGGCAAAATTCCACGGATCTGGAAAAAAAACACTGCATCTTCTTCCTTTTGGCCTATATTACACTATCAAAGTTCTTTGACAAAGATATTTTTTAAAAGTTATTTGTATCTTTTATAACAGTTATACACAAAAGAAATGCTATAACCTCAAAATACCCCTATTACACTATCAAAGTTCTTTGACAAAGATCTTTTATAAAAGTTATTTCTATCTAAGGGGGCTAAATCCTTTAAAATTCGAGCTCTTAAAAAAGATTTATTGGTGTGTACCTAGGGCTTAAGGGGAAGTACCATACAAAATTTCAGCTTCCTAGACCCTATGGTTTCAGAGATACAGTGGGATTTTCTAGGGGGGAGGGGGTTAAACCCCTTAAAATTCGAGCTCTTAAAAAATATTTATTGGTGTGTACCTAGGACTTAAGGGGAACCACCATGCAAAATTTCAGCTTTCTAGGCCTTATGGTTCCAGAGATACTAAGGGGGGTTAAGCCACTTTTAACCCCCTTAAAATTTGTATTTTTCAAAAAGATTTTTTAGTGGGCACCTAGGGCTTAAGGGGAACCACCATACGAAATTTCAACTTCCTGGGTCCTATGGTTTCAGAGATACAATGGGTTTTTTTTTCAGTGGGGAGGGGGTTAAGCCCCTTTTAAACCCCTTAATATTTGTACTTTTTAAAAATATTTCTTAGTGGGCATCTAGAGCTTAAGAGTAACCACCATGCAAAATTTCATCATCCTAAGACTTTTCCTTTGAAAGATTTGCGTTTTTAACATACTCATTTTGAATATTTTTCGTGTATTTCTGTTTTGTCATTAGTGCGCAATTTTTAATTAGAGCTAAAACTATTTCGAATCGAAATCTTGTTCTTTATCTGCCGCGTTTTCCACACATTTGTATTTTTTTAACATGCTGTTGCTCGAAATGTTGTTTATAACATTCGGGCACCGAAATCTTTTATAAAACTTTGACGAAGAACCCAACTTTTATAAAAGTTATCTTTTATCAAAGTTGAGGTATTACACTGTCATATTTCTCGTCAAACTTCTTTTATAAAAGATCTTTGTCAAATAACTTTCATAACCTAAAAAAATAAAGAAAATCTTCAAAACGAAACTTAGAACGGGAGCGAATAGCAATGAATGGCGAAAACAATACTATCAACAAGGATGGGGCGCATAATTGGCGCTTTATTGCCGCTTTTTCGCCAAACCGCAAAGCTTCAGCTATAATACGTAAGTACCTAGTTCTCTTACCCGCATTTTGTAAATCCCGAAAAAAATCCAAATCAACCCTCCCATTCGTAAAAGAAGCCATACCTCGCAAATAAAAGTACGTCCGAGCGCTGGAACTGCAATCCCGAAAAGAACATTCAACGGTTTAATTTTTTGAAACAGGCGCGTTATATAAAATCCAGATAACCCTCGTTTACAAGTAAATCACAAGCTCTGATTGGCTGCTAATTATTCAAATCGGAAGCTATACTAAACGGAACTATACTATCGGAAGCTTTAACTTAAAAGTATTTAACAACACAAACCACATTTGGCATTTTATCGTCAACTTGGCAAAAATCTAAAAAACATCGCCAAAAAAATATCGCCATCTTATTGAAATCGAGAGCAATAAATGGTTACCTTAAAAGCATTTTACAAACACAAACCACATTTGGCGTTTCATCGCCAAATTGGCAAAAATCTAAAAAATCTAAAAAACTTATCGCCAAGCTGCGGCACCGTGTATTGGGAATGAGCCAAGGAGCCCCCCGAAGCAGAATTTGGCATAGCCAAATCTGATGGGGTGCTTAGTTGCTAAAATATCAAGAGACAACTATCTCTATAAAAAAAAATGGCTCACTGACTATCTTATTTTTAAACCATTGGACAGGAGCGCACAAGAGAAGCTAGGGTTGCAACAACGTAAAGTATTGCCAAATGGGAACGCAGGACAGTAAGGCGCTACCGATAGTACTGACGGGAAAAGCTTCCGGGAATAAGCCAACGACTCCTTCAAGAGAGATCTCTTTAGGGGGTGTTGAATAAGCGCGTAGGCCGAACAGCCGGTAGGTTGAAAACGGCGACTCACCGCCAAAAAAATGGCCCTAAACCTTCGTCAAATAGGAGTGCAGGAGAGCGCCGGCTGCATAACTGGAGCTGATTGGCCTAGCCACAGCTGACGTAAAAAGACGCCTAATTTGATTGGACGTTACTCCCTCACAAGAGAGGAGAAATTGAAGATTCCCACGGCCCGCTCTGACTTCATAAACAGAAATGCGCCGACTGATCTTTACGGGGAAAAGGAGACACAATGTCTACACTCATTGTCCAGGACGGCGATTTAAGAAGCAAATAGTACGACCCACGGAGGGAAAATATCCGGTCATTTTTAAAAGGACGGTATAGTACTATAGAATCGAATTATATTGATAAAAGAAACTGCAGTTCCAAGGAAATGTAACTAATTTTTAAGAGGGTTCCCAGACAAAAATCCAGCTGAAGCAATTTACAGATGCTATCAATAGAAAACGAAATGGTGCAGGGCATAGCTTTAGAGACCTCCCACGTATTGGGGAATATCTAAAAATTAAGCTCTTCTATTTAACCAGCTAAAATGCTTATAGCTAAAGTTGCAGAAGTTAACGTTAAGGAATTAAAGCGATTAAATTGTTTTACATTTAACAGTTACCTGCATTTAACGTTAGTATTATTAACAAGAAGACTATAACGAAAATCCTCGTTATACTGACCTACTAGCAAATGAGGGCTGTTTAGAGGAATCGCCACTGGTTTGAAGTCCTCTCTGCATCGGAGGCTCAATCTGTTTTTAAGATAAGGCTGTAAAGTGTTTGGAGAGAGCCTAACGCTTATCACTGGTATCCGGTCAAGTGCCCTGGTCTGGCCTTGCTCTTTAGAGGTCCGAGATCAATACAGTCTGCCCTGGAGTGACCATACGAAAGTATGTGCTTCGAAAACTCTACGAAGGTCTTTCCCCCTTGTTCCTGTTCTGCTGCTCCTGCGAATTCTTCCCACATTGTGTACTGTTTAGGTATCTCCGTCAGCATGGTTGCAGAAGATCAGGTTACTGCTGCCTCCCTTTCGCTCACGTGACAGAGCCTTATGGACCTGGTCCACCATTTTCTAGTCCAGGTGGCTTAGCTACAACAACTAATACGTAGATGCATGTTTAAAATCTCGAACCGAGTCTTTTTTTTTTTTCTAAACAGATTTTATCTCTAAGGTGTTATTGTTATCACGTTGACATATTTGCATTTCTGCCGCTTTCAAGTTTGCCAAAATTTCGAATAAAAAAAGTAATATTACAAAGCTTTGGAGGCGTTTAACAGGGGCAGAAAATAATGAATCTAATCAATAACGTCTTTGTGCGTATTTAAAATCTCGAGCCGAGTGTTTGGGGGCTCTTGTGAGGAAGTGGGTACCCCTTTTGACGTTGTTGATTAATGCGCATGGTGGACATAACACAAACGTAAATCCTAAGAATTCAAAAATATAATTTATTTGGCGAGATCCTCGTTTACTCAAATAAGGTGTTATAACTGAAATTATGAGTGAAATTTCGTGTGCTAGTAAGGTTCTAATTTAAGCAATATGCAGCATCATAAACCCATTATTACATAATTTATTTAATAATGTAATTTTCTATTCTTTATCAAAGTTTTGTAGTTTTGTTCTTAGTCAGTTTTGAAAATTTCCCGAACCGCGCCATGGGTTAGGGCCTGTTCACCTAGCAGTCCGTTAGTGTAAGCGTTAAATTTTAACCAATCATATAGCTGAGCGCTATGGCATCATCCGTTGACTCACGTATCATCATCCGCGAACACTTCGTTGACTTTTTCGCTTACAACGGACTGCTATGTGAACAGGCCTTTGCCCGCTTTTTTGCAATTACCTTTTTTGTAGTTTTTTTTAAAATGTAAAATCTCTGGGGCTTTTTTAGCCAGTAAAAATGTGCCCCTTTTTTTTTTGAAAATTTTCTGTACCAGGTCTTAAGAAATTTTTTCTACGTTAATAATCCACGGTAGTTTCTTCTAACGAAAATACCGCGGATTATTAACGTAGGATTACTTATCGTTGTTTACCTCTTTTGTATGTATACAGTCGAATCCGGTTAATTGAACCACCGGTTAGTCGGGCCAGCCGCTTATTCGGACCGAATCCTAAAGAACCGAAACAAATCCTGTTGTATAAGCCTAATAGGGCATGTTCATGTAATCGGTCCAGCCGGTTATTACGACCAAAATGATTGCGTCCCGATGTGGTCCGATTAACCGGAATGAACTGTATATGTATGTACGTGTTATGTATCTATCTATCTATCTATCTATCTATCTATCTATATATATATATATATATATATATATATATATATAATATATAATATACGAAAATGAAAATTTGTCTGTCTACAGTTGTATAGAAATCCACAGTTTAGGAGCAACGATCGTGAAATTTTACATACAGGCGTCTTTAAAAACATCCGAGGGACTTAAGAACTTCCAAAATCGAAATTAATTACCGTTAATTTCTAATTAATAAAAAACCAACAATTTTTTAAACTAAATGTAAGCTGTTACACTAGACGTGCAGTAGATGGCGCCACTATTTTGAACTTTTAGTATTATACGACGATCAATGTATACAAATGATGTAAGAAAAAGAAAAATATATATTTAAAAAAAATCGTAAGGTATATTTTTATAGACAAAATAATGTAGAAGAAAATATTCAAATTAAATCTAATAGGACATACTAAAGAATATAGTACAGTTAACATAGTACAGTTTGAGGAATATATCTTTTACTGTATTTTATTTTATTTTTGGATAATGTCCAATCATCTGCCGCATTAGCAAGAAAAAAAAATATTTTTTTTGATCTATTTCATTGTTATGTGACGATAAATATATTTAAAGTACCAGAAAAAGAAATCACGTGATCAGCGTTTAATAAATTAAATTCTAAATTTTAATCTTTAAAAATTCACCAAAAAATCAGAAAATGGAGGTAAAGATTCGAAAAAGATTTCATTTTAAAGGAATTTTTATGGTTTTTTTCGTGATATAAATTTTATAACCCTCAAATTATTATTTTAAATGCAAACTTAAAAAGTTCCTAAAACAGCTTAAAAATTTAATTAAAGAAATCTAAGAAGAATTTTTCAAAAATCTATCTAGTGCACCCCTACACTATAAGAAGAATCGCCATGCAAAATTTCTGCCCTTTAGGTCCAGCGGTTTGGTCTGTACGTTGTATGTCAGTCAGTTACGGAACTGTTTTATATATACAGATAATTATTACTATCATTATATCGTAACGTTAACTTCTTGCGCACGCATTATTTTCCTATGTTTTTTTTTATTATTATCTTTATAATAGCGTAATTTTCATATGATTTTAAACAACAATCGTTTTTAACTGGCATTCAATTGGCTGTTAAAACTTCATATTTACACCCTATTTAAAAGAAGTAGGGTGTAAATTTTTCAAAGAGAATGTTTCAACATCCAACTTCAAAGAAGTAGGGTGTAAATTGTAGGGTAGAAAGTTGGTGAAATGAAAATGTTGTGCAATGTATTTAATTTCTCGATTAAAAGTAGTAATTTTCTAAAAATTAATTTATTTCGCTTGAAAAGCTAAATATTTTATGCACGCGGTTTATATTATTATTGCTATCTTTATATCGTAACGTTAACTTCATGCGCGAGCATTATTTCCTTATGCTTTTTTCATTATTATCTTTATAATAGCTTTATTTTCTTAAGTTTTTAAACAAGTATCGTTTTTTTCATATTATGTTGGTTTTTTATTAATTAAAAATAAAGGGTAATTAATTTTGTTTACGGAAGTTCTTATTATCTTTATTTTCATATGCTTTTTCATTTACGAATTTTTCAAATGTTGGTTAAAAAACTTTTGTGTAATTTATACATTTGTGGGAGTTTAATTATTGAAATTAATAAATTTATATTTCTGGAGAAAATGTTTCAGTTTTTAGTAGTACTATGATGAAAGGCTGAATCTACCAAAATTCTGAGGAGTTTATTATGGAGAGAAAAGGAATTTAATATGTAGAGGATGTTTATAGGAGTTTAATGTGGAGAGGAGTTGAATGGTTTGCAGCCCTCAATCAAACACTTCATTTTTTAAGAGGCAACGCTGGAGTCATATCATGGTTCTATTGGAAATTTCTGCAAAACCTGCAATTTCAGCTTCTTTTTTTTTGTCCCAATGATGAAAGGCTACATCTAGCTAAATTCTGAGGAGTTTATTATAAATTTATATATTTTTTTTATTGGGTTTTCCTTTTATTCATGTGTATAAGATTTCACATGTTTTTTTCTATGTTATTTATACTGTGTTTAGATTTAAATTAATTTTGGTTAACAAACATTAGACAATTTGACATTTTTACTTTTCAGATTTTAGTGCTACAATGATGAAAGGCTGAAATTCCTAAATTCTGAGATGTGTATACCATTTCACATATATTTATACTATGTTATTTATACTACATTAATTTTTAAATTGATTTTGGTTAAGAAACATTCTTAAAATCCCGGGCATCGCCGGGTACTTCAGCTAGTATATATATGTGTATATATATATATATATATATATATATATATATATATATATATATATATGTATGTATATATATATATATATATATATATATATATATATATATATATATATATATATATATATATTTATATTGGCTGAGTGGCAACCCGGTGTGTTGTATTTTCGATTTAAAATGAAATGGTCTTATTTCTTAAAGATTAAAAACTGTTTAATCACTTTTAAAAAATATATTAGAATTTAAAAAAAACGAAATAATTATTTAAAATTCTCTTTTTAAAATTTTGGTTTTTGACTTTTAAAATAATTCTTTCAAATTTCCGTTTTCAAATTTTGCTTTTTAAACAAAAAAGAAGTTCATTCAATTAGAAAAATTATAAAGGTTTTAACTTCTCATTTCCTAAAACTAAAATTATTTATGGTACTTTAAAATTATTTCTGGATTTCAATTATTAAATGACTCGTTCTCAGACTCTTTCTCAACTAGTAATTTTTACTTTTGGCAACATGGCCGAATGTAAATATTAAATCTCATGGGAGAAAAAGTTCTTAAAAAATAGATAGACAATTCTGATGAATTCAAAATAGGTGGCGGAAGAATCCTCATCAGTTGCTCATGAAGTAGAAATAAATTTTAAGAAGTTGCTGGAATCATTAGCGAGTAAAATAATAAGTCGAAAAATTACGAACTCGGCATTCAGTTACATTAAGATACTATGGCGATCAGCGCGGGAAGTTTCAAAAGTGAGTTTTGTAAGTACGGTTTTATAGAATGATAACATTTTTTTTAATTAAATGTATTTGGTATATTTAGGAAGCTGAACATCTAGCAAATGCCGATAAATCGTAAAACTGACATTAGTAGATGCAGAAAACCGAAATATTTGTCCATCAAAATTGTCGATTTCATGAAATTCGGAAAACTGCTTTGGGGAAAAAGCTTCGTTTGTAATGAAAAACATTTTTAACTTTATAAAAATGTGTATATCCTTAAAGATGTAGAGTTTTAGAACACATGGAAATAAAAAATTTGTCGATTGGTGGACGGAAAAGTTGAATTTTGCATGCATGAAAATAGTGGAAATTTGCGAAACGGAAAGGAGCTGGCCCATCCGGAATGTCAGCTGTTTCTGTTGTCCGCTTCTTTTGAGTTCGGTGGTTTTAATTAAATAATTTTAAAAATTTAAAGTTTTGAAAGTTGAGGATGGCATCATTGCACGCGTCTCGTCCGTCCGCATCCATCGGTACCAGTCGCGATATCCTGCTATGCTCGGTTCGTGAGATTAGCCCGTCCCCGTGTCTTCTCACTAACAAACATACATTTGTTTACCTTCAGCTGTTAATAGTAAGATATATATATATCTATATCTATATCTATATATATATATATATACTAGAAGGTAACCCGTCATTTTGACGTCATATTACTAATAATGACGTCATAATGGAAAAAGTATATGAAAGTTAAAAAAATATCCCGAATTATCTAACAATATTGCATTTTATCCGCACCTTGTAAAAGCAAACCCTTTCATTATTTTTTATTTATTTAGTTTTTCATGCGATTGGAGTAGTAGACTGCCATCCAGTTTTTTACAGCTCACTACGCGATATCAATACTTGAGCTACTTGATTCATTCACATTCAAGTTTGTTTACTTTCACAATTCATCACAAAAGTAAACAGATTTTTAAAAACTGTTAAATATACAGCTAAAAGCATCCAATTTTTTTAGTTCTGAATGTTTAATAGAAAAATAGGCTGAACAAACGAGATTTGATGGAGAAGATATTAGTTTTTAGGTAAGAAAAAATTCTGATCCACATCTGAAATTGAAATTAAGCCTAACCGGCCGTTTGTTTACTGAGGGCTTCAATTGAAAGATGAGTACAGCCCGGAAGTGTTATACAGAGACAACGGCTATTATATATATATATATATATATATATATATATATATATATATATATATATATATATATATATATATGTATCTCAAAATTTTCACGCATTTTGGTACTTTTCTATTTAACTGTTTACCGCTTGCCCAAGCGATAAAGACTGAGTTTGGCGCGCTGCCAAAATTATAACTCGTGACGCAAGACATCTGAAATTTGCTTTCCGGAGGACCGTTTTGGAGGAACGGAATCCTACATTAAAAATGAGGGAAGAAACTATGTTTTTCTATTGTGGCTAAATGTAGTGGCTCGTTGTTATTACATTGCATTGGTATATTAGCTATATTTTTGCCAGAAATCAGTCATTTCTACTCTTATTACCGTTTTTCTCGTATATTTTTAAGAAAGATAATATATATGGTTCTACTATGAAAATTAATGAAATTTACTGTTGGCCTCATTGTTTGATGTTAAAATATTCTCATATCACTTTATAAAGGAATATCTTTTCACTTTATAATTCTATCGTGTCATAAATGTGCTAGTTCTTTTGACTTATCGCACGACATGAACGCAAAATATCCAATTTTGAATTTTGTTATGACTGTAGACTTTACAGTTACAAGGGGCTTCTATGGTAACCGTCAATAAAATCTCCGTAACTAAGCAACAAGACTTCGTCTTATATTATCGTCGAACAGTAAAGTAACAGTTATGCTTAAATTAGTTCCTCGCTTGTAAGTTTTAGGCCGAGGTTACAGTGACGGATTACTTGAGTCTAAATTATCACAAGTTATTCAAATGTACAGAGATTATTTCAATATGCATGGATTATTTCCCTGCCTTACTAAGTTATATAAAGTATTTATTGTGTTCATTTTTAAGACTAAATAAATAAAATTAACTAATTGATTTCTAGAGCAAAATAGCTTTCTTTTCTTCATTTTTAAGACTAAGTAAATAAAATTAACTAATCGATTTCTTATTCTAAATAACTTCCGTTTTTTTATTTTTTTAAGCCATTATTAGCTGGAGAACAGTTTGCAGTGCCATTAGCCCGTTCTTCTAATTTTGTTATTGTAGTCATTAACGTGTTATAAAGCTTTGAGCACTTCTTTTAAGCGCAGTTTTCGCCGAAAGCTATTACTGCTTCTCAGGTGTTCCAATTATCATTTGCTCTATATACAGATCAGTGTCTCTCCTCTGGGGAATCTTCCGTTGCTATGGTAACCGTTGAAAAAAAACCGTAACTAAGCAACAAGACACTCTCTTGCATTAATATCGAAAAGTGAAGTAACGATTATGCTAAAATTGTTTTCTCGCATAAAAGATTTAGTAAACACTGAGGTAATAGTGACTAATTACCCATTGCGTTAGGGTCTTAATATACACACATTATTTTTCCCCCGTACTAAGTTACATGTAGAAGTACTTACAATATTCAATTTTGAGACACTTATAAAGAAAACCTAACGAATCAATTTGTTTAAAAATAACCTATTATCCTTCCTTTAGCCGTTATTAATAGGAGAGCTGTTTTCAGACCAGTTGGTCCTTTTTTATGAATCCGCTTTCAATGCTCACCATCACTCCCGGGGTTGCAGGAGCTTTACTACGCGGGGTGTGCACCAAAGACGTTGGGTTGATCATAATATGGCTCAGGTGATCGCCCCTCCTTCCCCTACTTGTTATGGTGGCCCTAATCCTTCAACCATTGATTTCGGCATAATCCGCAATAACCCTTTCTCTCATAATGCCTAGGTAATAAATGACCTTTCCTCTGATTACCTCCCGGTAGTACTAGGGTTCGAAGTGGGATCTTTTAACACCCACAACACTGGTGGTCTCGTCACTTATTGGGATAACTATAGGTACTTACTCTCCCATGAAGGTTTCCCCAGCTGGCCAACTGGTACGCGGGAAGGGGTAGATCTTGCGATTGCCAAGTTTAAGGACTCTCTCTTAACTGCTTTCATTAGGGCTTCTAAACCACGCAGCTCCCCACCTAATTACTTCAAACTTCCGGAGCCCATTCGGGATCTGATCAGAGAAAAGAATAATCTTAGACGTGACTGGCAGTTTTCGCGGGATCCTACTCTCAAAACCCAACTTTATCGTCTCCAATCCCGTATACGGCACTAGATTAGGATCCACTCTAGAACTCGATGGAATGACTATATTGAATCTGTCACTGCTGCGGATAAATCCATCTGGAGGGCCACCTCTTTAATTCGTAAGCATATCCCGGCACTCAACAGCCTTAACGCAATAGCTATTTCGAATAATGATAAAGCTGAGATTCTGGCCAACAGTCTCTCTTACCAGTTTACACCTAACCAGGATATACTGGACACCTGTTCCACCCGTTCCCGCATGCTAGTACTTAATCAAAATTATCATCAGTTAAATAATCAAAGTCACGTTTTAAATAATTTTAAACCTATTGCAAACACTTGTCCCTGTGAGATCTTATGTTATATTGATAAGCTCAATAAGGGTAAAGAACCAGGCCATAATAACCTTTCAACTAACATGTTAAACTACCTTCCGACGAAATTCATAGTCTACCTTGCATGCATGATCAATCATCTTTTGAAACTAAACTACTTCCCCAGCTGTTGGAAGGATGCTGTTGTTGTCCCTATTCATAAGCCAGGTTCCGAACCCCCTAACCCAGTTAATTATCGACCGATTAGTCTCCTTTCTTTACTTTCTAATGTCTACGATTATGTCCTTGTAAGAAGGCATGATGAGTTCTGCATCATCAAAACATAGTTCGCCGCGACCAAATGGGATTTCGGAGACAACATTCAACTCAGCATCAGCTATGGCGTGTTGTGGAGATTATTCAGGATTCCTGTTCTAAAGATCAAATGACTGGTGTCATATTCGTAGATATTAGTAAAGCGTTCGACCGAATTTGCCAGGACGGTCTTATCTTCAAACTCCCTAAACTCAAGTTTCCCTAACAACTGATAAAATTCTTCCATGACTATCTTTCCGGCAGATCATTTTCGATTCGTGTCGGAGATAATAGCTCCTCTCCTAGGTCTATTAAAAGTGGAGTTCCCCAAGGCATCTTACTTGGACCTAAATTATTTAATATTTACGTGAATGATATGCCTAATAATCTTAATAATTCGGGAATCACATGCCTAACGTCGACTTAGCGTTATATGCCGATGATTCCGCCATTATCACTTCTCACAGGCACCGTCACATTGTGTTTCAGAGGCTCCAAAATTACTTAAATGCTTATCGTGAATGGCTTCTTTCGTGCTGAATTAAAGTGAACGATGACAAATGTGCCGCCGCGTATTTCAAAAGCAGTTCTATACCACCAGATAATAACTTCCTTCTAAATCAAGAGCGGATTCCCTGGGCTGACTCTTACAAGTACCTAGGTGTCACCCTAGAATCAAAACTAACCTGGCGCCTACAGATGGATGACTTGGTTCGAAAATCTAGGGCTGCACAGGTTTCCCTTAGCTATCTATTGACATGGAAAAGTCGCCTGTCAATAAAAAGCAAGTTGCTTCTTTACAAAGCCTTCGTTAGACGGGTTATGACTTATGGGTCTATTGTTTAGGGCACCGCTGCAATCACTCACCTCAAGAAATTTCAAGTAATTCAAAATAGAATACTACGCGATTGCGTCTCTGCGTAGTGGTACGTGAGTAACGCTACCCTTCATAATGACCTCAAGATTAGGCCTTTTTTACCCGAAATTATGATACTTGCTTGGAAATTTGATAGAGGTTTTTTGGTTTGGTTTGGAGCGCTACGGTCATTTTTTGCTACACGAGGGCTAATTAGACCGGGACCTACAGCTTAAAGCCGATTCCGAACGGCTACAAACATCCATGCCAAGAGTGGAACTCGAACCCACAGACTCCGGTACCGAATGCCAGCGCTCTAGCTATTCGGCCATCGCCCTATTAACACTATTGAGAACCCTATACTTCTTTTCATACCGGCGTACGTCCCGAGTATCCCGTCGTCTGCAAAGCGACCCAGGTTCCTGCTTTATCGGCCAGATAATGCTCTCCCTCCCTCCAAAAAGAGGAGAAGGATATAACTGTTGTTGGGCTTCTTTGTTAAGAATTTGTCGTAGCATATCAGGAGTTATTAGACGCATTGCTTGAATGATACGCTTCATCAACTCATCCGCAGTTTCATTTTTTTTTTGTATATACACAACGCATTTAATGAAGCCCCAAGCAAAAAAGTCTAATAACGTCTGATATGCTACGAAACACTTGGAGAGAACTGGATTACCATTTAGACTTTAGTCGTGCTACAAAAGGTGCACACATCGACATCTACGATACTATGATTGAAATCTCTGATTGATAATAAAACTTGGTGAGATGTTCTTTCTATTTAAATAAATTTTTTAAAATTATAATGTGTAGTTCCGTAAAAATAAGTCATGACTTTTGGATACCTTTAGCCCGGACACCCTGTATATTACATTCGTAATTCATTATTCTCATACAGTCTCATATATATAAGTTATGTGAACTGAAATGGGATTTAATTCCATCATAATTTGTCAAACAGCCATAAAACTCGGGCAAATGTCTTATAAAATGACAGTCGAATAAATTCTTCTTGAGCTAACACGGATTCACCTCGTACAGGCAAAGTTAATTAATGGGCATTGAAAATTTTTTCTTTTAATCAAGCAAATTATTCCTCTCAATTAATTCGCATGTTTTTTTACACTTCCCTGGAGATTACATTTTCTTCCCAAAGTGAACAGATGAAAAAAAAGAAAAATTTAGCGTTAATTTGGTAATAGACAAATGTGTTATCTTTTCTCCGATTTGCTCAATATTTGCTTTATGGCGCGGTGGGCCTGTGACGAATTTTCCTCCGGTTGCTATGGTTACTCCTCCCCGCATCAAATCCGTAAATAAACGAGTTACATATCTTGTCCAGGGAGATAAAATGTATAATGTCACCAATATTTCTTTTATGGCATAGCCTACGTGTGTCTTGAATAACGAATGGAAGTACAAGGAAAGTTGAATGCAGGTTAGAAATAAAATTTTATTATT
The DNA here is from genome assembly GCA_907164885.2 of Dolomedes plantarius. NCBI lineage: Eukaryota > Metazoa > Arthropoda > Arachnida > Araneae > Dolomedidae > Dolomedes > Dolomedes plantarius. The sequence goes on from OU015490.1 coordinate 142,031,382, forward strand.
AAAATTTTTTCAAAAATACTTAGGTTTGTATATTTTTGACGTACTCCTAAAATGAAAATAATCACGAGGTTTGCTTGTTCTTATAATTTCCTTTTCCGCCATTTTAGGCTTTTGAAACAATATCAAAAGATAGTTGATTATTTAAAATTTTTATTTTTATTTTATTAACTTAAAAAATTATTTATTAATTTAACTTGTATGAATTTCAGTAATTAATTTTAGTTCTATTAATTTAATTAAATTTATTAATATTTTATAATTTTTATTACTTTTAAATAATAATGAATTTTAAAAAGGATTTAATTTAAAAAATAGTTTTTTATTATTTTGAAAGTTTTTAAAAATTGTGAGAAATGTATCCGTAACGTGAGATTTCCTCACATAGTCGGGATGGTCTAGTGTTCACAACAATGTCATCCTGACCCTTAGATCCGAGTTAATACAAATCAAAAGGCAGAGATTCAGTGTCCTTTCCCGGCTGATGATTAGGAGTAAATTCAACTTTAAAATGTTTATATATACTAGCTGAATACCCGTGCTTCGCTACGGAGTACATTCAAATTAAATAAACGTCAGTGTATGCAATTAATGCCAATATATATATATATATATATATATATATATATATATATATATATATATATATATATATATATATATATATATAAATCGTGGCGGATATTTTATAGACAAAGTAATGTAGAAGGAAATATTCGAATTAAATACAACGGTCAATGTATGAAATTAATTTGTATGTTTAATATCCATAAAACATACTCATTTGAATTAAATTCTTAAGAAAACTTCCATCTCAATTAGTCTAGTGGATAAATTTTATCTTTTACCGTATTTCAATATTTTTTTGTCAATTTATTTCGTTGTTATGCACGTGATGCAAAATTAATTTAAAGCATCACGAAAAGAAAAGAAATCTCGTAATCAGCATTTAATATATTAAATTCTAAAAATTAATCTTTAAAAATTCACCAAATATCAGAATATGGAGGTAAAGATTCAAAAAAGATTTCATTTTAAAGGAATTTTTAGGATCTTTCTCGTCATATAAATTTTATAACCCTCAAATTATTATTGTAAATGAAAACTTAAAAAAAGTTACAAAAAAGCTTAAAAATTAAAATTTTAAAAATCTAAGAAGAATGTTTCTAAAATCTTTCTTAGTGCACCCCTAAACAATAAGAAGAATCGCCATGCAAAATTTCAGCCCTTTAGGTCCAGCGGTTTGGTCTGTGCATTATCTGTCAATCAGTTACGGAACTGTTATATATATGTATATATATATATATATATATATATATATATATATATATATATATATATATATATATATATAATATAAACTGTTATTTAAAAGTTTTAAAAATTTCTGTCATTTTAACTTAGTTTAAAAAAAAATAATTCTTTGATTAGGAAATTTCATTGAAGTCTCATTGCTGACTTAATTGTGTATTGAGTTTTATAATTAGTTGAGTTAATGCTTAGAGTTATCTATTTATTTATTTATTTATTTATTGAAACGGCATCGTAACATTCTGCATGGTGAATTCTATCTTCTCATTCCTTTTCTTGGTTTATAATACAAGAGCTGACGCAGAGAAACAACAAATTTAAACTTCCTCTACGTTTACAATAAGTTACACATGGCTATTACTAATACACACTAGTTCGATATCAATCAAATCTTGCAAAAAACTTTTGCAGCGACTTCACAAAAGCAATACATTTGCGTGTCAAAATAAAAGTAATAAATTCTGTTATTTCCAGTATAACTTCTTTACGCTATTCCTTCTAATACAGCCGTAGAAATTTAGGTTTTGGCCACTTGTTTGATTATAGGATCGAAGTAATCCAGGGATTTTAAATTTTTCCATATTCACTTTGTCGCTCTCCATGTGATGAAGATAAACTGATTAAAGTCATGTCAAAAACTCTCTCTCCCTCTTTTTTTTACTTTAAAATTTTAGTTTTCGATGCTGAGTGATTTTAATGGCTTGAGAGAATTTTTTCCTTTAAATTTACATACATTTCTTAATAATTTTTTCTTTTCAGTCACTTGTGTTCCCATTAACCGTTGGTTAGAGACTTAGATGTGGAATCAGAATACGACTGAGAGAAAAAAATATATCCAAAGTCAAAATGTTACTTAAATATAATACTAAGTGCTTATAACTATAGTATGCTTAATATCACAGCATTATAATACTAATTTATAATTTTACGTATAATGTTACGAATCGAGATTTATCATTCATTTCCATGTTTTTATTAACTTTCTTTCTTGTTTGTGTGTGTGTTTGTGTGTTTGTCTAGTACAAATCTTGGAATCGATTTTTAACTAACTTCCCGACTAGCTAGACATTTGAAACTTTTAGAATAGCTCATAACACGATGACAATGCATTTTTTAAATACTTTTAGCCATCTTTAAGCAGAATTTTACCATGTTTTTTTTATTATTTTCAGTTAATTTTGTTTTGTAGACTGGTGCAGCCCTCTATCGGCCGGGACGGGAACGAAAAGTTAAACGCAAGTTAACTTCCAATTAACTTTGTTTTCTTTCAAGTAGATGGGATAATTCATCAAAATTTTTTTTAAAAAGTATTTATTAATACTTAGAATTGTCAAGTTTATATGATTCAAAAAAAAATTTAAAAACATGGTATATAAAAAGTTCTTTTTATCTTGTCATTATTTTTGTTTAAGGTCACTTCCTACCGTTTTCTTTAATAAGCGTTTAAAATACTTTTGAAACTTTTGAATTTTGTTATTGTAATTCATATTTGAAATTTTTCATGCGTTTTCTTTGGATGGATATTATAGCATGTTCTTTGTATGAAACGAAACCTTTTAATCTTTTTAATTAACATGGAAGAATTTAAGCTGAGGAGAAAACTGGGAAAAATAAGTTATGACTGCTAAAATCTACACTGTTGAAAATCCGTAAAAAAGGCGAGAAACTACTGGCTGTTAGGGTGCAAGTAATGTATAGTGAAGTTTTGTTTATGCTAAAATTATAGTTCAGAAATTAATTCAAAAATTAGGGTTAGCATTGAGGTGTGCGAATTCAATAGGGTTAGTTTACAGCAGCCTTAATTCTATAATAAACTTCAGTACCAGTAAATTTGTATTAAGTCCTCGGTGGAATCGTAATTCCGACCTGTTTTAAGCGTAACTAGCTGAAAACCCGCACTTCGCTACGGAGTACATTCAAATTAAATGCAACGGTCAATGTATGCAATTAATGTCAATATATACGTATATATATACACACACATATATATATATATATATATATATATATATATATATATATATATATATATATATGTTTATAACAAATGCGACGATCAATTGATGTAAAAAAAATTATAAAAAAATCGTAAGGGATATTCTTAGAGACAAAATAATGTAGAAGAAAATATTCAAGTTAAATGTAATAGGACATACTAAAGAATATAGTACAGTTAATATAGTACAGTCTGAGGAACATATCTTTTACTGTATTTTAATATTTTTTTGGATAATGTCCAATCGTCTGCCGTATTAGAGGTGACGATAAATTTATTTAAAGTACCAGAAAAAGAAATCACGTGATCAGCATTTAATAAATTAAATTCTAAAAACTAATCATTAAAAATTCACCAAAAATCAGAAAATGGAGGTAAAGATTCGAAAAATTCTCATTTTAAAGGAAATTTTAGGATCTTTCTCGTGATATAAATTTTATAACCCTCAAATTATTATTTTAATTGCAAACTTTAAAAAAGTTGCAAAGCTTAAAAATTTAATTTTAAAAAAATGTAAGAAGAATTTTTCAAAAATCTTTCTTAGTGCACCCTACACTATAAGAAGAATCACCATGCAAAATTTCAGCCCTTTAGGTCCAGCGATTTGGTCTGTGTGTTGTCTGTTAGTCAGTCAATCAGTCTGTCAGTGAGTCAGTCAGTTACGGAACTGTTTTATATACAGTGGCTCCCAAAAGTGTTCGTGCACTTATAATTTTCAGAGAAATAGGGGTCTATCCATTAATTAAAATGAATATTTCAGAATGGGTATTTAATAATAAGATATATAATTTATTCTTAACAAAACTACATGAAATATTTTGAAAACATAGTAAAACATTATTTTTAAGAAACCAATAATCAAAAAGTAACAAAAACTTTGTCTCACAAAAGTCGTCGTACACTTGTAAAAAATCTCTATTAGTAAATATTCTAATTTTTCGTTAAATTAATATTTAGTAGGATATCCTTTAGCATCCACAACAGCTTTTAAACGTCTGGGAATAGATTGCACTAGTTCTTTTGTAATTTCTGCATCAATGTTCATCCATTCTTCCATCATAATTGTTTTTAGTTCTCTTTTCGTGTGAATGTCGTGTTTTCGTACTCGAACCTCCAGTTCTCTCCAAATATGGGTTTAAATCTGGCGATTGAGGTGGTGTTTTCAAAACTTGAGGGCAATTATAGAGACACCAGAGGCGAACTTTGAGAGCCCTGTGCTTAGGATCGTTATCTTGATAATAAGCAAAGTTGTTTCCAATACCCAAATTTTGGGCTGATAATTTTAAATTGTCTCTAAAAATATTTATATAAACAGTATGATTCATTATGCCATCTGTTAGACCGCAAGGTCGTTGAACCGCACTAGGGTTGCCAAGCATTGGCTTGGCGCTCGCCGTGTAGGCGTTATCTTGCGTAGTCGGCATCTGTCTCCCGAGTTAGATTGTTGGTCGGGACCTGAACTCTTGCTAGACTCGGTTGCTCCCATATTCTAAATTTTCTACTATGTTCTAATAGGTTTTTTAATAAACCATTATTGTTATTGTTACATTCAACTATGTTCATTTTGCAGATACAGTCCGCTTCCACATCGATTATAGAAAGTTTCTCATAGACAGTCTCCTACTAGTTTGCACGACCACACATTTACTATAGTGGTCCAGTCTGAGCCGCAGGGCTTATCAGCGACCTACGGATTTAGTTTTGCTCAACGTCTCAAAAATGTCTACGGAAATTATAGTGTTAAACCGCACCCGAGGAGGCCTCAAAGGACAAATAACAAAACTCGCTACTTTTCTCAAAAATGAGGCAACAACATCGGACTCAATCACCATTGACTCAAAAATGGACACTTTGAAGAAAATAGAAAATAAACTCGAAAATTTGAAGTTGGATTATTACAAGGTTTTGAAAGACAGTGAGCTCAACGAGCACGAAGAAGCGTTTTCGGAACTCGAGGATGAAATAGAAGAAATGAAGGTAGGCTTCTTACACATTTCTAAAAGATGTAGTTCAAGTATTGCCAGGGCATGTACCGATAGTAAACAAATGAATGTTAGATTGCCCGAAATTCCATTACCTGAGTTTTCTGGAAATTATGAACAGTGGTCTCTGTTCAAATCACAATCTGAATCTCTAATTGATTCGAACAGTAATTTAAATGACTTACAGAAACTGCATTATTTACAAGCGTCGTTAAAGGGCGAAGCAAAACAGTTGAAAACTGTATACTTTTGAGTCATTGTTTCGGGCATTAGATGAAAAATATAATAACAAGAGATTGATAGCAGATACACATAATACTGCAATTTTAACTTTAAATAAGATAAATTACGAATCAGCTAAGGAGCTCAGAATGCTTATAGATAATCTGCTAAAACACTTAAGAGCATTAAAACTGATGAAATTAGAAACTAATCAACTTTCGGTTTTGATGCTCATTAATGTCATTCTACAGAAGTTAGATCGGGAAACTCGTAAGCAGTACGAAATGATCTTAAAATCTACAGATTTACCGGACTGGGACGAAATCATTAGTTTTTTACAAAATAGAAGTCAGATCTTAGAAAATATTCAGCGAAACAATAATTCGCTGCAATTTAAAGAGAAACCTAAACATATGTATAAACATGATCAAAATATTGTCAAATCTAGAAATTTATTCGCTAAGTCATCTTCCAACAGTACTGGATCGTGTATTTTTCGTAAAAGCTATCATTTATTGCACAAATGTGAACTGTTTATAAAATTATCCCCTGAAGAATGATACGACATGGTGCGCAAAAATAAATTGTGTCTGAACTGTTTAGGTCACCATAAAGTAGCAGTATGCCAATCGAAATTCTCTTGTTTCCAATCGAGACATCATTCGTTGCTCCATAAAACCAGCGTCACTACATCTTCGCCAGATTGCAACCCTACAAGCATGACTCATAGTTCGAGCGCCGCAGTAGGGGAAGGAGTGACATCTGAGATAACATCCTGCTTTGCTACTGACCGAAAGAAAATAATTCTTGCAACTGTGGTTGTTTACATTTTAGACAGAAGTGGTACTTTTCGAAGGGGGAAAGCAGTTCTGGATTCTGGAAGTATGTGTTCCTGCATGACTTCGGACTTCGCAAATTTACTGGGTTTGCGGAAAGATAGAATAAACATTCCAATTTCTGGTTTGTCAGGATGCCCGATTACAGTGAAAAAGAAAACTAACACGATTATTTCAAATAAAGATAAATCATTTTCTGCACCTATTGACTTTTTAATCCTTCCCAAGATTACAGATATGATGCCAGCGCAAAGTTTAGACTTGACAGAAATAAAAATTTCATCCAATATCACTTTAGCGGATCCAGGCTTTTTTGAACCTGAAAGGGTTGACTTACTAATTGGGGAAGAAATATTTTTTGATCTTCTAAAGACTGGTAAAATTCACACCGCTCAATCCTTAGTTTTGCAAGAAACCGTATTTGGTTACGTTCTTAGTGGAGATCTTCAAGGATCATCAGAAACACAGTTTTGTGACCTTCTATCTCAGGTAGATAACTTGGAAGGTATAATGAAGCAATTTTGGGAAATGGGAACGGTACCAGACATACCTAGTCTAAAAAATAAAGAAGAGATAGACTGTGAAGAATATTTCTTGAAAACGTATTGCAGAGATGGAAATGGGAAGTATATAGTTAACCTTCCGGTGAAAGAAAATACAGAACTGGGAGATTCTGTGAAATCAGCTAAACAAATATTAAATAGTTTGTGGAATAGGTTAGATAAAAATCCAGAAATGTGCAACCTCTACTGTAACTTTATGAAGGAATATGGAAAGTTGGGCACATGAAAGAGGTAAAGGAGACCGATAAAGAAGATTCAAGATATGTTATGCCTCACCATGGTGTTTATAGAGCTGATAGCAGCACCACTGAATTACGTGTTGTTTTCGATGTATCTGCCCCATCCACTACTGGATTGTCTCTTAATAATTGTTTGCTAAATGGAGGCATTGTGCAAGAAGACATTTTCTCCATCCTCTTACGATTTCGAAAACACAAATTTGCCTTTACGGCAGATATAAAGAAAATGTATAGACAAATTTGGGTCAACACTGAACAGTGTAACCTCCAACGCATTCTTTTGAAAAAGAGTTCTACAGATCAAGCTAAATTGTTTGAATTCCTCACAGTTACCTAGGAACAAAATGTGTTCCCTATTTGGCTACAAGAGTTTTGAAACAACTGGCTATCGATGAACAAGCCAATTATCCATTAGCGTCTGCTGCAGCTTTAGCAGATTTCTATGTCGACGACATCTTCTCAGGAGCCGAAGATGTTACCACTGTTATTGAATTGCAGCAGCAATTAATTTCGATGCTAAAATCCGGAGGTATGGACTTGCACAAATGGTGCTCAAATGAAAATCAACTACTGGAAAAGGTCCCTTTTTGTGATCAAGAATATCATTTCGAAGAGTCCGAAAAGGATACAGTCAAAACACTCGGTTTGAGGTGGAATCCTAAGAAAGACAACTTTAATTTTATTGTTTCGTGTGCTGCCAGCGTACCTACTAAGCGCTCCGCCTTAGCAGAAATTGCAAGATTGTTTGATCCATTGAGTCTATTAGGATCAGTAATTGTGCAAGCAAAAATATTTTTGCAACATTTGTGGCTCTTAAAAATTGAATGGGATCAAGAACTTCCATTTAATGAGAAAAAGAAATGGGAAATTTATCGAAGGGCATTACCAAGCCTCAAAGAAGTTCAAGTTAGCCGCTATGTCTTGACCGATTCTGTTAAAGAAATAGAGCTTCATGGGTTCTCGGATGCATCGAAAGATGCATATGGAGCGACAATATACGTTCGTTGCATAACTGACGCAAATGATGTAAATGTCAACCTTCTTTGCAGTAAATCTAGAGTTGCACCAATTAAGCAATTAACAATTCCGCGGCTGGAACTCTGCGCAGCTGAATTGCTTTCCAATCTAGTTTCAAAACTATTAGCATCTCTAAAATTGAATATTAGCAAAGTTTACTTGTATACAGATTCAACTTTAGTACTGGCTTGGATTAAATCCTCTCCAAATTTACTGAAGGTATTCGTCTCTAACAGAGTTTCTCGAATTCAAGAGTTGACCAAGCAGTTTCAATGGCAACATGTGAAGACGGCTGAGAATCCCGCAGACTTGGTCTCCCGTGGAGTGAATCCAGACCAAATTATGGATCAAAATTTGTGGTGGAAAGGCCCTACATTTCTGGCATCCTGTAACTTACTTTGTATCGATGAAGATTCTTGCATTCCAGAAATGAATCTGCCTGATATGAAAAAGGGTCTCAAGAACTCAGAATCTAATTATGACTCTAACGTAACACTCTTTGTGAACAGTGCCTTTAATCCTTTAGATGATTTGATTAACATTAGCAATAATTATACTAAAATTGTACGTATCTTAAGTTATATTTTCAGATTCGTTCATAATCTTAGATGTCCTCAAAAAAGACAAACGGGCCCCTTAATTCCAGCTGAGGTAAGTAGTGCAGAAAATGTACTTCTTCGTCGGGTACAAGAAGAGTTTAATGCAGAATTTGTCGATTTAGAAAAGAGTGGTCAAGTAGCAGGTAATAGTAAATTAAAATCCTTAAATCCCTTTCTAGATGAAAATAAGATAATAAAAGTAGGGGGACGATTAAACAATTCAGATTTAGTTTATTCTCAAAAACATCCAATTGTGCTTCCAAAGAAACACAAACTTGTTAGACTAATTTTCGAAGATTATCATAAAAGGTATCTCCATGTTGGTCCGCAATCCTTATTGCACTGTGTAAGAGAAAAATTCTGGCCTATTAATGATAAGGATTTAGCTCGAAAGATTGTTCATGAATGCATAATTTGCTGCAGAGCTAACCCAGTTGTAGGTGAACAGTTAATGGGAGGTCTTCCTAAAGAACGAGTTATTCCTAGTTCGCCATTCAATCATACAGGAGTAGATTTTTACGGACCTTTTTTTATAAAATACAAAGGGCAGAGAAAAGGCGACTTGCAAAAAGAGTATGTAGCAATTTTTGTTTGCTTTACAACCCGTGCTGTACACTTAGAAATAGTTTCAGATTTGACATCAGGAGGTTTTGTTGCTACATTAAAGAGATTCTGGTCCAAACGTGGAAAATGTTCCACTTTGTTTACCGACAATGCTAAAAACTTCATAGGAGCTAACGCAGAATTGAAGCGTTTATATAATCTTGTAAAATATCCTGATGAAATTTTAGCAAAATATTTGTCTTCTGAAAACGTAAATTGGAAATTTAAAAGGGCTTTGTCTAAATTATGTGTTTTACCTGTAAATATATAACATTTGTATTTTTTAAGCTCATGTTTCTTTAGTTATGTTAAAGTGTTGTATAATGTTATGAACTATTATTAATGCTTGTATATCTGTAATAGTGTAATTATTTGTAATTTATATAGTATAATTGATTATTGTAATTCAAGTACTTTGTTGAAATATTGTCACATTTCAAAGCCAGGCGGAATATTAGACCGCAAGGTCGTTGAACCGCACTAGGGTTGCCAAGCATTGGCTTGCAAGCGCTCGCCGTGTAGGCGTTATCTTGGGTAGTCGGCGTCTGTCTGCCGAGCTAGATAGGTGGTCGGCACCTGAGCTCTTGCTAGACTCGGTTGCTCCCATATTCTAAATTTTCTACTATGTTCTAATAGGTTTTTTAATAAACCCTTATTGTTATTGTTACATTCAACTATGTTCATTTCGAAGATACAGTCCGCTTCCACATCGATTACAGAAAGTTTCTCATAGACAGTCTCCTACTAGTTTGCACGACCACACATTTACACAATCAAGAAATACCAAATTACCTAGTCCTGATGCTGACATGCGCCCCCACACAAGGACACCTCCACCGCCATGCTTAACTGTTCCTACTAAGTTCTTGGGATTACGTTCCTCATTTTTCTTCTCTATACAATTATACACCCATCGGAACCAAAAATGTTAAACTTGCTTTCATCGGCAAATAAGACATTATTCCAATACGTTTGGGGCTTATTTATCATTGATACTGCGAAGGAAAGCTTAAGCTTTCTGTTTTTCTCAGTCACAAAAAATTTCTACGGGCAGAACGCCCATGTAATCCAGCTGCTCTGAGAACTCGTCGAACAGTTTCAGGTGAAATTGAAGTAGAAAATGTTTAATTAAATTCTGCAGAAACTTTTATAGCACTCAAATGTGGATTTTTCACAAATTTTCAAAGTATAAATCTCTGATCACGTTTTGTTAACTTTGCCGGACGACCTTTTCTTACATTGTTTTCGATCCGATTTTCTTCTTTAAAGCGTTTTATCACATACTTCACAGTAGAATGGGATAAATTAAGTAATTTAGCAATATTCCGAACTGATATACCACTACTATGATGAAAAATAATCAATTTTCGAATGCTGTTTGTTGTTTCTTTACGACTACGAGCCATTTTTAAATAATAAATAGAATATTACGGAGTAGGCAAGGAAAAATTAAAGCCAAACGATATTTTAAATGCCACCACAATTCAAAAATAAAAATAAAGCGCCTAACGATAATTTTAATTATGAATTTATTCGAAAATATTTCAGTGTACGATGACTTTTGTGAGATAAAGTTTTTGTTACTTTTTGATTACTGGTTTCTTAAAAATAAAGTTTTACTATGTTTTAAAAATATTTCATGTAGTTTTGTTAAGAATAGATTATAGATCTTACACGGCTCTCAACGTTTGCATCTGGTGTCTCTATAATTGTCCACAAGTTTTGAAAACACCACCACAATCGCCAGATTTAAACCCAATTGAACATATTTGTAGAGAACTGGAGGTTCGAGTACGAAAACACGACATTCACACGAAAACCGAACTAAAAACTATTATGATGGAAGAATGGATGAACATTGATGCAAAAATTACAAAAGAACTAAAGCCATCTATTCCCAGACGTTTAAAAGCTGTTGTGGATGCTAAAGGATATCCTACTAAATATTAATTTAACGAAAAATCAGAATATTTACTAATAGAGATTTTTTACAAATGTACGATGACTTTTGTGAGATAAAGTTTTTGTTACTTTTGGATTATTGGTTTCTTAAAAATAAAGTTTTACTATGTTTTCAAAATATTTCATGTAGTTTTGTTAAGAATAGATTATAGATCTTATTATTAAATACGCATTCTGAAATATTCATTTTAATTAATGGATAGACCCATATTTCATTGAAAATCGTAAGTTTACGAACACTTTTGGGAGCCACTGTATATAGATTGAAAAAAAATCCTATCACTCGCCAAAAGAGTTTTGAAAATACTTTAACCAAAAGAAATTCATTAAAATTTAATCACTTTATCACGTAAATCAATAAAATCACGTAAGAAACCTCTCACGAAAATACGACTTTTCAACTGTTTAAAAAATGAGTCGTAACCTGGTTTGCAAAAGGAAAGAATCTTCACACATTGAGCAAATTTTATTATCACATTGAACACATAGTATCACATTTATACATACATAAATGCGAGTTCATGCAATAAATATATGTATTTATTAAAAAAATCTTAAACGTCCATTTCCTTCAAGCACTACTTCTTTCAAATGCACAGAGTGGAGACCATCGATTCATTTTCAGTGATATATCATATATAATATAAAACAATAAACCTCATATAAAGAACTATTTGGATGTAATAAAACCTATCTACATTAAATAATCAACGATTTATACAGTCCTATCGGGTCATATATATGTATATATAATAATAATATTTCCGTGAAGATATATATTATATTCATGTAGATATAAAAAATCAGATTCAATTTTCCGGTTAAGATTGTCAGAATTCCAAGGTGGTGTAATGCATTCAAACTGTCAACACTTGAAAAATCTGAGCTTCACAAACATTTAGACGTATTAAGAATTTTCATGCAGTGTTGATTCAATATACCGTATTTTTCGAACCATAAGAAGCATCTTGCATAAAAAATTGACTTAAAATTGAGATCCGAAGGTAACATTAAAATAAAATGAATATTTTATTATATTTGTTATATATATATATATATATTTAATATATATTATTTATTATATTATATATTATATATATATTTTATCTTTATTAAGTAAAAAATTGAAAATATCTTTATATATCTAACAAAATACAAAATATTCTTTTATAAAAATCCTCCCATAAATTCTAGGTGCGTCTTATGATCCGAAAAACACGGTATCGTCTACTATAAAGTCACATGTTATCAGAGGTTGCACATACAAAATAAAGTATATGAGATATTGCTTCAATGAAACCCAGTTATCAATTAAATATCTGTATTTGCAGTGTAAAGACTGCCAAGTCCCAAATCGAAGTTTTGAGAAAAACGGGATTGAAGAAAAAAGACTTTCAAAAACTGTAAAGTCAGTTTTTTAAAGTTTAATTATTATTCTTTTTAAATAAATATTTCCAATTTTATTTTTGTTGAGTAAAGAGTGATTGGGGCATAACCCCTTTAACACTAACATGATTGTGTTTTGTTTCACGTATCCCAAATTTTTCCTGTTGAATAAAAGAATTTAGGAGTGGAATTGGACTTAGCTTTCTATACCCTGCAGTAGCCCTTGATTTTTCAAGCATGCCTGGTTTGATAACGCATTTTAGCCCATTTTGGACTTAACATCCTTTGCACAGAAAACACACATATATTCAAAATGCATTACATATGCTTTCAGTGCATTAATTTAGAACTTTTAAGTTTTGTCCTTATAATCCGTAATTTGAACATTTTCCTACATTCTTTCGATGGATATTATAGCATATTCTTTGTATGAAACGAAAACTTTTGATCTTTTTAATTAACATCGAAGCATTTAGGCTGAGGAGAAGACTGAAGAAAAATAAGTTATGACTGCTAAAATCTACACTGTTAAAAAATTCGTAAAAATGTCGAGAAATTACGGTGACATTAAAGTTTACAGTGAAGTTTTATTCATGAGAGAATTAAAATTAAGAATTCGGGACAGTCAAATTTTAAAAGCAACCTCTAAAAAAAAATTAAATACAGGAAAAAAAATGATATCTGTTTGAGAAGCTCAGCTTGAAGCACTGAGGTCAGAGAATGTATAAAGTGATTAAAATTTCATTTTCGTATCAAACATTATATAAACAACTTTTTTTTATTATCTTTGGACAGAAATTTCCAGTGCATTAAAAAATAAAACCAGAATCGAATCGCAACTTAGAATTAGGATATAATAACTGTAATTTCATAACAATTAAACTATGTGTACATATATCTATGTATATATATATATGTATATATATATATGTATGTATGTATGAGGCGGTGAGTTTCAATACTTGTCCTTATCCAAAAATTATATATTAAACATAAATTAGCCAGTACTGGATTTTGATTATGTTGACAATCCAGCATATATATGTACCTAAATTATGCAAAACTCTCCATTTCCCTGAAGACTTTAATGCTGAAATAAGTGGTTATCTGCAAAAAATTTTTTTTTTCAATTTACGGAAAAATCACAGTCGAGAAAGACAGTTTCAAAACTCTCACCTCATATATATTGTACATTAGTACAATTTGTTGTTAGCTAATTTAATACTGAGAAATATCATTGAGGTGGAAAACAATAGATAGTTACATCTTTAAAAATCCCGCAACAAAAACACACACTACAATGAGAGAATATTAAATTTATGCGATATATACAAACTTTTTTCGGTGTTTGTGTGTAATCAGTAAGAAAATGGAATGAAAAAGTACTTTTGGGTTCATAAAAATGCTTCGATATGGAGTGAAAAATTTTATTTCAATAATTCAGATAGATCTTTGATAGAATATGTGTTATTCTGCATAAAATAATACATATCATAGAATCGGGGAGTTGAAATTATAAGCATTGAGATAGGAGTTCAGTAGAATATATACTTCGACAATTATTTTAAGAAAGGAATGAGATCTCTTTTTAAACTGTCCCAGTTGGAGAGATCTTTTCAAAAATATTTTATTACACTACAATGGTTTAAATTCTCGTTTTGGAGGTACAACAGTTGACTTCGGAGGTGTCTTCTCCTAGCTACCTGAAATTTGCCTCTCAGTGGCTTAACCAATCACCGATTGGGAAAGGTATATTTTCGAAATCCGTTTCCACCATAGGAAGGAAGGGGCCGCCTAGTGGTTAGCGTGTCGGAATTTGGATATGGGAGTGCTCGGTTCGAATCCCGACAAACGCCGCTGAATGCTCTCGTGTCTAAGCCGGCAATGGGCACGTTAAATCTTTAGGTGGGAAAGCCCTTCCGTGGGGTTTGTAGGGGTGGGAGGAAGATAAGAGCTTCCTAAATGTCGCCCTTGAGGGTGCTCGGTCAATATTATGGTGGCAACGAGAAAAAAGTCGGCCTCCTAACCCTATAGTTAAGGATACGTAATTTCCACATTTACGAATAAATGCGAAAACAATTTTTTTACTACTTTTCGGCGAAAACACTGTGATAAACGGATTTTTTAGGGGAAATTAGGTACTAATAGTAATAATTAATTAGCATAATTGCTTATTTAAGACCATCCACGGTCTTTAACTGAGAGATATCACTCTCGAAATTTGTTTACTACTTATTGCTAAAGACTTAAGGAAGAGAATTTGGAGACTATTACAATGTTAGCTTTTAACTAAGAATTTTGATACTTAACTAACTGAATAAGTAATGTTGTGTTTTTTTTTTATAAATGCGAAATTTTGAATTTATATATATATATATATATATATATATATATATATATATGTATATATATATATATATATATATATATATATATATATATATATATATATATATATATATATATATATAAATATATATATATATATTGTAATTTCTTTTTTTGCGAAATTTCGATATTTTTTATGCGAAATTTACCTACCTATGGTGTTCAATACCTGTGAGCTAAATCCTAGGACCTATAACCCGCAGTGTTCAATGGACCTGGTTACGATTTATCCGGCCAGGGGGAATTAGTAACAACAACATAGGTAGATGTTTAAAAAAAAGAGCTCTTACTAATTAAAATGAAAAAAAAAATATTTGTCCTTCATTTTTTACAGGGCACTTAATTATTGACGTCTACCGCTGCGAAATCAAAATTGTATTTTGAAAAAAATCAAAGTAAAATAAGAAGGTTTTTGAAAAACGTGCGCATTTTATTTTAAGGTTTATTTTCGAATGAAAAAGAAATCATAGTTCACAAATCTGCATCCTCTAATCTGTGATTAGAACTGGAAACGAAATCGCTCATAGCTTAATACGGGAGTGCTGAAGATTTCCGTAGTCAACTGATGTACCGCCTTTAAGATTTAAAGTCTGTAAGACAAGTAAAATCTGTGAACATGCAGGGTGAAAATTTCTTTAGAAAAATATTTTAAAATTAATTGTACTTTTTACCTTACAAATAGAATTGATATTGAGTTTTTTTTCTTACGATATGCTTTCGACACTCCAATTATTGTTATTAAATCATTTGACGAAATTCAGAACTTAATATAAGGGAATAGACAAGAAGAAAAGCGAAACGATTGACAAGTATTTTCAATAGGGTTAATTGTCCAAAAAGATCCACCTGATACTTTGATAATTTAATTACACAAACCTCATTTTTAGCACGGCAGAAAGATGCATATTACTGAAGGTATTTCAGACTAAATTAATCAGATGAAACATTTCCAATTTTTTTCGTTTTAAGTTAGCATAAGTTTTGGCTTTCCCTGAAATTTGAACTTCGGGCTGAATTCTGAATGACTAAAAGTATGAAACACGAGATGGCTGTAAAATTTTTTTTTTCCCGAAGTTAAAATATAATCCACCTCAAAAAGAATACTTTTCATTTACTTTCCGAATGATTTCATATTTCGACTTACATACGTATCATTATATATTTCTGGACAGAATATAATTTTAAGAAATATGAAATACAGTGCAAATATTTTAACAAGTGCTAACATTTAAATAGGTGCATAGTTAAAAAATGCTTATTTCAATTTATTATTTGTAAGAAACCTCATAGACTAATAACTAAAGGTAGAAAATAATTTTTAAGACTAAAAGGAGTCTTTTGCTTTATTGTGTGCTGATATTGCTGATTCAAGTATGAATACTTCAATACACATAAAGCACTGAAACTAATTAACAGAAGTGATGTTGTTATCCAAGCTTTTCGAACGAGTTTGTAGAGCTTAATTTATAACAAATATGTACAAGTCGTAGTGGGAGCAAACTGTGCTAATTGGTTTCAGCATTTTTATCCGTTTTGGTATAAAATAGAAATTTTCTTTTACATAGTCAGCTAGGCTAAGTCCCTATTGTTGGCTATAAAATAAATAAACAAATAAAATCCCCCAAAAAGCGTTTTTAAATGACTGAAATTCACATTTAGTTAACATAAAATGACATTTCATCTAAACAAAGTTCTCTTTAAATTTTCTAAATCTAACGGCATTTAATATAAAAGTCACATTTTCTCCACTAATACGTTAAACTTTATGTCAAATACGTTGAGCGGTATAACAAAAAAATTTAACATTTATGAATACTAGAGAACATTGATAACCGTGATGTGAAGAAAATATTTTAACACATCATGTTTTCAGGAAATAAGGCTCAATAGCTTTATAATAAATATTTGTAAAGTAGATCACAAGGTCAGTGGGGGGCGTGAACTGAGTGCTATATATATAGCCTCGTGAAAGTCACTCTTGAGACATAGAAATACCAGCAAAAGTTTTCCAAGTGCGTTTTCGGTTTGTTCAAAATTTTCAAATAAAATTTACTTACACCATCCATTTCTAGGAATAAAGATCAACCACAACGCTACTGAAATTCAATGACCGTATGACGTACAGATGTAAACTATATCCATAAAAAACGAAGATAAAACTAAAAAAAGGACCAAATATCTTCAATTCCTTTCAACAGACATCATGGTAACATATCACCGGAAGAAAAGAGCAAAAGGTCTTGCACGCTTGCATGCATAGAAGGCTTGCACTCTCGAAACAGAAGAATCACAATAAACTGATACTCGGGAGTGAAATAATAATACAGTAGAGTTCCGATAATCCGAAAGTCCGCTTAATCCGAAACGAAAAGTCAAAAAGAACTAAGTTTTCAATAAAACCACAGTGATACTAAGTAATATAAAGTATATTTCTGAAAATTACAACAAATTCAAAGTTATACAATGCACTGAACTAATTATTACTAAACTTTATTGGTTTGAAAAATCTGTTAATTTTTTTTTCGAAGAGAATACTTCTCCCTTGAAGCCAAATTACGCTAACGCGTCAGAAAAATGGTGTCCGCTGGGTCGAGGTGGAATGTTTACTCTATGTAGCGTAGCTCTACATCAAATGCAGCAAGTCTGAGTGGGATACCCTCTGCTCGCTGTCACCGTCTGATTCACTTTCACTCTCGTCTGAGACGTTTACAGGTTCTTTCAAAACCATTTCAACAATCTGATGATCGTCTAAAATCCAACTGTCGAGCACTGTGACGTATTGTTAGAACAACTTACACTTTACTGTGCTGTACTAGGCAGCGGTCCGATCTTTTATCACGCTTCTGGTACCGAGATTTGGTTACGTTTAGACAGACCTTATGAAATAAACTGTGTAACCACACGTAATATGTAATATTTATGTAATAACACGTTATTATGTAATTGAATTTTATTTTGAGGAAGATTTCGCTTAATCCGAAAAATTCGTTAATCCGAAAAGGGTCTGGTCCCAATCATTTCGTATTATCGGGACTCTACTGTGGTATATTTCAAGGATCGAGTAGAATCAAAAACTATAATTTATCTAATAGAAAGGGAACAATATAATGAATTAATATTTTGAAAAAAAATTCCAGCTAATTCTGACTTAAGCTTTTTTAAAATTTTCATTAACTTCAACAATAAATAGAAACACGTTGTTAGCCAGTACCGTGTAAACTCGTGCTTTTACATGCAAATGTTGAAGACGATTTAGGCGTTAAATTCATGGATAAAACAATCTATGAAATTCGTAAAGTAAATATTTATTATAGTAGCCAAGACCCTTTACTATGACCTCAATGAGTTTCAGGCAAATCCTCTCATTTTATCATTTAAACCAGAGATTCCCAACGGGGTCCAGGTGGACCCCTTAGGGGTCAACGGAAATTTAAAAGGGTCTGTAGTATTCCAGGAGTCTATTGGGGATCGATGATAAATTTTTCTGTTTTAAAATTTAATTTATTTTTTTAGGAATGTAATTATTAGATAATAATATCCGTTTTAATATGTATAAATACAGATTTGCATAGGGCGGAGTGATCCACCCATCTAAAGTCGAATGTCATGACACTTTTGTGAAATTATATTATAATTACATATAAGTCAGTAAAATTGTTAAGTAAAATATTTTTTATATTCGTTATGCTAGTTATTGTGACTATACGATGATAAGCAATTTCGAGCCAAACATTAAAAAAATTGTATCAATGCATCAAGCACGACCACCACATTAATTGAAATCGAACTTTAGTGCAATAAAAATCTGTGTTTCTGAAATCTTGTTTATATTTGAGAAATTAAAAATGAAAATAATAAAAAAATAATGAAACCTAAACCTAATGAACCACTTTTTCTAATTTTTTGTTCATATTATTAGTCAATTGTTATCTTTAAGGGTTTCATGTGCAATTATTAGTATTATAATTATGTTGTATGCTGTATATTATAGAGAAAAATGTGAGGGATAGATGAAGAAAATCATTCTTTTAAAAGGGGTTGATGTAAGAATAAGGTTGGGAAGCCCTGATTTAAACAGTGAATCTCCCATGTAAAGAAAACAAATTTCAGAAAATAAAAATGCCTTACTTTATTGCAAAATTTCAGTCTTTGCCAGTGACTTACGTATATATTAAAATAAAATTGCCGGCCAATAATGCGTTAAAGTCCTTAAAAATCAAAATTGAGAAAAAACACCAGCAGAACTTGAGCCAAATCCATTGTCACATTGCATTTACGAGAGTTATATAATTTATTTTATTTTTTGCTTATAAAGGAGTTGCGCTGCATTACGTTCATAACATTCACCATCCTTCGAGAAACTATGTGTCTATTCAGTCGTTAAGTTTAGAGCAACCTCGAAGATGAACTAACTGAAAAACTCTAAATCTGACTTGAGGCTGGACGGTGTTATGCAAGAAGGGACCAAACTACTCTACATCGAAACTTAGAAAACTAAGTCTTCCTAAAGCATTAAATTTAAATTTCCAGTAAATAAAGAGGATATAATTTTGCCTAGAATAATAGTAATTATTTTTTTCCAGATAGATACACATGTAGTGCATCCTACCAGCTATTTAACTCAAGTTTTAAACTCTCGTGGGTAGTTTCTTCCTTTCTGCATAACACTGAACAATTAAAATGCGAATAAAAATTTCATATATAGAAATAAAAAACCTAATTTATAACAAGAGTAAAAGCCCTTAAAAATCTATCAAAAAGATTCAAGAACATTTTATAATGGAAGATCGATTCAAAATCTGTTTTCAATTTTATAAAGTATGAGATAAGTTGATTATACTCTGTGACCAGTCTGTACAATACACACACACGTATATATATATATATATATATATATATATATATATATATATATATATATGTAATATAAATATATTATATATACATATATATTGTGAAAAATTTTGAAAAGGGGCTAATTAGTGTAAAATTTCTCTTCAAATTCCCTTTCAAAGGTGTTAGTTCCTAAGACTTACGTGAAGATCCGTTTAAAATGCAATGTAACAGAGCAAAGAATTTATGACGAGCAAATTGTAATTCTTAACATATTAGTAGGTAAAAACACCCAGTGTTGTTTTATAATAAATATATATATTTCATGCTTTTCAAATTAATAATATGCCCAAAAAATGATTTCCGAGTTTGTTTGCGTTAGGATAAAATGTCAGTTTGAGAGAATAGATAGATTTTTCTTTTGAGAAATGTTAGAAATCTTTCACACTTAATTTAACCTTTTTTAACAGATTTTGTTTTCAGAGATCTGCCCTCCATTTATAAAATGTGCTTCGTGTAACACACGGTTCAAACGAATTCTTTTTTAGTGCAAAAATATTTCAAAGAAGCAAAGTATAGAGATAAAGCAACTGGTGGTAAAATGACCAGTTTTCAACGTAAAATGTTTCTTCCCGTCTTTCGTATTTCAGACACATGTAAGAATTCTGTGATGTAACTGTATGCGGGAAAGGTTAAAAACTGTCAAGGTTTGTTGCATTTACCATTCGAAAAAAAATTACTTATAGAAACGTTCAATTAAAATCAATTTAAACATTCTTAAAAGGATCAAGGTCACCCTCATATCACTTTTGGTATGTTTAGAAGCCTAACCTTTGAAACCAATTGTTTACTCATGGTATCATTAGGCTTTTGGGAACGATCACTGTGAAGTTCTGACAGTTCTGCTCAGATACTACGTAGAACTTCAGATGTCATCATTAATTGCATGTTTTTACGGGATTCGGGACTCAAAATTCTCGAACGATATTGCAACTTTTTTTATTAAAAATGATATTTATATAAAAAAAAATTTGTGGATAAATGATCCTTACAAATTTCTCTTTGTTGGAAAACAAAAACCCTTGAAATTTTGAGTCTCGCATTCCCTTGACAGGTGAGGTAATGACATTGGATTTGAGTATCCTCAAGAAACATTTTTTTAAATAACATTATCTTCATGTTGATAAAATACCAATGATTTTTTCTTTATCGATGGATTTTCGGTGAATCGACCGTATTTGCTTGATACCCGCACTGTAAAATCGAGATGCTGTTTCAGATTCGAAAAGTTACCTGTTTCAGTGTATAACCTTTCTGGGTAGCAGGTTTACCTGTTTTTGCGTATCCCACCTTTGTATCTTAACCCTTTTAGGGGCAACAACCTCCCCTGTTTGTACGGTGCAGAGTTTTACCCGTTTTTCTTTAACCTAAAGAATCTTAAACAAATTTCCAATTTAAGATTGTAAAATGTTTTTACTTCTTTAAACTGATAACAGATGGCAGTACTAATCATTTTTCTGCTCATTTAACTGGAATACATTGAATGCAAGTGAAAGAAAAGGCTAGTTTTGGCGTTTGCACTGTGAAAATAGAGGCCCTCACAGGGTTAAACATGTTATCTTACCCTTTTAGTTATTCTTCCATTTTTGTAGTATGCTCAAAACAACATTTGATTTTTACAGTGCGAATAAACGCGTGCTGTATGAGTCGTCCATTCACCTCTGTAGTGGCTGTTTTGCATAGATAATCGGAGTCACATGATGGAGCACCTGACCACCGAGTCCCCTCTCCTGTCCCGGTGCAGGCCCTCGAAGCGCGGCGAGCTGTAGGAGGACAGCTTCTGCCCGTAGTCCGCGTAGTCCAGGGCTCGCACGATCTCCCTGAACAGCATCACCACGTGCCAGTTGTGCCTGGCCGAGCACTCTACAAACCCGCACTTCCAGTGTTTCTTGACGAGGCCGGCCACCTCCCGGCACTGCCGGCCCCTCAGCAGGTCCTGCTTGTTGCCGACCACGAAGAGGGGCACGCTGTGCATGTCCCGGGTGTCGCAGATCTGGTCGCGGATGCTCTTCACGTAGTGGAACGTCTCCAGGTCGTTGAGGTCGAACACCAGGACGTAGGCGGATGCGCTGCGCAGCCCGCAGTCGCGGAAGTCCGCCCACTCGCTGGCCGAGTCGGCAGGGAAGTAGGGGATGACGGGCAGGTCGACCAGCCGCATCGGGAAGACGCGGTCGTTGAGCACCGCCGTCGGGTGGTACACGGACCGGGCGTCGGTCGGGGTGTAGTCCTCGCTGAACTCGCTGAAGACGAACTGCCGGATGAGGGAGGTCTTCCCCACGTTGGCGGCGCCCAGGACGATGATCTTCAGGACGTGCATTGCTGCCCCGCCTACAGGGTGATCTGGAAAAAGAAATGGGCACGTCAAATCTCTGTCGGCGTGGTATCTCCGAGATTTTGCGCGAAAAGGACGCACCGGGATTTTTTCCTACCCATAATCCTCGGAAAAAACTTTTGAATATCTCGATGTGGATCGTAGGCCACTGAGTATTATCCACAGCTTTCTACCGAGACTGCCTAGGGATATTTATGTATCTGAAGCAGTGGAGCACCCAGGATTGTTTCTTGGGGGGGGGGCGAGATGAATGGATAAAAATATTTATAATGTATATGGGGGGGGCGAGATGAACGGATAAAAATATTTATAATGCAAAATCAATATTCATAATGCAATTTCTATTTCTTTGGGGGGGGGGGGGAGGGCTCCTTGGCCCACATCCTGGGTGCTCCACCGATCTGAAGTCGAGCTTTTGAAGTAGTTTCCTTTACTGATAACAGATGGTGCCGTAAGTCGGCATTTCCTCAGTGAATCATCGACCGAGTTTATCACGAGACATATCCTTAATGTAACTGTGCATTCCGTTGACAGTGATCGTTGACACTAAAAAGAGTGCTCATTTGATAAAAATGTTTGCTCCGGGGTATTTTCAGAATTTTTTGCTGTAAAGCGAAAATATACATCTCCAGCGAACAGGTTGTCTTGGAGCTAGGTTTCGTTCTTGTTCTGGGCTCCTTGGAAAGGCATAACGGAGGAGTACGCCTGAGGGGAAAGGAATTTTTAACGCAGAATTACTCTCAATTTTGATTGGTGACTGACAAAGGGAAGTTATCTCACCCACTTCGGAAAGAACCATCATCTATCACGAACAAAGGAACAAAAGTTAAAGCGTAAGAACGTAACAAAACACATAAGACTGTCAAATGGGCGGTGCTCGAAGAAAAAGTATACACCTCCAGTGTACAGATAGCTTTGGACCCATAGACTGGTACATCATAGATTGTTTTTCATAGATTGTTATCCATAGACTGGTTTGTTCAAAGCAGATTGGTAGACCTATAGACTGGTAGGGTCCAAGGCTACTTGTATGCTAGAGGAGTATAGTTTTCCTTTAAGCACTACCCATTTGGTAGGTTTTATGCACTTTGTCATCATCCTGCGTTTAAATTGTATACCACCATTCATGATCGACGATGGTTCTTACCGAAGTGGATGGATGAATGCATTTTGTTGGTCACTAGTAAAACTTAGAGATATTGCGCATTAGGAATTCCTTTCCTTCCTCCGTGCTCATGGATATAGATAGCCTCATAGATAGTATTTCTGAGGAGTCCGTAACAAGGTCGAAATCTCGAAGGCTACGTGTACGCTGGAGATGTATATTTTTTCTTTCAGCACTGTCAATTTGGCAGGCTTTATGTATTTTTACTACATAGGATGGAACTTTAATAATGGCAACTAGGTATGTACAAAGTATGCAGAAGAGATACAGAGCTGAAACTTTTATAGCCCTTCAAAGTAGTAACCAGCGTTGTTTAGCACTCGTTGTCAACATTCTGGAAGCTGCAGGATGCCGTTGTCAGCACCTGATCTGTTGATCCTTCGAACGGAGCGGTGAACAACCTGCAGAATCTCTGGTGGAATCCATGGAGAGTTTCCTTCATCTTGGGGATGAGATCAAAGTTATAGGGACTTAAGTCCAGGGAATATGGGGGATGGTAGAGCATTTCCCAGCTCCAGCGAGAAAACACGTCAGCCACAGTATGCACACAAGCATTTTCCTTCCATCAGTACGATGCAACAAATTATTTCGTACGGTGGACTGGTAACTAAAACATGGCTGTGTGCATCCTGTCACTGTGCAGGCGTGTGATGTTTGTGGGGAGAGCGCATTCGCTCTCAGGTAAGGCAGGTATATGACATACGTGTGGTGTAAGCTTCTTTCCTGGGTTCTTCTGCGTGGGGGCTCTACAACAATGTTGCCACTATTAAACTTCCATCCCTTGTATAAGTCAAAAATCCTGTAGACAGATTGATGAAAAGTGACCAAAGAAACACTGTAAAAAATTTCGGGGAGAATTCTTGCAAGGAATTTTAGGTCCGTCTTTTTAACGACGGCAGGAAGTGGAAAATTCCATTCCCAGGTAAGCGGAGTCAGAATACAGATGTACAGATGTGCGTACGCATAGATGATGTAGTATTAAAATATTATGGTTATTTTTCATAATAAATTTTGGATTGACTATCAGATAATCGGCTTACCTTGATACCAGTTCGGGACATCACTGAGTTTGTCACCTATTCAGAACTTGCAAAGTTGAGATCGCTGCGTACTTGGCCTCGTTTCGACGATGAGCATGCCGCAAGCACAGCAAGGGTGGCATGATCTCATTCTTCTGTCTTAGGGTACCCAGCCAGTTTGATCTCTGGACTCTCGGTGTCCCGGCTGCAGTGAAAGACAATATCATGTATTTAGTGTGTTGGCGAGCAAAGAATTACTAACAAGAAAGAAGGAGAGTTCCCGAGTTCTTCGTCAGGTAGTTAGAATAACGTTTTTTTTTGTATCTATATTTATAGATGAAAATATTTCCTATCTAAAGCGCATTCTTGTATATATCTTTATACTCTATCACTGCTTTTATAAAATTAATTTCATATTAGTGTTTTGACATTACCCTCTATACCTGACTGATTTTTGTCACCTTTTTATGTATAATTTTAACGTCTACTTATATGTCAATCAGTTTTTATCATCTCTTACATGTTACTTGTATTATCATCTTATATATATTACTACTTTTGTTATCTTTTTTATCAGAGTTTAGTAACCTTTCTATACCTGTCTGTTTTTATTACCTTTTATTCCACTGATATATGTTATGCTTACTTATTTTTTACTTAACTAGGGGCTTCGCCCCTAGGCTCGCTACGCTCGCTCCTCTGGTGAATCAAGTGAATGAATGACTCAATACTTGTTTACAGCGATTGAGTCATTCATTTGTTTACAGTTGAATCTTCCCCCCCCCCTCCCGGCGAAATTGATGAAGCCCGGGTAGATGGGGGGGGGGGTATAAGCCCGGATGAAGATGGGTGAAAAATCGGATCTTCTTTCAATCCTTCTGCAAAGCAAGCGAATGAGAAGACTTTTTTGAAGTATTTCTTTAAAACTCAATTAAAAATCGAAATTTTAAGATAGAGACTTGAAATGAAGTTTATATGAATGAGAAAGCTTTCATCTTCCAGTTGATATAAATATTTTCTTTGTAACATAATAAGTCTGATAGCATCGAATTTATATATCTCGAAACGCATAAATTTTTCCAAAAAGTGGGTTTTCAATTTTAATAAAAATATCAGTCTGTTTTAAATTATTTTTAAACAAATGAGGTCTTGTTTGAAGGAGAAATGTCTGTAGTCTTAGATTGTAAAAAAAAAAATTCTACGATCCTTTTTTGGAGAGTTATCGTAATCTGAACATGAAAAAGTCAATATTTTCCAACAAAACATAAAATAAAAAAAAACTTAAAGTCCGACGAATATGAGACATGTCTTACTTTCTTCCCCACATTATTCTGCATCGATTGGTATCGGTCTCGACCCCATACCCCCAGCGGTTTCGGAGGAGATAGCGTGACAAGCTTTTGACAGCGGCGGCGGCTGCGGCTGCTGCTGCAGCGGCAGTTAGTTTTTTTTAGAATAGAGAGATAATTTTATAAATGTGCTTTGGTTCTGCTCTCAACTTGTGCAGCTTGTCCTTTCTGGACCTAGCGCCATTAAACCCTAACTAACCAACCAACCTATCTAAAGCAGATAGATTAATTCAGTTTGTTTGGACTTAAAACATATTTTTATTGTTAAATTTTTGTGCTTCTTGTATGTTAATTTTTTATATGATTATTAGTGTTCACCAATAGATGGCAATGCTTCACTTGGTTGTGCTTTTCACTTTTCTGAAGTGGCAACTCAATAGGCTTTTGAATTCTGTTTAAATACCTTTGCAACCTCTTGCTGGTTTTGCTGGCCTCTTTATTATGCGTGCACCAGATAGGTGGACCAGCATCTCCCCCTATGGAGGGACGACACAAATGGAGGCATTTTTCGTGGCACGATGTGGCACGAGGCAGAATTCGATCCGAGCACCCTCAGCGCTTAAAACCACCGCGCTGTACCACAGGGCCGCAAAAGCCCCATATATATATATATATATATGTGTGTGTATATATATAATATATATATATATATATATATATATATATATATATATATATATATATATATATATATATATATATATATATATATATATATACATACACACAAACACATAAAGATTTATATGCATGTTTGTAGGCATAAATGATGTGCTGTAATGTGGCAGCCATATTCATTATACTCTGTTCTGGTCATCAGCAGAGGATTTTCCGAAAAGAATCACGATACGGCTAACGCTAACTGAGTTAAACGGTCCTTTCAGCTATCTCTGCGAGAAAGTTATCATTCATTCCACAGTCAAATAAAAGATAGGACCGAATCCCTTCTACTTTGCTTACCGCAGACAAACTTTTGCAAACGTCTTTTCCACAAGGTGGAACAATCGATAAGTGCCAACACAATCGATTGGGCAAAAATCGATGGCAGGAAGTTCTTCGGCGCCACTTACTGGTCTAGGGCTTATTTATTAGGCTCGTTTGCACGGACCACGGGGAATACTCATTTTATTACCCCCCGTGGGACTTTTATTATGAAAAAGACAGCGGAGAATTGTTTTATAAACGCAATGCATAAATTCCGCGAGTATGAATTTCGATGATCGGAAAGTTTTATGCGAGAAACAGATTTTTTGGTTTGAATAAGCTCACTACGAAATTTTTCATCTGCGTTGAATTATTTATTTATTTTTTTTTAATCTGGAAGGCAAAGTATTTTGATACTTTCTTATGTGCAAATGTAAAAAAAATTAAATTGCAAACAGAGCTACAAGTTCGGAAGGGGTATCGAAAATCAAACGTGCTGTAAAATTTGATTAAAAAAATTATTTGATAATGTTTAAAATTGTTCACGAGATTTTATATATATAATCTTTGAAAAAAAATGAGCAGGAAGTAACCTAGTTTATTGGAATTTTGTGATGGGGGTGCTCTGTTCGAGTCCCGACAAGCATCACTGAATACTTCCGTGTTTACTCCGGGTATGGGCACGTTAAATATGTAGGCTGGAATGTCGGATAGCTACATCGGATTTTTTGGGGTGGAATGAAAATTCGGGTCCCCTAGATGTCGCCCCAGAGAGTGTTCTAATAGGTGATGGCAGCATATTCGCCGGCAGGGATTCAACGCCGGAAGGTCTAAAATTGTTATGTCAGGCTCCAAAACAAACACACACACACACACACACACACACACACACACACACATATATATATATATATATATATATACACTCAAGAGCCAAAACATTATGACCACCTGTCAGTAACGAGTTGGCCCACCTTTGGCGCGTAACACAGCTTCAACCCGCCTTGGCATGGATGCCACAAGTCCTTGGTAGATGGCCGGAGATAGATTGTACCAGATGTTTAAGCAACGGTCACGCAGATCCGAGATATTACGAATTGGTGGTCTTTGAACTCTGAGCTGCCGTCCCATGACATCCCAAATGTGTTCTATCGGATTGAGATCCGGTGAGTTAGGCGGCCAGGACATTAACTGGAATTCAGCATCATGTTCCTGGAACCACTCCAACACAATTTTAGCTTTGTGACACGGGGCGTTGTCCTGTTGGAACATTCCATTTCCAGCTGGAAAAACAGAGGCCATGTAAGGGTGCAACTGGTCCGCAATGATGTTCAGATACCCTGTAGCATTCATGGTCTGCTCTACCACAACCACGGGTCCCAGAGACGCCCAAGAGAACGTCCCCCAAAGCATAATACCGCCACCACCGGCCTGTGTATGACCTACTGTACATTGAGGGAGCAACAGTTCGCCTGGAAGACGGCGTATCCTGACACGGCCATCGGCGTGATGAATGACAAACCGTGAGTCATCTGACCAGGCAACTCTCTCCCACTGATCCATGGACCAGTCGCGATGTTCCCGGGCCCAGCGCGATGCTTGGTCAGCAAAGGCACACGAGTGGGACGTTTGCTGCGTAGCCCCATATCCAACAGTGTCCGCTGAACAGTGTGCTGCGATACTATTTTACTTGGCCCTGCATTGTACTGGGCTGTCAGCTAAGCCACTGTCTGGCTCCGGTTTTGCTTAACCATGCGAGACAGTCTCCGATGACCTTTTTCTTTGATAGCGTGTGGACGTCCAACACCATGTCGTCTACTGCTGGTTTCACCGTCATTCATCCACTTTGCATAAGTACTAACAACTGTAAATCGCGAACAACCCACGAGTCGTGCAGTTTCGGAAATACTTGTTCCGAGCCTTCGAGCCATTACAATCTGCCCTCTATCAAAGTCGCTTAGATCCGCAGCCTTTCCCATCACACACAGAAGTAAGTGAAAGAATGATTCTTCAGACTCTCCAGCAGCAGTTAAATACCACTTCCACCTGATCACGTGCCTTCCACGTCATCCAGGCGAATTCATTGCAAAATGTAGGGGTGGTCATGTTTTGGCTCTTGAGTGTATATATATATACAGGGAGAGAGAGATGAATGAAATTTGGCCCTCTAAAACCTGAGCAGAGAATATATATGCCGATTTTTGAAGTCTCTAAAAATACATTACATACAACAACAATTAAAAACAAATGTGTTACCATGAAAAATGCTTTTTAAGTTTTTGATTCTCCTTGAAATAAATTTATCTGCAGTGCAGCAAAATATATATATATATATATATATATATATATATATATATATATATATATATATACATCCGAACGATCTTCCTGAATTCTCATTAAAAATTTTTTTCTCATTAAAAAAAATTATGAGCGACATGGAACAATTAAACTGACCCCCTTAAACATCCCTGGCTCGATACTGCAACCTCTTAAACTTTATGTAGTTGGTTAGTCTTGCAAATTTCTCCGTTATTAGACCTCACATAATGTTTTTCATCATCGATTTTTCATAGCTTATAAAGATTTAGAGAGAGATTTAGTTTTAATTGAGCCAAAATTAACATTTATTTATATCCACTGTGTTCATTATTTAAGATTCGGAACAAATAATTCTTTAATATTTTTGAAAGTAATCGATCAGTTTTTCCTTTTGAGTCACACGTGGCAAAATTTCTATCAAACTGCGTTTCTATGAAATAATTCTTTTTTTCTTCTTTCTTCTTCCTTAAGGCAGTGAATGTAAGGTTCGTCTTTCAGCCGACAGATGGCAGCACTGAAATTTGGAATAGTCTGCCATCTAAACATAAGGATGAAACTATGGTAAAATACTAAACATTTAAATAATCTGGTTGCTTAGAACGCAAATTGTTTATTATGTGGTAGATTATCCGGATGGAGGTATGACACTCCTGAGTTCAGTTTTGTAAATTTAGATTTTAAGCACATAGTCACCTAGGAAAATGTCATCTTGTTTTGTTAGTTTAGTATTAGTTTAGATGGATTCAGTTTTAAAAATCTTCTCTCTTTTAAAAAATAACAAAACAATTAATTTAATAATTTACTTCCTAGCGAAGGATGACAACTGCTACACTATCTACCAATAAGTATTTGCACCCATGCAAATGACGATATCTGCGATTCTGATATACGCCACTCCTTCCGCCGTTAAATATCGTGTAAGAAATAACATGGGCATTAGTCGCATGCAAGATGCCACTAAGTGCAGAGTTATATGATTTCGAGAAAGGTGTAATCGTCGGGTATCACAGAAATGTCCGATCCTTAAGGGACATATCTAGCTAGCTGAATTACCCAAAATCGACAGTGGCCCAAAATCGACAGTGATTCAGAAGTGGAAGGTGAGCGGTGATTGTCGGAATGTGCCCCGAATCGGCAGACCCACGAAACTGGGAGATAAAGACCGAAGGGTGCTGTTCAGAGAAATCCGGAAGAACCGCACCCAACCGATGGCCCACATACTCCAGGAGTTTCAACAGGCATACAAGAGTGATGTTTCGATGAATACCATCCGCAAGGAAGCCCATCTGCTTTGTTTTCATGGTCGTGCTGCCACCCATAAGCTTTTTATCACAAAGTCGAACCGTGCTGCTCAGTCAATGGGGTGCAAAGCACTTCGAAAGTGGACCGTAGATCAGTGGAAACGGAATCTCTGGAAAAACGGATCTAGGTTCATCCTCTACCGTTCGGATAGAAGGGTCTGGGTCTGGCGTCTGCCTGGAGAACGCCTCCTGCCAAAAAGGATTCTACCCACAGTAAAGTTCGGCCGAAGTGGAATCATGGTTTGGGGTTGTTTCCCCTAGTATGGACTGGGACCCAATTCATGGTAAGCTTAACGCCGACGCCTATTGCACTATTTTGGATGACAGTGTGCTTCCTACGTTGTGGCAGTTTTAAGGGTTGGACCCATATTACTTCCAGGACGACAACGCCAGCTGCCATGTTCCGAGGTACACCATGGATTGGTATGGTGACAATGGGGTTAACCGAATGGACTGGCCTGCCCAGAGCCCAGACCTGAACCCTATCGAGAACTTCTGGGACGAGTTGGATCGCCGAATTAAGGGCTGCAACAACCGTCTAAAATCGTTGAAGGAACTTAATATCTTCTCCAAGCCGAGTGGAAGAAAATACCACTAGTCGTCATACAAGGACCTGTGGAAAGCATGTAATTGCCTTTCGTGGAGGCAGTACCAACTACTGAATATGAATAAATTTTGTTTTACTTTTCTATCACAGGTGTCCAAATACTTATTGGTAGATAGTGTATATTCAAAAACGGACCAGTAGTTACCCAATTTTAAGGCTTTTAAGGTATCCGACTACGTTTAAAACATGGATTTTGACGAAAATTAAGAAATTGATTTTATTCCTTTATTTTAAAGATTGTAAATTTATGTTTCTAAATCTGCTTTTATTTTTTCGATACGATCATTAGAAATGAAATGAGATCGATATAAAGATCAGCAGCAGCTATAAATTTCAATGTAAGTTGAAAACTTTAATCGT